>CM042837.1:14603784-14909142 GCA_023653725.1 Bungarus multicinctus
ATTCAACAGGACCTCTCTAAGAACAGCTTTGACTAGATTGAACTTGTTCCAAGTGTTGAAATAACAATAACTATTAACCCTCCTGTTTGTTTGTCTCTAGTTATATTTATTATAGTTCTTCACTGAAGTCTTAATGCTTGTAGTCTGTGTTCAAATTGGTTTATTTGATCTAAGACTGTTTCACCTGTATTGGGGGGGGGAGAGAGATGATAGACAGGCAGACAGACATAGATAAATAAACAAATAAACAAACAAACAAATAGAAAGATAAATAGAGACATAATGGTAGAAAATAGATAGACAGGCATAGATAAATAGATGATAGAGACATGATAGAGATAGATGATAGATAGATAGATAGATAGACAGACAGACAGACAGACAGACAGACAGACAGACAGACAGACAGACATAGATAAATAGATGATAGAGACATGATAGAGATAGATGATAGATAGATAGATAGATAGATAGATAGACAGACAGACAGACATAGATAAATAAATGATAGAGACATGATAGATAGACAGATAGACAGACAGAATGATAGATAGATAGATTAGGTAGGTAGGTAAGTAGGTAGATATGTGATAGAGATATGAGAGAGATAAGGTGAGAGAGATGAGAGAGAGAAGATTAGATAGATAGATAGATAGATAGATAGATAGATAGATAGATAGATAGATAGATAGATAGATAGATAGATAGATAAAGACAGACAGACAGATAGAATTTCATTTTTTCCTTTGTTTTAGATGATTTCAACTCACGTATTTGTTTTTAAAAGGTAGCTTTCTAGACAGCATGACAATTGGTTTGAGCATGGGGATTGAAAGACTGAAAAAGCCAGAAGAGAGGTGAGGTATGACTCTGCCTGTCAAGATATTGTCAGTGTATGCTTGTATGAGCAAGAGAAATGGCTCAAGATGTGTTAAGCCCTGGTTCCACTTTACAACGCTTCCCTTTTAGGCTTCCCAGCATTTCTCACTGAGGCCCTCGTTCTCGGTGGCATCGTTTCCATAACCACATATTAAACCGGGAAGAGGAGTTTTACTTTCTCCAATAGAGGTTTTGGTTGGAACCCGTCTCTGACTCTTTGGAGAATTGGTTAGCTTCCTGGCTATTGTCTCAGACACACTATCTGTGAGATATCATGCCAAAGTTACAGCATGATGGTTAACAGCTAAATTTAGTTTGTGATCTGGTGAAATGAGTTTTTTCTCTTCCCCTGCTATTATCCCAGCAGATTTCAAAACAACCTTTCTTCCCAAGTTCCATCAACTCTCCAGGAGAAATAATTTCAAGAGCTTTGCAGCTGTCAGCTTTTTCTGCACAGATTTAGGATTGCAGGAGCCTCAATTTAAGAGCATTTGGATCCCCAAATGCTCACTAACCCTGAAAGATGCCTGCATCTCTTCTTGGAAAGGCCCATTGTCCTTCGTTGAATCGCTCCAAATGAAATAAGCATTTTCAGTCAAGAACGTCATGAAAAGACTGGAATCCAAAATGTTATTTTTAGAAGATGTTTATAAAAACATTATCAGAAGCATTTGAACATTTACTCCTTGGCTAGTCAAGGCTCTAAATAAAAACTGCAGCTGGAAATGGCCACTGCTTCACACTGAAGGCTGAGGCAGTTTGCAAGTAAAAAGTTTACATTATACCATTCCAATTATTGCAAAGTCATTTTTATTCTCCTCTTCCAGCTCCTGGCCAAGCCAGTGTTTCTATTTTCTGCTTACGCTGCTTTTACATTTTGCTGTGCAATTCAGTTAAGTATTTTAAGCAAGAGTGTATCTTACTGAAAGTGGTGCTGGTAGCTGAGCTTTTGAAAGTGAGCAAGAGAGAGGGAGAGAGAGAAAAAGAAGAGAAAAGATGAAGGGAGGGAGGGAAGGAGGGAGGGAGGGGGAAAGAAAGAGAAAAAGAAAAAGAAAAGGAAGAAGGGAGAGGGAGAGAGAAAGAGAGGGAAAGAGAGAGAGGGAGAGGGAGAGAGAAAGAGAGAAAAAGAAAAAAGAAAAGATGGAGGGTGGGAGGGAAAGAGAGAGAGAGAGAAAGAAAGAAAGGAAGGAAGGAAGGAAGGAAGAAAGAAAGAAAGAAAGAAAGAAAGAAAGAAAGAAAGAAAGAAAGAAAGAAAGAAAGAAAGAAAGAAAGAAAGAAAGAAAGAAAGAAAGAAAGAAAGAAAGAAAGAAAGAAAGAAAGAAAGAAAGAAAGAAAGAGGGAAAATCCAAAAAGGTAAACCCAGGAATGGCATCTTAGCAGCTTATTTCCTCACAAAGGAAGCACCCAATTATTCATTGTCATCTTCCTTTCCTCTCCTCACGGTCCCTCACGTAAAATTGTCGTTTATTTGGAGCGTCAGCAATCAAGATCCCCTTTCCCTGACATTTGACATTCTGATCCAACCTCCCACGGTTGCTCTGGATGGCGATCTCAAAAGGACCCCCATTTAAAACAAAAGACAAAACCCACAGTTAATCTGTCTTGAGCCTCACAAGGCAAAAGAGGAGTAGCATTCTTCTTTGGGGGTTTTTGGGAGGGGGGGATGCGAAACAAAAATAGAGACAATAAACCACTTTTTGGGGATCTCCTAACAAGGTTGGGGGTTTCAGTTGCAAATTTATCCTTCTCAGATTTACCCATTGGAGAGAAGAAAGAAAGTTGACAATAGTAGCCATTTCCCACAAAGTGGAACAAAGAAGTAAAATGCTACCTCCCCCAAAGAAGTCCCAACGGAGTGGTTTTCCTTAGTAAGCTTCCTGCTATTGCTTGTATCTTATGGCTTCAAGCCTTTCACTCTATCGACCAGCTCTGCAGGTCAGTGAGGTGACTGAGATTAGCCCACAGCAATTATTTATTTATTTGTCTAATTTGTATCCATTGGTCAACCCCTCCCTTGGCCAGACAGAGCAAAAGATGCTGATCAGCCATAACAGCAAAAATGAAATTGAATCAAGATCTCATCAATTTGCTTGCCTGGCCTTCTTTAGCTAGTCCAACAGTTGTCCAAGCCATGGTTTCATTGAAATACTTATTCCTATATATTATTCATATTCCATTCATTTTGTTTCTTTTAAAATCCTTCCCCAAGTACCACCAGTCTCATGTAAGGCAAGGTTCTCCAACCAAGAAACGACATATGGAAGAAAGGCAGTAAGAGTGGTCCTTGACATACAACCATTCAAAGTTACAATGGCAGTGGAAAAAAGGGACTTGTGGCAGGTCTCAGACTGGCTTAATATAGCTTGCTAAGCCATAGTTTGCTTAAATATGATTTATTCACCCAACAAGCTAAGTCGTAGTTTATGAACTTCAATGATTGAATTTATCCAACAACAGAATCCAATCCAGATTCCAGACAATATAACATTGTGATTTAGTGCAGTGTGTACATCTGGGTACATATCCCTTGCTCAGCAAAGAATTGGAAAAAAGGGATAAATCGAAGAAGAAAGGGGAGGCAGGAGGAACAGAGACAAAGAGGCAACTATTCTATTCATGATTATTACTGAAGACATCTTTTGTTCCTTCATTTATTTGTGAACATCTCAATGCTTTTGGAACTCTCTTTTCATTACTGTTGTGATATTTGGTTTTTTAAAATTATTCTTCAGCTGCTTTGCACTCATTTCTCTAGTCTATTTGCTGCAATATGGCTAATGATCTTCTAATGATTCTGTTTCCTAAAATTGCCATGCCTATAGAACGCTTTCAGAACATTCTGGGGAAATTAAAGGAAGAAGCTCTTGCAGCAAATACCAAATACATACATCTCTCCCTCCCTCCCTCCCTCCCTCCCTCCATATATATATATATATATATATATATATATGTATATGTATATGTATATGTATATGTATATGTATATGTATATGTATATGTATATGTATATGTATATGTATATGTATATATATATATACACATACATACATACATACATACATACACACACACATATATATATTATTGCCCTCATTGGACCCCCAAAGAACAAATAAAACAGAGGTTCCTCAGATAGAAATCCATATGCACAGTGGTTCACTAGAAGCAGAGAGATCCAGGTTTAAATCTACACTCATTGGGTTATTAAGAATCACTCAGAATTATTTACCTTTATTTGACTACTTTTTATGTTTTACAGACTGTCCTTCCAAACCAGGTTCCATAAGGCAGCTTACAAACATTGTCTTTAAAATTGCCACCTTACAGATAGCAGCTAAAGAGATGAACATGCAAACAGTAATCATTGTGCACTAAACCACAATGTTTTCTCTTTTCATGCAGTTCAGCCTTTCCCTTCAGGATTTGGGGGAAATTATATTGGTGGATGAGTTAAGGATAGTGGCTGCCTTGGAGCCACCGGAGTGAAAGTGAAATAAAGCACAAATACTGTAATGCTATCAGTGGACAAGAAAGTGTAAGGCTTTTAAGCAACTCATCAAGAAAAGCTAACATTCTGGCATAGCTTTCTCAACTGGTTATCTAAAGGACCTTCTTTTTACAGTTTCTCCTGGACATCAGAGGAATGCCTACCCGTCAGTCATATTTATTTATTAATCCAAATTTATATGTCCACCCATCTCATGGACTCCAGGCAGCATACAACAATCCAGTAAAACAGGAAAAATATAAAACAGTCATTAGCTAAAACCATCATGTACTGTAATGGTTTAAAAACATATCAACTATGCAAGTAAAACTTAAACAAGACAGAATGTAGTAGGAGGAGGGATATTAATAAAAAGGGAGCCATTTCACTCATCACCTACAGTATCACCTGGGGTTTCCAGGTCTGCTAGCATAACTACATCTTGAGGGGCCTTCAAAAGCTCAGGACCTCATCTCAGGGAGGAGAGGGTGAAAAATCCATAATGTGAGAGCCATGGCAGAGAAGGCCTGTTGCCTTGGGCCCACCAGATGAAGCTTCCTAGATCAGTAGTCACCAACCAGTGGGCCGCAAGAAAATTTTGGTGGTCTGCAGAGAAAAATCACCCCCATAAGCAATTAATCCAGGCTGCAAGGGAACACAAGGCTGTGCCGCCCATATGGCCTGCGGGAACACAAGGCTTGCGTCGCTTGCATTGCAAACAACACAAGGTAGTGAGGGAAGGGGGGGGAGGTGGGTGTGGCCAAGTGGTCATGTGACTGGGTGGGTGTGGCTATGGGTTTTTTTCCCACCCACCTCCCACTCCATTTTTTTGCCTACTGAGCCGCAGGGAACAAAAATGTGGTGCGGGGGTGGCGTGCAGCATTCTCCCCTCCCGCTCGGTTTTTTGCCTACTGGATCTCAGGGAAGCCTCCCTTGGTGCTGAAAAAAGAAGCATTTTGAAGGTAAGTATAACAGTGAAGGGGAGGATCAGCTGTGCCGCATAATTTAGATTAGCTAGAAAGCAAAAAATCCAACAATTTCCTGCTTTCTAACTAATCTAAATTGCACGGCACAGCTGATCATCAGAAATACATGTTCGGCTGAAGCAGTAGCATTTTTTTTACTACCAGTTCTCCTGAATTGGTAGCATTTTTACTACCGGTTTGCCCAAACCATGCCGAACCGGTAAAATACCACTTCTGATCTTCAGCCTTTTTGGAGCAATGTTCAAATCTTTATTTCTGCCATGCTTCTCTACCATGCATCTCAACTTTCCAATTTTCTACTGAATCTGGAACACTGACAAGTAGCTCAGCACCCAAGAGGCAGGATTTTTTAATATGACAGAGAGAGAAAAGGATGATTGTGTCGCTGCTCCAGATTTCAAACTCTGTTAAGGACCCTGCAATCAATCAGTCAATTCAGGAACTTGATTTGGAGGGACAAAGATAAAGTGCTACATGCCTCTTTGCCTTAGAGGAAACAAAACACATTTGTTTTCAATGACATAACCCCGTGAGGATTCCAGAACTGCTATTTTTACAATTCTCTGGAGAACAAACTTTGTTTCAGTTCTTATCTCACCAAGCTAAAAACTTACAAGATTGAAGAAGACTGTTGCATCCAAGGCCACCCTTTGCACGGCTGAACTGGGATTGGATTCTTTCAACACATTCACATGAATAACTTCCTCAGTTTAACACTTGACAGACTCCGTACAAGACCTGTTTCCACACCAAGCAAGCAGTGTAGGAAGGGAGGAACATGGGTTTTGTTTGGGTTTGGGTTACCGTGATGTGTGAATTCGTAAGTGATAATGTTGCAAGATGTGAGAACCAATAAATGTTTTAACAAATCCTGGCTTAGCAGAAGGTGTGAGAGCACCTTCTGTTTTAACATCAATCAAATGAACAACTCTTGGTGCAATCTATAAAGAACACAAGCCAAGGTTCTGATTTTAAAACTTGCAACATTTCATTTAGTGACCGTTTGAAGTTACAACAGCACTGCAAAAGATGACTAAGACCATTTTTCACACTTATGACCATTGCATTATCCCTGGAGTCATATGTGATTTACATTTCAATGTTTGACAATTGACTCATATTTATGACAATTGCAGTGTCCTGGGTGGGGTGTCGTCTGATCCCCTTTTGCAACCTTTCTGACAAGCAAAGTCCATGCAGAAGCCAGATTCACTTAACAACAGTGCTGCTGTCTTAAAAAGTGCAGTGATTCACTTAACAACCATGACCAGAAAAGTCATACAATGGAGCAAAACTCACTTAACAACATAAACTCACTTGGCAACATAAATTCTGGGCTCAATTATGGTGATAAGTCAAGGACTATCTGTACTTTCACTTAAAAAAAACCCCGTCATGTGGTCCCAATCCTAGACCACAATTGGGACCAGAATTTCCACTGCTAAGCAAAATGGTTATGAAGTGAGTCACACCCAATTTTGTGACCAATCCAGCTTCCCCCAATGACTTGGGAAGATTTGAAATGGTGATCATGTCATCCTGAAATGTTGCAACCACTATAAATATATGGCAGTTTCCAAGCACCCAAATTTAATCCTGTGACCATGGGATGCTACCACCATCGTAAGTGCGAGATCCAGTCGGTCCTAAAGTTTCTTTTTGCTGTGCCATTGTAACTTGGAATGATCACTAAACAAATGGTTATAAGTTGAGGGTCTCCTGTAACATTTGTAATTAAAGATACGTATAATAATAAGAGTGAATCAAGGATCTCTTTAATACAGGCCGCGTAAGAGAACATGTCTCAACCTTGCCCATTCAACATCCACAATACACTCAGCTAATGATGGCATCTTCCCACAAGTAAGGCTGATGGCAAAGCACAGAAGAAGGGCAGGGATTAAGTTCTATCAGACTTCCCCTGCAACTCTGCTGAGTCAAGCACTTCCTGGGAGAAGGCGGAGCCCAGAACATCTAGGAAGAATCACTTGGGAAGAATGTCTAGGAAGAATCACTTGGCTTGTCTTTCTACAGCAGTGGGACACGGCTTGTTTAGGATGGCATTTTCCTGACTTTTGAATGTCATGTCATCAGTGGTGCAACTGGTTGAACAACCGGCTCTGTGAGCGCGGGCTTTGTGGACACGCGCAACATCCCAAAACACCAATTTGAACCTCTACAGAGCAGCCCCAGTAAGTAAAACAGCTGAGGTGCACGAAATCCACTGTGCTGTGTGAATCAGCTGAGCTGAAAAAAGATAGAAATATAGGACAAGATAGGGTGGGGATGGGTAGGTGGGGCCAGCTAATTATCGGAACTACCAGTTCTCTAGAACCGGTCCAAACTACTAGCAGCCCACACTGCATGTCATTCTTTGGGCTGCAATGAAGGAGTGGGCACAGCCAGAAAAGGATCTGCGTTGGATTCTTATTTCTAAAGGAAGATCGTGAATATGATCTTTCTCCATGGATTTCATCCTCTTGCCCTTGGCTCCTATTGAAAACGACCATTTCCTAGCAATTTTTGGTGGGCCCCGAGGAGCGCTTAGAATGTTTTAGGGACTTTTACCTAACTCATCAAACCCATTTGTGTGAATGTTGTTAGTGCATGCTTGAAAGGTTTGCTTATTGCCTACATGGGTGGAAGGTATTCTACATAACAGCTTTTCTTAAGCTTAAACTGCAGCTGTTCCCCAGCTACCAATATGAGTGAGTGTTTGGATATTCCCAGCCTGTAATTTATTTATTTATTTATTAAATTTTTATACTGCCCCCTCTCCCAAAAAGGGACTCGGGGCGATGTACAGCCCAGATAAAACAACACAATTAGTAGAAAATTTAAAACAGATTTAAAAGAATTAAACTAGTGGCTGGAAATATAAAATTACAGTAACGCAATAAAAGCAAGGTAAAAAAGTTAAAAATTACCAAAAATTTAAAACCCTAGTAATTAATATTAGGCCATGGTATGTGGGATTGGCTTTGGGAGGCAGGAGGAAGAGATGTTGCCTAGCGAATGGCTAGATAAGGGAAGGCAGACCCCACAACTGCATAATGGATGGAGAAAGAGGTTCAGGAGGGACCTTTCACAAGTTCTCAGAATGTAAAGGAGACAGTGGGAGATTTGTACTTTCAGACTTGCAAGGACTTCCCAAGTAAACCAGACAGAAAACATGGCCAGATGGGCTAATCCTGTTTCATTGTAAGGCTACAATAACAGAATCTTGATAGTCTGAAAATACAAATCTCCCACTCTCTCTTTTATATCCTGAGAAGTTAGGGCTGTTTCTCTCTTTCTCTGCCCTTTATGCAGTTATGGGGCTAGGCCCTCTCTTCCCTCCCTTATCTGACCATTCCCATTCCTTCCCCTTTCTTTTAAGGTCATTCCCACATACCATTGCACCTCCCTTCTTTGGCTGGCAGAATCTGACCTAGAATTTGTCCTTACAAAGATGACAACATTCTCCAAGGATGCGATGCCAACAGGAGCAGCCAGCAACTCTCAAGGTTTCCGCTGGTGCCATTTCTTTCCTTCCCTTCACCTCCCACCAGCATCATCTGCTGCCATCTGAATCTGAAAAGCAAAATCTCTGCCAAAACACTGGGAGACAAACGTGGTGTTTTCTTTTTAAAGGAGGCGGACATACCCTCTTCGTGGTAACAAGTCAAGCCCTGCCTGGCCTTAATTATCTCAGCTGTTTCCCAGAGAAAGGAGATGGAGAGGCAGAAGTATTTAGGAAGGATGAAAGGGGATTTGTTCAAGTGACTTGGAGATTTGGTGTTCAGGTAACAAGCAAACCAAAGTGGAGTGATGCCCTTCCTGAACAAAGCGTGATGAAAACATGCCATTTCAGGCTTTTTCTGCAGACTCCGCAAACGCATAAACAAGCTCACTAATGATTAACTTATCAATGGTTTATGTAAATGAGTCCCATTTTTTCCCCTGAGTTTGCATCACACACTGTGCCACAAAACATATGGGCTCAGTTTGCACAACCTGCTAGGCCAAAAGATGTGTGACTCGGTGTGTTGTACACACACTCAACATCCATTTCAGGAGGGGCCCAAAATCCTTACATGCAAAATTGAGGAGGAGGGAAGTAGTCACAAAGGCCGTGGGGGATGTCAGCTGGAGATGATCTCCGTGGTTAGCTCTCCCACTTCACAGCCTTCCTTCAACACCTTCTTTTCTATTCTTCTCCTCTCTGGGCAGCTTCTAAAAAAAAAAAGCAATCATTCCATCTCACAAGTAGAAAATTAAGGAGAGGAGTGGATTTGTCAGAGACTGCTGAAATTGCCACTTCGGGTACAAATAAAAAAGGGGTTCAGATGCAGTCAAACATCTCGAGAGATTTGGATCAGCCTAACTTGGATATAGAGGGATCAGCTTGTTTGAATATGTTTGAGTGTGCATATGTGTCCACATGTTTGGAAAAAAAATGAGCTGGGAAACCAGACTATCTGTCACCAGCATGGCACAATGCTTGAATGCAATTTATTCTGTTCAGCCACCACCCAACCCCAAGGCCTGGGAGAAGAACCAAGTTTTTAGGGATTTTGGGAATATTATCAAGGTAGGAACCTTACAAATCTCAGGGGAGGGGTAGTTGTTCTTAACCTACAGTAGATACCATCTCATCTAAACTCCCCCTTCCCACCTCTCTCCCGTCAAAAAAAGATAACCATAATTAACTATTTCAAATCCTAGGCGCACTTCTCAAGCAGGGTATCACAGCCTGATCAAAATACCAATCACCGGCTTGTGGATCAGACTGGCGAGGGCTGATGGGAGCTGGAGTCCCACTAATCTGCAAGTGCCAAGATTGGAAGTTATTGTTTCTTCTCCACTCTACAACAATTCATTGATCAAGGCCTCCATGCAGGGATGGGATTCTACCTATTTGCACCTATTCGCTAGAACCGATTGTTAACATTCTAAGCAGTTCGGAGAATTGGTTGTTAGAAGAAATTACTGGCCTAATCCTGTAAGGAAGGCAAGAAGGAAACGTTCTGGTGCTGCTTACAGAAACTGCCTCTCCGTTAACCCTTATTACCCTTATTGTAAAATTGGATGTGACTCACTTAACAATTCAGCTTAGCAACGGAAATTCTGATCAAAATTGTGGTTGTAATTTGGGGACTTACATGCAGGCACATACATCTAGCACATTTTTCACTCTATTTAGCAACTAGCTCGATACCCATACTTCGCTACGAAACTATGTGGTCGGGCTTAGTTTTTGGGGAGGAAAATAAGGGGGGGGGGATTCTGCCTCTGCCTAACCAGCATTCATTGGTATTCATTTGGCTAGCATCCTGTCAGTGTGTGAGAGAGTTGAGGGCTGTTTGGAAACTGAAATAGGATTTGCTGTGTGAGAGAGAAGGAGACAGCAAGGAGCCTGGGCATGGCTTAGCTCAACTGTTCTGTAAAAAAGCTGTTGCTGCTGTGAAAGTAAAACTGAAACTCCTCTCCTCTGCTTGTGTTTTTTAATTGGAACAGATTTTTTTTCAGGTGGGGAGGGAGAGTAGAACTCCTTAGCATCAGAGCATGTTAATAATAATAATATAGGAAATACTAATACTCTGATGGTCATTTTGAAAAATCCTTTCTTAGTGAGCCCCTAGAAGTCAAGAGGAACATACGTACCAAATTTCAAGTTTGTAAACTTTATGGTTCTGGAGATTTTGTGATGATGCGTGAGGGGTATTTCACTTTTATATACATATAGATTTGTATTCAGAGATAGTTATACTAAACCTCAATGTTCAAAGCATTGGGAGCCCTCTTCTCCATCAACTCATCTCATCATTCTCCTAATAAAGGGATGGAGCAAGTCTACAATTCAATCCAAAAGGCCAACAAGAACATCTATTGGGAGAGTTTAAACGTGTGTTTCCACAACACATTATGGATTTGCCAATACACATTTCCTTCTCACGGAGCTTGGACGTCAATCAGGAACTAAGATTGACTGGAGTCTGAAAATTTGGGTTACAGTTTTATGTGCCAGTTCTTCGTGAACAGGCTGGCCTGTGTCTGTGTGAATCAATCTGCCTGCTGATATCTCTCAGTGGGGACTGTTATCCTTTGGGGGGGTCTCTCTCTCTCTCCCTTTTCTCTCTCCCTCCTTCTTTCTCTCTCCTTTTGATTAAAAATACATAACTGGGGAGCCAGTGAGCTGCCAAATAAACTTGTGCCGAGACGCACTACTGAAGGATATGTAATCAACTGCAGCTCCTGGCGGAAAGGTGAGCTGCACAGCTCATGAATAAATAAGGCTGCAGCTCGAGTTTCTGATGCCCCCCAAGTTAATATCTTCCATGTTCCCACAAGCCAGAATGTTGCCTGCAAATCCTATCTCCAAAGATACCTTCTTACAGAAATAAGGTCTTCTTATTGATTCTACAAAAGTAAGTTGAACTTTGCATTGGTCTTTGCATTAAACTTTGCATACATTTTTAGAAAAGAAAAAGAAATAGATAAAATTCTTAAATAGACCTGAATTTAGCAAAAGAAAAGTGGAAATATTCTACAGAGGAATGATTGAGTCTGTCCTCTGCACCTCTGTAACTGTCTGGCTTGGTTCTGCAACCCAACAGGACAGATACAGACTTCAGAGGATAATTAGGATTGCAGAAAAAGCAATTGCTACCAATCTGCCTGTATACTGCACGAGTCAAAAAGAGGGCTGTCAAAATATTTACAGACCCCTTACATCCTGGACATAAACGGTTTCAACTTCTACCCTCAAAATGATGCTATAGAGCACTGCACACCAGAACAACTAGACACAAGGACGTAATTCCTCAACACTGTCAAACTATTTACTAAGTCTGCATTACTATTAATCTTCCCATCTTATGACTGTATGACTGTATAACTTTGTTGCTTGTATCCTAACAAATTTTATTGTTTCCTAATATTTGATTGCTTATTGTACCTTATGACTATTATTAAGTGTTGTGCCTTATGATTCTTGATGAATGTATCTATTATTTTATGTACACTGAAGGCATTTGCACCAAGACAAATTCCTTGTGTGTCCAATCACACTTGACCAATAAGGAATTCTATTCTATTCTATTCTATTCTATTCTATTCTATTCTATTCTATTCTATTCTATTCTATTCTATCCTACTCTACTCTACTCTATTCTCTATTCTTTTCTCCTCTCCTCTCCTCTCCTCTCCTCTTCTCTTCTCTTCGAAAATGTCCTTATCAGTTTGTGAACCCCATTCAATGATTTATGCATGATGTTTAGTGACTGATACACACCTAGCTACTCAGCAATGTTATTTCTGACTTCTGGACACCCCTGAAGCCAGATTAATGGCATCGGCTCTGCATATGAAATATCAGTCCCACCGTTCCTCGAACACTTCCAAAATTAATCCATCCTGCTTTCCTGTAACAGGTAGTCCTCAACTTACAGTAATTACAACAGCATTGGAAAAAGTGGCTTCTGACTGTTTTTCACGCTTCTGACTGTTGCAGCATTCCCATGGTCATGTGATCAAAATTTGGATGCTTGGCAGCTGATTCATATTTATGACGTTGCAGGATCCTGGGATCATGTGATCCCCTTTTGCGATGCTCTTACAAGCAAAGTCAATGGGGGAAAGCCAGATTCCCTTAACAACCTTGTTACTAGCTTTATAACTGCAGCGATTCACTTAACAATGGTGGCAAGGAAGGTCATAAAATGGGGTAAAATTCACCTAATCAATATTCCACTTAGCAAGAGAAATTTTGGGAAATTTAATTGTGGATGTAAGTAGTGTAATTCTCCAACAGGCATATTTTGCAGGTTAAATTCAGATTTCTTCCAAGTTTGATTCACACACACACAAACACACAAACACACACACACTGGGGGGGGGGCAATGGCAGGGGAAACAAGCAAGAAGTGTGCAGTGCAACTCCTGCTGATTTACCACACTCCTCTAATATAATAAAACATCCCTTGACCAGGACCTCTGTCTGTAATGGCCCTGTAGGCTGGATCTGCTCTGCCAAGATAGTTTCTGCTGCTGCATTTTACATTCCTATTAAGATAGGCCTATTTGAGCTGAAATGGAAAAACGGGGTTGCGGGGACATCCTATGAATATGAAATTCTAAAATCTCAAGCATTTTTCCCCCACCCAACCAAATGGCCTGCGAGTTGCGGCAACAGTCAAAAAGCAAAACAAATGACGACCTCACTCAAACCAAATTCTTGGTAATAAAATGCAGACTGATCAGAAGGAATTGGAAACCTGGAACTCCTGTTTCATCCTTCCCCAAAAGCAGGAAGGAAGGAAGGAAGGAAGGAAGGAAGGAAGGAAGGAAGGAAGGAAGGAAGGAAGGAAGGAAGGAAGGAAGGAAGGAAGGAAGGAATCCTCCCAAAACATGTGTCCAAATTCAAAACAGCAAAGAGCCTTTTCTCCCTTTACTCCAAAAAGAAAGAAAGAATATGCCCCAACCACTGACAGTCCTCACCATTCAAAGCTTTGCAGTTTACTTTAGCTCACACCTCCTGTTTGGAGATATCACTTCTATTTTTTACCTGACCCAGAATGTCTGTTTCTAAAGGATCTTTTTGCTGGGAACAACACACCCACAATTGTTTTCCCTTCCTAGCCCCGGAGAGCAGATTCCCAACTGGCTTCTGCTGCATCCTTTTTCCCGAACAGCATCCTCAAGCCTCCTCTAGCGGCCAGATTTGTGTGTGTCTTGTGCGTTTTGTGTGTGTGGAGGGAGGGTGCTCCTAGTGCGGATTTTGACTTCCTGCTGAAAAGGCTGCTGAGCTCATTCAGTGGGAGAGGAGCAAATTAAGAACATCCCCCGACAGTTACAAGGCAGGCCCCAGCCTAGGAACAAGGAGCAGCTTCTCAACTCATCGGGATGAGCTGGAGGAGCCCACAAGTCGGGGGTGGGGGGGTGGGGGGGAGGCCCGAAAGGTCAGCCTCCCTCCCGCTGACTGCCTCGCCTCTGCAACTAGCTTCTCCCAGGCAACACCCCACCACCACCACTACCCCACCCCACGTGTCCTTTTTTCATCCCTCTCCGGCCCATCTGTTCCCTTCAGGAAACCGAGAAGGCAGAGGAGCCCCTGGCTGAGCCTGGGCGGACTCCGCAGACGCGGGCCAGGTGCTTGGCTGAGGGTGAAAGGCCACGGGGAGGAGGGACTCAGCAGCTGCCCCAGGAACCTTCTCCCTCACCCACCCACTCAGGATCGGGACCGATCTTTCACGCCGCCCGCTTCGGCCACCGACGGCTCGCCCAAACCCGCAGCGCGCACCGCCGCCTTCGCGCTGGAGACGAACTGTCGAAGGCGCTGCCTGCCCACCCACAGGACATTTTTAGACACGCGTTAGTTGTCAAGCTGCAGCCCAGCGAGCCCTAGAGGGTCTGGGTGGTGGAGTGAGGATGGGGAGGGTATATGGGGACAACTCGCCAAGCGAGCTTCCCTTGTGTGTGGTTTGGGGTTGAACGCGGTCCCTGGCTGCGCCCCAGCCGGGCGAGGCGAAGGTAGAATGGAGAGACCGATCGGGGAAGGGGAGGGGGGGCTGCATACCCAACGAGATAGGATCGCCTTTTGTTGGTTGCGCCTCACTGGCGAAAGCGCTACGACCTTTGCCGCGCGGGGTAGAACCTCTGCGAGGCAGCCGACTTGCCCAGCCCCTAACAGACCCAAAGACTTCGCTCCGTTCCCACGCGATCCCCGAGAACCGCCAAACTCCACAACTCTCCTCCCGGGGCTCAGTTTCTCCCCTGAGAAGATGCCTCGCAAGGCTGCCCCCTCCGCGTCCCGGGCGCTGCACTTCCCCGTCCGGTTCGGTCCCCGAAAAAGGCCACCCAGCAGCCTCCCTGTGCCCCGCGGCTCCCTTGGGGGGAGGGGGGGACGGAAAGTGGAGGGAAGGTGGGAGCGGGAGACCCGGGGGTCGAGGGCTCCTCTTACCTGCCGCAGGTCCCAGCAGGACCGGCCAGAGGCACAGCAAGCTCCGGAGCCAGAGCGGGAGCCTCCGCCGCATGGCTCAGCTCCGCCAGGGACGCATCCGGCAGAGGGAAAACGGGATCCCCTCTCGCGCAGCGGGTGGAGGGCGCGGGGCGGCGGCTGGGCTGGGCTGCCTGCGGGTCCTGCCTCCCAGACCCCAGTGGCGGCCGCCGGAGCGAGAGGGCGGCGGGGTTGGCTCGGCTTCCAGCAGTGAAGGAAGAGAGGGAAGCTTCCCGGAGCCGCGCTCTCGGCAGGCTCGCCGCGGAAACTCAGCGCCAGCGCGCCTTCATCGCCGAGCGCAACGCCGGCTGCGACGCTCGCCTCGGAGCTGCTGGGGCTGGGAAGCCGCCTCCGCCGCGGAATTTGCTCCAACTCAGCCGCCCCGGCCCATTGTCAGCCGGCTGGTCCCTTCCTCCTTCCCTCCCCTCCCCTCCGCTCTCGAGCTTAAAGAGACACCGACTTGCCTCGGCTGGAGGCCGGGCACGGGGAGGAGTTGGCGCCAGCCCGGGGAGGGGGCTGCGAGCGGGCGGGGGACGGGAGGTAAAAAGGCTGGATGGGTTTGGCTGCCCAACCGCGGCGGCGCGCTTGGAGGTCTTCCCTCTGCCCCCTCCCCCCCCCTTTCCCCCCCACGGGTGGGCAGCGGCAGGAGTTCCCACCGCGGAACTTCGCCGAGCAACTCTCGGCTCGGACGCAAGGGGCGACTGGAACCCGGCGTCCTCCGGCTCCGACTACAACACCGAAGGGGAGTAACGCTGGGAGGGTGTCGAACTCTCTGGGCATCCTCCAGGCAAGCTGGGACACTGTCACGTTTGAGAGCCTTGCAACGGCTCACCTGTGTCGAAGTCAGCGAGTCTCTCTCTCTCTCTCTCTCTCTCACACACACACACACAAACTCTGGCCCATTGGGAGGTCCAGCAGCCACCGGGACCGTCCCTTGAATTGGACATGCATGGAAGGGAATTAACAGAGAAGAGGGAATGGTTGGGGTAGCCTGCCCAGCAAGACAAAGGAAAGCTGGACACTATGTTTGAAGAATGCCCCATAGAGCAGGGGTCTCCAACCTTAAGACTTGTGGACTTCAGCTCCCAGAATTCCTCAGCCAGCAAAGCTGAGTTGAAGTCCACAAGTTTTAAAGGTTGGAGACCCGTGACATAGAGGATCTCAGGATCCCTGACAACAGAGACCGGAATTCAACAGGCATGGGAGGAATCCACTTTCTTTTCCATGCAGTTGATAACAGACCTCAGACCCTGAAGAGGATAAGGAGGAGGTGTTGCCCTCCTGAAGAAGAATCACCAACCGGATGCCCACCATCTCCAGAGACCAGATATGCTGAGATACGTCACCCACAGTTGGGGTGCAGGTTATTCCCATCCCATCGTGCTTTGTGAAGGCATGAAGAGAGGGACTGATCAGCTTTTGGAGAAGGGAGGACCTTCCACTTCTAAAGTAAGAAGTCAACAAGATCTTGAGTTGCTGTTGTCCACTCTTGCTCAGAGGAAGGACAGATTTAAAGAAGTGCTACCTGGGTGTCCATTCTTCGGGGTGGGGATATCTTTCCAATCACTACATCTCTTCCTAACCAAGGACACTTCCACTAACACTGACGGGGCAAGTCGCTTGCATATTTATTTATTTATTTATTTGTTTGTTTGTTTGTTTGTTTGTTTGTTTGTTTGTTTGTTTATTTATTTATTTATTTATTTATTTTTTCAATTTGTATACCGCCCCCTCTCCCAAAAAGGGACTCGGGGCGGTGAACAGCCACAGTAAAAACATACAAATAGAAAAGTTTAAAAAGTTTAAAAATTAATTAAATACATGGCTAAGACCAATAAAACCCGTAAAAAATTATCGAATTAAAAACCCTACTCATAATGTTACGCCAGACCGGCCTGTTGGAAAAGATGGGTCTTAAGTGCTGGTCGGAAGGCCCGTAGGTCAGTAATGGCTCGCATCTCCGCTAGTAGCTCATTCCAAAGGGAAGGTGCTCCCACAGAGAAGGCCCGCACCCTCGGGGCCACCAACCGACATCGGTCAGCTTGTATATAAACAGAACAAATCTCACTCTCTTCCAGCATTGATGATGTTACCTAGTTGGGTATTGAAATGTTTGCAAGAAAGCAACCAAGCTCAGAGGCCACATTAAATCTCCCTTTGGTATCCTGCAGGAAAATATCTCTGATCCAGAACTGAGAAGTATCTCTGGCTGACTCCCTGTAGGGAAATACTCTTGTAAGGCAGATCAGAATTGAACTAGAAGGCACGAAAGTCACATCATGCAGCTTCAGGCATTCCTCGTACAAAACAGTATAGCTTGCTTTTTCACTTGGCTGTAGCTTTAGCAAACAAATATGTCTCACACACACATCTGTCTTCACTTCTCTTAGGGAATACTCACTTTATTGCTTTCTATAGAAATAATATAGAAATATACAAAAATAATATAGAAATACAGAAATTTCTATAGAAATTGCTTTCTATAGAAATAATCAGGAAGATCTTAGTGCACCAGTGACCTTGCATAACTTGTGGGTTTATTCTAATTCCAAAAATCTTCCACTAGGGATCCATACAGTGTGTGTGTACACATGTGTGTGTGTGTTTTAAAGGTGATACATGTGTGTGTGTTTTAAAGCTGCAGTGCATGCAATTTAAGCCCTGCCTCTTATTTTTTACATATCTCCCACATGCATTTTTTTTACATCAATGAGTCCAGAAAACTAACCAAGAACAATCTATTCTTCCCCCGTGTGGGCGTGTCCTTGCCCAGGTTTCAGGGCTCCCCTTGTGGCTGCTTTTGGCCCTTCCCACTCTCCATACTGGTACCTTTCCAGAACAAGCATTGGTTTCCTAAGCCTTTTTTTTAAAAAAAAAAAAACAACCTTTTTTTTTTTAAACGAAACCAGATTAAAGCTGCTCATTTGCTGGTTGAGGAAAAGCTAGTGAGATGACTGGTGCGTCATCATCTGCGAACTTCTGTCACAGCTCATTAATGGCAAGTCTTGGACCCCACGCCCTTTACCACCTAGGTAATTAAAAAGCCATCGCAGCTGCCTTCTCCCTCGTCACACTTGGCATTTGCATATCAATAAACAAGACCCCCTTTTAACATAATAAATGTGCCAGTGCCATGCCACGGATGAACACAAATTAAACATGTGCACACATGTGCTCATCCACCCCACCCCCAAAGCTAGAGAGTGCCAGACCAGAATATTAGGAAAAATTGGAAAGAGAGAGAAAAATCGTGAGGGAGGGAGGGAGGAATGAAAACAAGACTAAAGTGTCTGCTTGATTTGAAAGAAGTCTCTCCTATTAGTATTTCCAATGCAGGCATCCCAGACACTCATCAGAAGCCAGGTAAACGTAACTTGGTAGCTAATTTTGCACCATTGTCTAAACTGAATGCAGCGGAAGCTCCCAGGAATGTAAAACGGTGAGTCTTTTTGTTACTTGTTCTCTGACACCTGCAATAACCTGAGAAACATCCATAAAATGAATGCAAAAACCAAACTAAACCAAACCGAAAATGTCTCTCTGTCAATTGAATTGACTTGATTGGGTGTGCAAACAGAAGGGAGTAACTGGGGCTTATTAGCAGTGCTGTGCTAGAAATGTGCCAATATGCCTTTCACCAATGTAATCAGAGGGGTGACCTCTTTATACTCAAGTAGGTGTGTATGGTGCATGCACACCTTCCTGGGTGCCAGTTCCATCGTAGTGCTTTATTTGGAAAGCAAAAGGTAAAGGTAGTTTCCCCTTGTGCCCAACTTATGTGCCCAACTCTAGGGCACCGTGCTCATTTCTCGTTTCTTGGCTGAAGGAGCCAGCGTTGTCCGAAAACATTTTCCATGGTCATGTGGCCAGCATGGCTCTATGCCAACGATGTATGGAACGCTGTTACCTTCCCACCAAAATGATACCTATTAATCTATTCACATTTGCATGCTTTTGAACTGTTAGGTGGGCAGGAGCTGAGGCAGGAATGGGAGCTCGCTCAGGTTTCAAACCCAGACTGTCAGCTTTCCAACTGACAAGCTCAGCGTCTTTAACCGCTGAGCCCTCATGTCCCCAGTTAAAAAGAACATGCATAAAAATGCACTGGTGAGCTTTTAAAATAAGGAAATCCATCCTGAACTAAGTGGGACTTATCTGGGAGCAGATGCATAGAGAACCAGGCTGTGCATCCATCAAAGAGCAGTGTTGTCTTTCATATTTCTCTAAACAAAGAGTAAATCACTCATGCTTTCCCATTCATCAGTTGAAGGAAAAGTCATATGATTAGTAGAATTGCCAACTTGCTGAGCTGGAACCACTCCTAAGAGGGCAATTGCATTTTCGAATACAAACATCTCACTGTTTCTTAGGGAATCACAAAAACGGCTCATTTTAACAAGTCTCCTAGTTTTTTGGGTACATCAAAGAGGAATTGTCTACAGCTAGAAATCTGTATTTCTGAATCATGCAGATGATTCAAGAATTTGAACTCACAGCATGGCTCGCTGGGGAATTCTGGGAGTTGAAGTCCGCAAGTCTTAAAAGTTGCCAAGGATGTACAACCTTGGTATGGATATATTTATTTGATTCATATGGCTGCCCACCAGCCACATGACTCTGAACAACAAAAAAACAAATTAAAACAACAATAAAAACATTAACAAGTACCTCAAACTGACCACAACTGGAACTGTCCGTGTGTTCTCCCAAATGGGCTAACTTAACTTCCCAGCCCAAGTCCAGATGAACAGTCCATGGTCCATGCCTTATAGAAGGCCACCAGGATTGTGGTCATCCAAATTTCAGGTACTCTTTTCCACACCCAGGTGCAAGGATCATCATACAACACTGTTTAATTGAGGACATCCGGAGCATACTAATCCTACCAGGTGTTGTGGGGCAGGCAAAAATAATGGCAGAGATGAGTCCTGTAGATATGTTGAACATCAGTTCTCTCAGCATTAAGATGCAAAGGGAGCATTGGCTGAAAGTAATAGGATCTGTAGTCCAATTCAATGGAAAGAACTAGATTGTGAACAAGTAGTTTAAAAATTGCTCTTCTCCTTTCCATTTCAACTTCATTCTCGTCAAACTGTAACCTTACCGGAATCAGATCAGCATTGGCGCAGATAGCATCTTTCAAAGCAGAAAGAAGGGGTCAGGATACACTTGATTGATCCTTTTTAAACTAATGCTATCACTTTTTAAACATGTCACCACCTCTTAATGACCTTTCACCCCTTGGGAGAAGCTCAGCGGGCTTGGCCTTTTCTTCTGCAAACTGACCCATCCATCTTTCATGCATCTTTTTATAACAAGAGTCTAGAATGGACTTAGATTGCCCCCCCCCCCCATTGATAAATACTAATCAGATGGCTTTCCAGTTTCTGCAAGGGTGAGAAGGAGAACTATTTCTGCCTAGCTTCTTCCCCACTTGCCATCCCAGTTCCAAATGAAGCAGAAGAGTGATAGCTGTGCATCAGGGAACAGAAGAACTGTGAATGAAAAGCAGTGAAGGCAAAATCTGTTGCAATGCCCACAGCCTGGAATATTTGTCAGATGAAGAAATCAGACAGATCCTTCACTCATTTGTCTAATTCTGCTACTGAGTCACAAGCCAAGAAGTCCTCCAGCAAAGAAATTTTTCTTTTTCCTCTGGAAAGGACTAAAATAGATCAAGATAGAAATGGTTTTTTTTCTCAGTGCAAGGTTCTCTCAGCAAAAAGCTTTTGGCCAAACAATTGTAAACTATCCAGACAATTGGAAGGAAAAAAAAATCCTCCTGCAGAATTAATGTTCAACAGCTAAACTGGGAAAGTGATAAAAATGCAAATTTGTTACTAAATTAATCCGTAGCACCAGCCAGCTTCAATTTGGAAGGAGGGATGATTTCAGCATTAAAATCTAGGCGCCTCACTTCTTCAAGTCTCCAAAGGAATGAAAATCAGATATTTCTTGTTCATAAGAAACACGAACAACAAGAAAATGGAAGTTATCTCACCATTATCTTGCAACTGACCTTGGCTGGGGAATCCACCAAGATTTTCTTGCAAATGGAGAAGAAAAGGTAAGCTCATTTCTATCGGTAGCACTGCTACTTTGTCTAAAAGTTGAAAACCCTGTAAATTAGAATTGAATGTTTTTCTACTTTCCGCAATCTGACACACCTTTCCAAATAAAAGGAGTCTTCCAGAACATGGTACATACAATGCATTCCTATCTCCAGGGACAATGCTAGATCTTATTGTGTTGGTAAAGGATGAACAAAAAAATTACTTCCTGGATTTTCAGAATCATTGGGTAACTGAGATTGAAATCTATGTGGGGCAATTCAAAGATTCTCCATGTAACAATCCAGGAGGCATCTCCCCCAAGGGCATCACAGATTGACAGGATTCTGCAGAGCTCACCTGATGGGTTCACCGAAATACCACTCACGCATCATCACAAAATCTCCAGAACCGTTAAAAGTCTACAAACTTGAAATTTAGCACGTATGTTCCTCTTGGCTTCTAGGTGCTCACTAAGAAATGATTTTTTGAAATGACCATCAGAGCATTAGTATTTACTACATTATTATTAACACGATCTGATGCTAAGAAGTTCTACTCCCCCTCCCCACCTGAAAAGAAATCTGTTCCAAATGCAAAACACAAGCAGAGGAGAGGAGGTTCAGTTTCAGTTTCACAGCAGTACCAAATAGCTTTAGTACAGAACAGTTGAGCTAAGCCACGCCCAGGCTCCTTGCTGTCTCCTTCTTACTCACATAGCAAATATTGTTTCAGTTTCCAAACAGCCCTCAACTCTCTCACACATTGACAGGACGCTAGCCAGATGAATATGATGGACGCTGGTAGGCAGAGGCACAATTTCCCCCCCCCCTTATTTTCCTCCCCAAAAATTAAGCCCGACCACATAGTTTCGTAGCGAAGCATGGGTATCGAGCTAGTTCTACAATAACATTAACTTTTTTTTAAAGTAATATGTTTTAATCAGAAGAGGGAAACTTAGGTGCATACATGATTACAAATATTTTTTACACGAAATACAGTATAAATATGTTGCCTTTACCTAATTAAAAAATGGGGGAGGGGGAGAATCTATTTTTAAATTCCATTCAGGAGAAACTTCTCAGCCCACGAATAAGATAGAAAAACAGAATAACAGAGTTGGAAGGAACCCTGGAGGTCTTCTAGTCCAACCCCCTGCTCAAGCAGGCGATCCTATACCACTCCAGGCATGGAGAATGTTTAGAAGTCCTTCCTGACATCATAAATGGCACCACCTCTTGAGGGAGCACATTTTCTATCCTTTCCCCAGTAGCAATACTGATAGCACTTAGACTTATATATCACTTCATGGTACTTTACCGTCCTCTCTAAGTGGTTTACAGAGTCAGCATCAGGGGTGGGATTCTATCAGTTCGCACCTATTCACTAGAACCAGTTGTTAACATTCTAAGCAGTTCGGAGAACCGGTTGTTAGAAGAAATTCCTGGCCTAATCCTGTAAGGAAGGCAGGAAGGAAACATTCTGGTGTTGCTTACAGAAACTGCCTCTCCATTAACCCTTATTGTGTTCTTGGCAGGACTAGACTTCCTGTCTCTGGAACTTCTCTGGAGTTTTTTTCCTCCTTTGCTGGTACTTGGCTTGTGTGGAGTGACCATTCAAAGTTACAATGGCACTGAAAAAAGTGACTTATGACCATTTTTCACACTTACGACTGTTGCAGCATCCCCACAGTCACGAGAGGCCAGGCGAGGAGATGCGTGCCTCGATGTGAGTGATGTTGAGTTGGCCACGCCCAGCCAATAACATGACAACCAAACCATGTCCACCCAGTCATATGACCACCAAGCCACGCCCACCAACTAAGCCACGCCCACAGAACCGGATGTTAAAAAATTTGAATCCCACCCCTGGTCATCATATATGGCTCTCAACAATGAGAGTCCTCATTTTAGTGACCTCGGAAGGATGGAAGGCTGAGTCAACCTTGAGCCGGTGAGGATCGAACTCCTAGCAGTGAGCTGAATTAGCCTGCAATACTGCATTCTAACCCCTGCACCATTACAGCTCCTGGTGCCCTCTTGATAATCTGGAGAGAATGGGAGGTGCAGCATTCAATAAAATCAGAAGACATTAAGTAAGACTTACATGATGCCCAATTCCTCTTTTTACATGTCAGAGAATTACATTGGAGGATGTTTCCATAGGTAACGAGAAATATTTTCCTTTTTCCCCCACACCTCTCATTTCTTATGTAAGAGGGGTATCTGGCAACAATTTCCTCCTTTTCCCGGAATATCTAGGGAGCAGAGCCAAAAATGAACCCCTTGTGGTCCAGGGGTTGAATCACGAAGCTTTTAGCTGGAGAAGAAACAGCTAAGACAAGCTGGAATCCAGTGAAGATGCTTGAATCAATCCTAATATCTTGAGCATTGCAAATCCAGGATGGAACCTGGCCATTGAGCTACATTCAACAAAGGATAAATCTGTTTATGTTAATGCAGATAAAATGACCTAAACTGCCCCCTGCTGTTGAAGTTTATTTTCTCTCCTCTTGCCATAAAAGTGAAGCAAAACCCAGTATTCAAAAGAAACATAATGTGAGTTGCGTTTCAGGAAGAACGTTACTTAACCAGATGTCCTTCCTCAAGGGCTATATAGTTCTTCTTAATCTCTCTAGCTGTTATTGGAATCACGCTGTGTTATGGGAAGATTTGCCATTATCTTCCTGCTTCGGGACAGCAAGGCTCCATAATTTTTTGCTGCTGTTACATCTCTACAGAGATGGAATCTCAGCAAGACACCTTATGCCAGGTCAAATTAAGTACAGATATCCATTTCACTTGGTAGAGTCTGCACTGAGTAAATGGTTGCATCCCAGGATCTCAGGAGAATATTTTTCAGTCAGCTTGCTCAAAACTCTAGGTTGCTCCTGTTAATGCAGTATTTTCCAGCCTTAGCCATTTTAAGATGGGTGGATATCAACTCCCCGAATGGCTGGCTGGGGAATTCTGGGAGTTGAAGTCCACACGTTTTAAATTTGGATGGATATCCCTGTTCTAGAGCAGGGGTCTCCAACCATGGCAACTTTTAAGCCTGGTGGACTTCAACTCCCAGAATTCCCCAGCCAGCTGGCTGGGAATTCTGGGAGTTGAAATTTGCCAGGCTTAATGTTGCCTGCTCTAGAGGGTGGGTGTTTTCCTTCAACAGCACATCAGGGAAACCATTCTCCCAACCCTCAGAAAGGGTCTGAAAGTGTGTGCCCTTGTGAGCAGCAAATGAAATTTACCGATTTCATCCCTCCCACCAGCAGAAGGATTTCTGCTCCAGGTGGGTTTTCTACATTCTGAACATACACGCTGCCTTTTTTATCCCAGCTCTTTCAAACTCTTTTGATTCTGCATATTTTGGTGCATTTCGAGCCAATTAAAGACACTTGTGAGAACAAGCAGCGAGTGATTTCTGAATTCCTCACTTAGCTGTCTTGGGAAATTTCCGCTTCATCACTCATCATCAGTCAGCGGAGTCTGGAGCGGGTCCCATCTATAATTTCCTCCTTAGATCCTAGTTCTATGTGCCCAATGGTTTTGCATCATCTTCATAATGAAACTATATCGCTGCCTTAGCTCATTTCACTGAAACAGCACCGAATTCTGTGATTTCTCTGCTGCCTCAGTCAGTATAAATCTCAGCCTTCAACTTCTGACATTCTAATTAGGGGACTCTAAATAGCTATGCTTTGTAGATCCTCATCCCACCTCTGAGCTTCACTTTTTTCAGTTCTTTTTGCCATTTTGGAAGAAGTGGAGGTACATTAATATCTCTTTTCATGTAAACTCTTTCCCTCCCCCTCCCCCCCTTTTTTTTTTTGGAAAAAGAAATTGCTGCAGCATGATGTCACTACTCAGTTTCTTAGAGAGGAAAGGAAACTATACCGGACTTCTCAATTCAGCTCCACCTGAATTTAATTTCAAGCTTTCTTGGCATGAGCCAAATAACACAGGTCCAATTCAGGCAACACCTCCAAAAGATTGTACTCAAGCTACAATCACTGAAAGGTTTTGCTGCTTCCAATGGTTCCCTGGCTATTCATAAAGGACCACACTTCACGTTTCCCACACACCTGCAAATGCTGTGGAGGTGGCGTGTTTTATCCGGGAGCAAATCCATAAAGGCCGATGCACTGCTGTGAGAGTTTTTGAACTAAGAAGGAGCTGCATGGATTTCTTTATAAAGAATTGAATACTGCATTTTTCTTGAAATGTATGGGGAATAGTGATAGGGTGAGATGTGAAGAATAAACAGTGAGCTCCTTAGAATGAAATAGGTATAAAAGAAATGTTGCTACAGTTCTAGGTCAAGATGTTTTTCCATGGTAAGATTGGCAGTGCTTGATGGAATTAACCTACTTAAATAATCTCACTGGCAGGGTCCATATAATCTAATAAACCCAAACTAAAGAAAGCACGTTGTTATTTAAGCCTCAGTGGCCCAGTGGTTAGAGTGCAATACTGCAGGCTACTTCTGCTGACTGCCAGCTGCCTGCAATTTAGCAGTTCAAATCTCACCAGGTTCAAGGTTGATTCATTCTTCGGAGGTGGGTAAAATGAGGACCCAAAATTGTTTGGCAATAGGCTGATTCTGTAAACCACTTAGAGAGGGCTGTAAAGCACTATGAAGCGATATATAAGTCTAAAATGCTATTGTTAATTGCTGTTGCTAATGGTGTATGAATCCAGAGCCTATGTGAACCAATCAATGCCATTTGTTCAATTTGAACTTAGCACTAGCAATTAGACTTATATAGTGCTCCACAGTGCTTTACAGCAGGGGTGCCCAACTCCTGGACCAGAATCGGTCCATGCGCCTTTGTAAACTGGGCTGCATAAGCGGCAGGCAAGCATGCAACATTTTATTTGTGCATGTGTGGGATTAGATTGCACAACCATCCCCTTCCCCCCGCTGCTGCCTGTCCACAGACTCAAAAAGGTTGGGGACTCCTGCTTTATAGAACTCTCTAAGCAGTTTACAGAGTCAGCATCTTCCCCCATAACAATCTCGGTCCTCATTTTACCGACCTCAGAAGAATAGAAGGCTAGGTCAACTTTGAACCAGTCAGGATCGAACTCCTGGCAGTGGGAAGAGTTAGCCTGCAATACTGCACATTCTAACCACTCCACCACCATGAACTTAATATATAAGTAACCACTGTAATTTAAGGAATCATTCAAAGAAGCTGTACTGTAGCATTAGGTGCAGAGGGAGCTGTAGCAGGCTGGATTTCAGGTGCTGCTAATGCCGACAATAAATATACAACTTTAAAGGTTCTGGAATTGAGGAGCTATTTCCAACTCTCAGACAAAAAAGACTAAGCCTGTTCTACCTTCATTGCTTCTAGCCTGTTGGGCAAAACCAGTCAATAGCCACAGAGTCTCAGAAACATAAACAAACCATGGCTTAGCACCACTTCTGATTCCAGCCGAACAAGCCTGCAAATGAAAAACAACCCAAACTAATGAAGTGACTCTTCCTGCTGTGTTTTCTCTACCTTGCTTTCTTACTCCACACCCCTTGGACTGCCTCCATTGCAGCTGGCCCTTCAGAACTCAAGATGACAAGCCTGATGATCTAGGAAAGAGGGGGAGGTAATACATCTCTAATTATAGGAGAGGCATCCAGAGATCTTTCCAGATTCTTCCTTAATTGAGCCTTTTAGAGGGAAACTGTCAAATGCAACACATTTTCCTTTGATTGCCATTGTCTCCCGATAGACGGGAGATGTGCCGTCTTCTCTTTCTCTCACTGCTGTTTCCATTACCCAGATTTGACAAGAGGCTCTTACTTCAGAAAGCCGAGTCAACCCTTCTTGGTCTTCCTCACTCTTTCACTGGGCGAGGATAACAAAGTCAGATCCAAGGAAAGGTACTTTTGTGAACCAAGCCTGGTTTTTCAGGGAAGAAAACAAGGGATACCTACCATTTCTATGTGATTCCTAAAGCCATGGTCTGGTATGGTTTTATAAAGGGGTTAGATTCAACCCGCTGCTAGCAGCGAGTAAACACCAAGGATTTGTGTAGGTTTAGACAAGAGTTGATGGTTTACTGGATTTCCCTTTCAAGCTTCTTTGGATAACAAAATTTGACTCTGTATTGAATTTGTATTTACTGGGAAAGAAATAAAGGGGGACTAGTATAGATCTATTTCAAGCTGTTTAGCTCTCATCAGCTAGCCATACCTAAAGATGGTATGGCTAAAGAGAGCTAAATACAGTAGCTTGAAATAGATCTACACCAGTCTTCGTTTATTTCTTTCCCAGTAAATATAAATTCAACACAAAAATAGTTTGTCATGAAAGGATTGGGTCTGAAAGGTGAAAGTGGAAGCAGTCTGCTCCGTCCTATATTTGGTAGATCAGGTTGCCCTGATAGACTGGTCTTACCAGAAAAAAAAACACTTAACATTTGAATCTATATATCTACACTAGTTCGATACCCGTGCTTCGCTATGAAACTATATGGTTGGGCTTAGTTTTTGGGGAGAAAAATAAAGGGGGAGAATTGTGCCTCTGCCTACCAGCATCCATCGATATTCATCTGGCTAGCGTCCTGTCCATGTGTGAGAGAGTTGAAGGCTGTTTAGAAAGTGAAGCAGTATTTGCTGTGTGAGCAAGAAGGAGACAGCAAGGAGCCTGGGTGTGGCTTAGCTCAACTGTTCTGTACTAAAGCTGCTTGGTGCTGTGAAGCTGAAATTGAAATGGAAACTCCTCTCCTCTGCTT
This sequence comes from Bungarus multicinctus, assembly GCA_023653725.1. Taxonomy (NCBI): domain Eukaryota; kingdom Metazoa; phylum Chordata; class Lepidosauria; order Squamata; family Elapidae; genus Bungarus; species Bungarus multicinctus. Next base: position 14,631,900 of record CM042837.1, read on the forward strand.
GTGTTTTGCATTTGGAACAGATTTCTTTTCAGGTGGGGAGTGGGAGTAGAACTCCTTAGCATCAGAGCATGTTAATAATAATATAGGAAATATTAATGCTCTGATGGTCATTTAGAAAAATCCTTTCTGAGTGAGCACCTAGAAGGCAAGAGGAACATACGTGCCAAATTTCAAGTTTGAAGGCTTTACGGTTCTGGAGATTTTGTGGTGATGCATGAGTGATATATAGATAATAACAATATTCAGGAGAGGCAAAATGTGAAAAGTGATAATCTTCTACAGTGACAACTAGCACAGCAGAATCAGATGTCCTGGAAAAAGACTGAGATATGAAATATGCAAAAAGTATCTATCTAATGTCGCATAGAGATTCCTTTCTCTATTTCAGCATACTGCTAAAAATTCTTTTATCCTGAAACAGCTTGCAGGCCAGAGAGCTGTCCTACCTTCCATCCTTGCTTCAGCCCAAAGTGGTTTAAGGATCATGCCAAAGGAAATAAGAAACTATAGATTGCCATGATTTTTTCTTTTCTACTAAAGAAAAGGGGGCAAAACTCTGTTTACAAATGTCTCCCTTAGCAACAGAAATTTTGGGCTCAATTGTGGTCGTAAGCGACCACAGTTGAGCCCAAAATTTCTGTTGCTAAGGGAGACGTTTGTAAACAGAGTTTTGCCCCATTTTGCGACCTTTCTTGCCACAGTCGTTAAGTGAATCACTGCAGTTAGTAACACGGTTATTAAGGGAATCTGACTCTGCTTGTCAGAAGATTTCAAAAGTTGATCACGTGATCCCAGGACTCTTGGGAATACAAGTCAGTTGCCAAGCATCCAGATGTTAATCTTGGGGATGCTGCAATAGTCATAAGTGTGAAAAATGGTCATAAGTCACTTTTTTTCAGTGCCATTGTAACTTTGAACAGTCACTAAATGAACTGATGTCAATCGAGGACTTACCTGTATTTATTCCTGGCAATGCCAATTGACTCCTTTGTGCTAAACATCTCTTTTAAGTAGGCTTTAAATCCAACGTGATTTACAACTGCAAAGTCAAATTAGATTCTAATAGTCAAATAAGTACCATTAAAAACATCCATCTTCCAAGCTTATATCTATCTTGCTTATGTCTACAATCAATATCACTCTCTAAGATGCTTAAGAGGCCACAATGAAAATGTCAATCTGCTCAATTAAATGCAAAATAGTAAGTTCCAATAAGAGAATCTATGTGGCTCTGGGTTCTATGTTACATTACCAAACTAGGTGTCATGCCCCTGGTGGAAACTGACCGACAGGGAGTGGAAGTGTGGCTTTGGAGGTTGTGGAGGAGGCTGGGGAAGGGCAGAAGCCGGCTGGGCAGTCAGGGGAAGAACCAGGCCCATCCCCTCTTCATCCTAGGACATGCAGGAACGGAGAAGGCTTGGCTTATGAGAGAGGAAGCGGCCATGATCCCCCTCATTGGTTGCAGCTGGGGAGAACAGTATATAAGAGAGACAATTAAAACACAGTGTTGCCAGAAGCAGAGCGTGTTTTATTTTGGGCTGAAGTTATCTTGGTTGGCGTTCTTCTAACAGTCTATGCCTTGTTATCCCCTTGAATTTGGTAATTACTTATCCTGATCTGTTATGGAATTTCCTTCATTGGAGTTTTACTTTTTTATTTCACCTCTATCTGCTCATTAAGTTCGGACTGTATTGCTTTCTTTTGAAGACTATTTTTGAGTATGTTTTATTTCCAATTGAGAATTATTGAACAGTGAGGCCAAGTTGGAGGCATTAAAGGACATTTATTGACATTTTGGAGTTTGTTACATTTTTGTTACACTCTGGGTCATCACGCTAGGTAACAGCAGTGCACAGGGAAATGAAATTGACCAGGCAGTAAATTTGCTTTGGCAATCTTGGTTGAGGTGTGGTTTCTTCTTTGATGGTCCCTGAATTAGGGTTGTTTCTTCTCTAGTCCTCGACTTACAACAGTTCATTTAGTTCAAAGTTACAACAGCACTGGAAAAAGTGACTTATGATCGTTTTTCACAGTTATGAAATTTCCAGCATCCTCACGATCCTGTGATCAGAATTCAGATGCTTGGCAACTGGTTCATATTTATGACCGTTGCTGTGTCCCAATGTCATGGGATCCCCTTTTGCAACCTTATGACAAGCAAAGTCCATTGGGGAAGCCAGATTCACTTAACCGGGTTGCCAACTTATCAATTGCAGTGATTCCCTTAGCAACAGTGGCAAGAAAGGGTGTAAAATGGGCCAAAACTCACTTAACAAATGTCTCACTCAAGGCAAGGACTACCTGTAATTTACCCATTACAGTTTCTTGCTCATTTGGATGTTGTGTAGTAGGAAGAATATGATCTAGCCTATTTGTTTCCTTCTTTGAAAGTTTGAGTGTATCTTTTAAATGATATATAGGTGGGATTTATTTTGATGAATCTGAAAGCCAATCTTCTGAGAATTGCCTAACATTTTTGTATTTGGCTTAGTGTAGAATATCAACAGTTTCAAAGTTGAAATTGTGGCTGAACTTGGCCATGTGATGAGAGATTAAGAAACAGACATATCTAGCAACCAATACCCAACTAAAAAGCAAATTGCACTAGAAAACAATCAGGGGGCCAACAAGACCCAATCAAGGAACTATCAATAAAGAAACCATACTCCAACCAAGACTGCCAAGGCAAGCTACTATATGCATACACAACAGTAACTGCAACCTCTGAGATGTCCAAACATTAGGACCTGTGGACTTTAACGCTCAGAATTCCCCAGCCAGCCATGGGTAATATGGGTTCAATTCCTCTGGGAGTTGAAGTCCACAAGTCTTAAAGTTGTCAAGGTTGGATATTCTTGTCCTAATGCATACCTAGATGGTGTTACTTAGCTTGGCATGGTATCTGTAGGCAAACAACTATGCTCAGAAAACATCAAGAACTCCCAAATAGAAAAAAATAAAAAAGCAAAGCTGTTTCTTTTATTAGTGTTGTTTTACTTGTTCTTTGCCTACTTAGCAAAGTATCTTTTATAAAAAAGAGGGGAATACTAAAGTTCACAGCAGCTTATGCGCTGCTTAACTGAACAGCCATGTCATGCTCTATCCAGAAGAGAGAGCAATCTGGAGCCACAACTTTCTTTTAAAATCCCAGTCATTTCATGCAAAAGTTTCATCCGTTGCCAAGCACAATCTTCTCCCTTGCTAGTAAATCCCACTAACTTATTAATATGAACTGCATCCACCTTCCTTCCCATTTAATAGATCCTCAGAACTGGGAGAAACAGAACTTATTATGAAAGAATTGGAGTGCTTGTATTTTTAGCTTCCAAGTTCCTAGTAATTGACTGCTGTTTGCAGACTGACAATCCTCAGATAACAATTTCAAAATCTTTGCCGAGGCTGCTAGGCAATCCAACACACACACACACACACAAAAGATTTCAGATGCAGCTCCTGAGAGTTTAATTTAGTGTCCAATTATTCTGGAAGAGAGATTTGTGTTTGCTGAGTTGTAACCTGTTTCCCTTAGATGCTGGGACCTTTGGTTGACTGACTTCTTTAGTTAAACAATTAAAATGGCTTGCATCTCCAGTCTACACAGCTTTCCATGGAGTAAGGACCATTATACCAAAAATGTACATAAACATGGGCAAAATTTTAGTCACACAGTTGTAGCTACTGTTTTGTTATATGCTGTGGACACTGAAAATTCTTATCAAATTATTCTGGAATAAGTGGGGTGTGGTTCCCTATGTTCCTGGAGAACAAGGAGGATATAAATTTAACAGATAAAATAAATTCCTCACCACAATGTACAGAATAATACTAACAGCCTATGAAATATGCTTAGATATCTGTTGTGTGATTTAATTGTTGATTTGCTTTTCTAAAAGAAAAGGATGAAAGAAAAGGTTGTAAGGAAAAATCCCCTGCATAAATATCTCTAGAGAATTGACCTTGCTAAGAACTTAGCATTGCAAATAGTGAGTGAATGCCAGAGATGTTCATTGAATTGGCTTATATTGTGGTTTTCTCTATATGTGTGTTCACATACATGAACACATTTCTGAAACAAATATTCTGTTTAGCCCTGGGTTTTTCTCAGATTGCATTTTTTTTTTGTTCCTGTTGAAAGATTTATTTCTTACGTAGCTAGAAGGCTTAAACATTACTTTGGAAAATATGAAATCTGAGATGATGTGAAATAACATCACCCAGTGAATATTAAGAAAAAGAAAAAAAATGGAAAAAGAAGAGAAATGAATTATTTGAGACTTGCAAATAAATACAGTGTGCAGGAATTGGCAGCAGCGGCCTCTTGAAACAGATCCAAGAGCTGAAAGATTTGGCAAATATTCTTTGTAGAGCTTTCCAAAATTACTTCTAAAAGATTAAAACAAAACCAAAAATAGTAAGGCCTTTTTTTTTTACTATGATAAACAAGCGCCAATATGAAGAATGGAGGCTGAATCCTGTCCACTGAGGGCTCTGGATCCTCTGAAATTTCTGAAATTCTTATGAAGAATGACCCGAGGTGTGGCACAAAGGCAACACAGTCAGATAAGCAATAAGAGTCCCTTTATTATCTCCAACTTTGCCCCCAATATCCAGATTACCTTCGGGATGGAGAAAAACTCTCCCAGGAACAGACTTTGAGTGTAGAAAATTCAGTCCAAAACAAGGTACACACAAACCGTAACTTAAAATCCAAACAAACCAAACTGAAGCAATTAGTTTGGCAGGGCAGGAGCAGGAATTTCAAACTTGAAAGCTCCACAAAACTCACACAGTTGGGAAGACACCAGGAATACAGATAAGCCATGACGATACAAGATAAAGTCACGTTTGCTCCCAACAGCTTGCTGCATGCAGCTTGTCTTTTTTATACACTGTGTTCCCAGCTGCAGCTAATGAAGGGAATCAAGGCCCTTTCCTCCCCCGTAAGCCAAGCAACCCACATTGCTCTCTTCTCCATTCCTCTGTGTGTGCCCTAGGATGAAGAGGAGGTGGGCCTGGATCTTCCTCTGAATTCCCTCTTCCTTGTTCTACCTCTTCCCTGCTCTGCCTAGCCGGACTGTGGAAGCCCCAGTTTCTTCCACAGCCAACAGAGCCACACTCCCATTCCCTTTCCTCCTCCAAGTCAGATTCCGACAGGGGCATGACAGACACTTTTATTCTTAAGGAAAAGTAAAATTCAATAAAGGTAGTTCCTTGACTTAGAGGCATGATGGCTCAGAGGTTAAAGATGCTGAGCTTATCAGCTGGAGAACTGACACCTTGGGTTTGGGTTTGACAACCAAGCACCACACAATGGGGTGAGCTCCCGTTTCCTGCCCCAACTCCTGCAAATCTAGCAGTTCGAAAGCATGCAAATGTAAGTAGATAAATAGATACCACTTCGGTAGAAAGGTAACAGTGTTCTGTGCATCTTTGGTGTATAGCCATGCTAATGACATGACTACAAAAATTGTTTTTGGACAAAGCTGGCTCCCTTGGCCAAGAAACAGACATGAGCACCATGCTCTAGAGTAGGACACAACTGACAGGGAAAGCTTTACCTTTATTCCTTGAGTTATGACGTCATTTAGTGACTGTTCCAAATTATGACCAGCACCCCAAAAAGTAACTATGACCCAGATTCAACATTGCAACACAACACACACAGAGATAGACCATGCTCATGTGGACACATTTTTGGTGCTTGGCAATTGACCCACAATTTATGTTTTTTGCTGAAATCAGCGTTTATGCACATTGCAGACAATGGGCTTGTTTAACAACCACAGATTAGTTTAACTGCTGCAAAAATGTCATAAAATCAGATTGGTCCGTGATGACCTGCTTAATGACCGACATGATTTACCACCATAATTCCAGGCTCCATTATGGTTCTAAGCCAAGGACTTCCTGGTATTTCATATTAGTTATGTTTTTTTTATGTGTGTTAAGCGAGTACAGGCTCTTGCTATATAAATATTAAACCTACTGCCTGTGCCCATGGGATCTAGTTTAAATAGAGACAGAGAACGCAAGAATGAAATCAACACAAAAAGTTTGATTTAAAAGCTCATGAAATTAACTCCCACCTGGTAAATAATTCTAGTCTCTTTGAAATATGGCAATGAGAATGACATAGAAATCTACACAGAAATACATTTTCACTCTAAATTATGTGAAATTTCTATAGTGCAGGAATCAATGGGGCTTGCATCCAAGAAAATACACATTCAAGAAACCCAGCATTTTTACAGTTTGCAGAAATATTTGGCTCAATACAGAATGGTTTCTGTTCTTATTTAATATACTTATTAAAATTCAAACAAAAAAAAAATAAGAATCCTTTATTGGAACACTTCCCCAAAAGACTTTTTCTAAGCTATCTCTATAATTTTTGGACTCCTGGTTTCTACTTTGATTTTAACTTTTCTATTTGAGATGTAGCCAGCTGGCTTTGGAGCCAAATTCTTTGCTAAAATATTTGCTTTCCATATTTTTTTTAATGTGTCTCCAGTTCATCATAGACTTGGAGTCCAAGGTTTGTGTATCCTCCATAGAGATGGTTGTGAAAGGAGAAAGGGAATGCACATAACCCCGATTTCCAGTTGGATTCCTAAGGCAAGCTGGGCTGTCTGGTTCTGATCAATAATCACCAGCTCCTGGTTCCCATGGAAAATTATTAACTACATTTTTTTTCCAAATGCAAAAGAGGGAGTGGGAAAGGAAGAGAAATGTGAGTGGAATTAAGGGTCAACTGAAGACCTTTAAGTGGAGACTTCTCTGCGGCCAAACCAAGGAGCTGCAGGCACTCAAAGCTTTCATCCTAAACATCTAAAGTTCAGTAAAAATTCAAGCAAGACACACATTAGAGAAGGAGGTTTCAGGAATAAACAATATCTTACAAATCAAGATTAACCTACTGCAAGAGAGGGCAACTTGAAGCCCCAAAGTCTTGGATGAAGATCTCTTATCTGTGAACAAAAAACATCTGTGAGCTCTAGTCCTATTTAGGCATGAAAGCCATCTGGGTGACTTTGGACCAATCACCAGGAGACTAGTTCTTCTAGTCCCAACTTAGGCATAGAACTGGCCTCAGTGATTTTTAGGCCAATCATTCTCTCTCAGCCCACAATGTCAGATTCTAGCAATAAGTCACCCAGTCAATTCCTATCACAGCCAATGGACTAACACTTGGGTTGATCTGCACTTGTGGGAAAAGGTTGAAGATGGGGATGGAAGAGGACAATTATGACTATACTATAAATACCTGGAGAATAATCGCATCCAAGCAATACCATCTGGTTGCATTCACCCATGACCCTACATCACAATAGAGTTCACTTGATTTGTACAGGGGGCATGGATGAACTGAAGCCCTGCAGTGTTGTAAACCATAGTTTATGGCTTTGTGTAATTTTCAAACCCAATCGTGGAGGCTTAGTCAACGAAATATGGCAAATCACTGGCTTAACGTAAGGTGCAAACTCAACAGAGTCATGCAAATAGGTGGAGACCTTGTCTTACTAACAGGAGAATCCTGTTTGAATCTAAGCCGACTGAACGCTGTGAGGATTCGTTTCCTTTATCGGTTTCCAGCTGGAGTGTCATTCTCCCTCACCTGACATAAAGTGGGAGAAATACAGCAAGTCTGCTTTTACCAGCAAAGCTGTAGCTGGCCTTATCTCAAAACAAGTTAATTAACTGCAGTAGCAAGGTCAGGCAAAGCAGATGTTGGTACTTTTGAGTGTCAAATCATTTCACTACATCACCTGGAGACCCCTGAATGCATGCTAAATCTAAGTAATGACTGAACAGCCGCCTAATCCTCAGAACAACATTGAAGGTGTACAGAACTGCTTGCTTGTTTCACACACACAAACACACACATGGTCAGACACACAGCTGCCGATCCAGTCCTTGGAATTATCCTATTTTCTCTCCATGTTTTTCCCGCTCCACAAGGTTATATTTTGCAGAAGCAGCAAGAAATAAACAGCTTTGGATGACTGAGTGTCAATAATCTGTATCAGACTTTTATTTTATTTAAATAAAATTATTTTATTTAAAAAAATTTTATTTAGCTTTAATATTTTGGAGTTGGACTAACCTAGGGTCATTTAGCCTGACCCCTGGACTAATGCGGCTGTGACATTCTTGAAAGTAGCTGGAGAAGGACAGTCTGCAAAGCAATTTATTCCACTGTTGACCATCACTGAGGCATCATGAAGTTACACCTTGTGTTACACTGAATTCCTCCATGGGCTTTTCACACTTTGGTTCAAGTTCTATTTTTCATCCAAAAAGTCATCACATTCACTTATTTATTTGTATCCTACCTTTATTATTTTTTAGAAATAACCCAAGGCAGACAGGGAACGCTATCCAACTCACTTTCCTCCTTGTATTTTCCCTACAGCAGCAACTCTTTGAGGTGGGCTGCAAGAGAGAGTAACTGGCCCAAAGTTATCTAGTCAGTTTTATGGATAAGACAGGACTTGAACTCACAATCTCCGGCTTTCTGGTCTGTTGTCTTAACCACTAGGCCAAGTCAGCTATCTAAATGCAACATATGCTGTATTCACTTACACAGCCAAACTTTAATGCCATATTGTACACTGATGAAACAAATGGTTGAAAGAGAGAATAGTTTAAGAGTACTTCACAGTTTTGCTACAGTCATTTTAAAATTTTCAATTTTTGAAAAGATTTATTTACTCATTCATTCATTCATTTATTTATTTAAAAGTTTAAAAATCACTTAGTACTTGGTTTCTTCCAGGAAAGGTTTCCAGAAATCAGATCTCAAACCTGTAACTTAGAGGAGCTATGGCTGTCCTAAATAATAGCCTGTGGACCAAAATAAAGATTTTTTTACACAATTTAGTTCTCTTCAGACTTTACTGAGGCTCTCTCTTCTTTGTTGGCGGCAACATCCTGGCTCTGTAAACTGCTTAGAGAGGCCTGTAAAGCACTGTGAAGCGGTATATAAGTCTAAGTGCTATTGCTATTAAGTCTTACAATTTGCTCTGCTAAACCTTCCCATCTTACCAACAAGATGAATCAAGCCTTATCCAAATTAGCAAAGTCCTTTTTTCCTTCTCAGTGTAAGAACCAATACCGTATTTATAACTCAGTCTGACCACTGTCTCTGGCTTTTTCTAGCTAGCTATGACTCCATCAAAGTGGACTCTTGTCAGAACTCCATCAAAATAACGTGGTTTTCAACCGCAGAACCTGATCCTAACCTTAAAGCAGGATCCCCCCAAAGTAACTCGGATTATTCTATTTCTGAACCATAGTGCACCCTTGGGACAAGTGAATTATTGGGAACTGGGTCACCTTGTCTGGACTGAGCTTCAGTTGATTGTCTGTCTCTGAGCACTGATTTATCTTTCTCACCTGGAGGAAATGAAAAGGAGAAAGGAAGCATTGGCAGCTGCCAAAAGAAAGCTACTGCCTCTATTCACGATGAGCTGCTTGTACGGAGACCAAACCTGTCCAAAGGGTCACGTAAGTTTGAATACTAAAGCACCACCCAACTGCATCTGTAGAAGCACATGAGGAATGGAGTCCTACCTAGAAACATTACAAAGAAGACGTTCAGAGAAGAGCAACGAAGATGATTAAAGGCCTAGAGACTAAAATGTATGAAGAACGATTGTGGCAATTGGGTTTGGCTAGTCTAGAGCAGTGATCGCCAACCAGTGGGCCAGGGATCACTGGTGGTCCATGAGAAAATTTTGCTGGTCTACAGAGAGAAATGTCCCTCCCAACGCAGCCCCTCCCCCCCAAAGCAATTAATCCAAGCTATGTGGAAACACAAAGCTGCACCACCCATATGGCCCTCCCACCCGCTGGCTCTCACCCTTTGGCCGAGCGCAAACCTTACCTTGAGTAGAGCCAGGAGAGCTGGAACTGGAAGGTAAGACCACTGGCGGGGAAGGGAAATCCGCCCTGGGGTGGCTTGCTGACATTGGTGGGAAAGTCGGTCCCATATTCCAGAGCTGCAGTAGTCACAGGACTGGCCCTTTGGTCATCTCGGAGCAGCTCCTGCAGTCCATGGCAGGCCGGTGCACTTGGGTGGAGGAGCAGCTGCTCCGGGATGACCAAAGGGCCAGTCCTGCGACTCCTGCAGCTCTGGAATATGGGACTGGCTTTCCCACCAATGTCAGCAAGCCACCGTCAGTCAAAATTCATATTAGTGGTCCGTGGGATTTAAAATTATGAGTTTGGTGGTCCCTGAGGTCCAAAAGGTTGGTGACCCCTGGTCTAGAGAAAAGAAGAACTAGAGGTGACATGATAGCAGTATTCTAGTATTTGAGGGGCTGCCACAAAGAAGAGAGGGTCAACTTAACTTCCAAAGCACCTGATGCCAAGACAAGAAACAATGGATGGAAACTAATCAAGGAGAGAAGCAACTTGGAATTAAGGAGAAACTTCCTAACAGTGAGAACAATTAACCAGTGGGACAGCTTCTCTTCAGGAGTTGAGAGTGCTTTATCTTTAGAGGTTTTTAAGAAAAGACTGAACAGTCACTTGTCTGAAATGATATAGGGGCTCCTGCTTGATCAGGGAGTTGGACTAGAAGACCTCCAAGGTCCCTTGCAGCTCTTGTCTGATTGATTGAAACAATGACGCGCTCACCTGCATGTGAGAACTATGATTATTTATTGTCTTCTTTGCTGATTTCAATGTAGATAGCCATTTATCTTATTGTTGTGACTCAACACAAATAGTAACAATGAAAAAATCATAACTCAAACATCATAATACATAGAATTCAAGATAAAACTAGAAACAAACAATAAAATCCCCCCCTCAGTCCTTGAGTGGTGATGAAATAGATGTTAGAAAGGAATGTAGTGGCTCCACCCACTATTCTTTCAGATCTCATACAGATCTCTCATCCAGCATTCACACATTCTAATGGTAGGTGGGGATGGCCTTGAGAGATGGAGGGAAGAGCCTCAACTAGTCAATAAGCAGCAGCTTAGCTTGCAGAAGGAATGTGGACATGGCCAACATTTCAGAAAGGACCCTCCCTAGTCTCTTGAGCTGTAAAGGTGATGGGGGAGAAATGTACTTTCAGACCTGCAAGCCTTTGTTACTGCAATTTTACAATAAAGTAGAATCACTTCATCTGGGCATGCTTCCTGTCTGGACTGCCTTGCAAGGCTTACATATATAGAATAATAGAGTTGGAAGGGACCTTGAAGGTCTTCTAGTCCCACCCTCTGCTTAGGCAAGGAAACCTACATTTCAGACAAATGATTATCTGATCTCTTCTTAAAAACTTCCAGTGTTGGAGCATTCACAACCTCTGGAGGCAAATTGTTCCACCGATTAATTGTCAGGAAATTTCTCCTTAGTTCTAACTTGGACAAACATCCTCCCCAACAGATGATTCCCAAGGGAAGATGGCCAGAAAAAGGATTTAGGTTGCATTACAGTCTCGCTGTGACCCTACTTTGTCTTTGGATCCTGTCTCAAACAATTGGACTCTCCTCCTCTAGCTCCCCTTTTAAACTCCCAAATAACAGCACAGCGGAAGGCACTCGTGACCTTCTCCCTCCTTGCTCACCTTTGTTTTGGCACCAAAGATTTATTAGATACTTGAGAAGCCTGCCAGCTTATCAGATAGCCTTAATGGTGTCATTTATTATTATGCTACTGGTTTTTTTTTTTTTGGTGAGAGGGCAAGGCCGCCTACTCTCTATTCAGACAACAACAACCAAACTAAGCCATGTCAGAAAATGATGGGTGCCTTGACTTTGGCTCTCAAGTGGCTGAGAACAAGCAAAGAAAACATGGCCAAAATGATGAGTGACACAAATGCTGAGAATGTGCAGATTTATGTGTGTATTGGACACGTACGCCTACCACAAACCCTTGGACTCTGTGCACACGTGCACAGACCATCGGTTCACTAATCCTAACATTTCCTGCAGAGGAACCTGCAAACCATGGCTGCAGCAAGTTTAGTCCTTGGGATCTTCATCATTTTTTAAAAGAGTAATAAAACATGGCCTCTGGAAAGCAATAAACATTCATTCTATATCAGGGCTGGATGGCTTACAACCAAAGGTCAACATGTAACCAAAAAGCAATGGAGGGCAACTAATCACAAAGAGAAGCAACCTAGAACTAAGGAGAAATTACCTGCCAGTTAGAACAATGATTCAGTGGAACGACTTGTGAATGCTCCAACACTGGAAGTTTTTAAGAAGAGATTGGACACCATTTGTCTGGAAGGATATAGGTCAGGGGTGTCAAATTCAAAGCCTACAGGGTGCTTAGATCTGGCCTGCAAGACCACCAGTGGTGGGATTCAACATTTTTTTACTACTGGTTATGTGGGCGTGGCTTGGTGGGCGTGGCAGGGGAAGAATGCTGTAAAATCTTCAGTCAGAGGTGGGATTTGCCGGTTCTCTAACTACTCAAAATTTCTGCTACTGGTTCTCCAGAACTGGTCAGAAGCTGCTGAATGCCACCTCTGAAGGCCACCCTGGAAACAGTGAAGGACCAGCCTGTGGTGCCTCTGATAGCGAAAATGGAGATCAGGAGAGTCTCATGTGGCCCTCATGAACTCCATTTTTGCTGGCAGAGCACTTTGGCCATCACAGGAGCTCCCAAGACGAGTGATGTTGAACTGGCCACGCCCACTCAGCCCCTGAGGTCAAACACAATCCTGATGCGGCCCTCAATGAAATCAAGTTTGACACCCCTGGTATAGGATTTCCTGCCTGACCAGGGGGTTGGACCAGAAAACCTTCAAGATCCCTTCCAACTTTGTTATTCTATATATATTCTAACCCTTCTGCCCCCTATTCTTTCTAATCCCTCAGCCTCTCCTAAAATAGCAGTAACAAACAACTGGATTATGATGTTATGATTTCCAACCACTCTGCAGTTGAAAATAAAAAGTAGGGGTGTTGAACTTCCAACAGGCTTCAACATCACCCAGCTCAGTCCCAGTGGGGTATGCATGACAGCCAATCAATAAAAGTGGGTTAGACGTTGCAGATCCACACCACCTCACAATGATGCTAATGCATGACACCACTGTGTTCTCTGCAGCTGGCAGTTGTTGAAAAATTCATTTGTTAAAAAGAGCAACTTCCATTTTCAAATGGCTGCCTGTCCTGGCATTGATGGATGGATAGATGATCTGCCATCCAGTTGGGGCTGACTTTCAGTGATGACATAGATTTTCTTATGACAATCTAACCCTTAGCTTGATTCTTCAGGTCTTCCAATGGTGCCTCCATTATCACTGTAACTGAGTCCATTCACTTTGTTGCTGGTCATCCTTTTTTTTCCCCCTTTCCTTCCACCTTTCCCAGGATTAAAGCCTTTTTCCAGAGACCTGGGTCTTGCTAAATGAAATGGTCAATTAAAAAGCCATATTTGTTTGACTTGAGCTGTTGCAAGGCAGTTTCTTGTATTTAACCTGGTTCAGACAGGCCAGCTCCACTCTTCCTGCCTCTTTCATGCTGCACCTGATGTTTTGCTGATACTGTTTTAGAGTTGCTTGAGGGTAGCAGCTGATGGAAGACCACCTGCGCACCAGCTCCAAGGATGGCTACTCAGCTTATTCCTTGTGCAACTGTGTGCTGCCAGAAGCAACATTTATATTCCACTCCCCACACGTAAGAATGTGAAGTACTGCATAATCTGCAGCAAAGTAATTTTCTCCCTGGTGAGTTATGAGGTAATAAAGCAGTGGGACGATCGATAGGGACTGATGTAATCTGGTGAAAAGCAGCCTCTGTCTTCCCAAGTGTGACCCAGAAGGAGAAACAGCCTTTGGACTGGAGGGATTGTTGTGGGGGACGACAATTTTAAAAGCTGCAACTCAGTATTCCAGAGCAGTAGGAAGTAATGCGATCCCTGGACCAATTCCCTGCCTGTTTGTCTCATTTCCACAGGGGAAAACAACAACAGAGCAGCAATTCCAGTGCTTTGCCCTGTAGCTTCTCATTCATGCTCCAAAATCTGCCTGTTGCAGGCAATCAAGCAGATGGAAAACTACGTGGTAGTTATGAAGACCTTGCAACATAGAGCACCGATGGCTTCTCTTCGGACACAAAGCTCTGAAGGATCAAAGGTGCATTTTTTCCAAAGCAAATGGCTGATAGACAAGGAGGAGGAGGAGGAAGTGCCTAAGAGAAGACACACGGGAATTTTCTCTTGGACACCTTGGAATTTTGGCAATAATTCTACATTTAATGTAGAATTAAATTAATAATTTGTATTGGCTGGACTTGTGATCAGACAATTTGCTCTTAAACAGCTTACTTTTCTTCCAATGTTGTTCCAATCCTGTTCCAACTTCAAAAATGTAGGCATTGTAGGCATTTGGGGAGGAGACGGGACAGGTTTAAATGTCTATATTAGAGCAGAAAGTGAAACTTTTATCTGTTTTCATCTATCATATCATCCTTCCTTTCTTTTCTTCTTTTTCTTTTGTGTGTATGTATGTGTGTGATTCATGGGGCTTTTACGGGGTCAAGATTTTCTTTCAACCGTATGGCTAGACTTGGAGACTGCCTGCTTCTTCTTCCTTCTATAATGATATGCATTAGTTTGTCAAGCTCTCAGCTTCCCTGCTACATTTGGGGGCTCTCCTTCTTATTTATTTATTTATTATTTATTTATTTATTATTAAGATTTATATACCGCCCTTCTCCCTAGGGACTCAGGGCGGTGTACAGCCAAATCAAACCCCGAACAATACAAAAATTAAAAAGACATTAAATAGTGGCTGTTAGATTAATACAACCCTCCCCCCCAAAATTAAAAACCCAATTAAAACCCAATTAAGGAGACAATTAAAACTATCTCAGCCCAGGCCAGCCTGCTCAAAGAGCCAGGTCTTCAACGCGCGCCTGAAGGCCCTGAGGTCCATGTTGGTGCGTAGTTCAGGCGGCAGAGTATTCCAGAGGGCAGGGGCCCCCACAGAGAAGGCTCTACTCCTGGGGGCCGCCAGGCGACACATAGTGGCCGACGGCACCTGGAGAAGGCCCTCCCTGTGAGAACGCACCGGTCTGCTGGAGATCACTGGCAGAATGCGGTCCTGCATGTAACCTGGCCCAGTGCCATGGATCGCCCTAAAGGTCAAAACTAGAACCTTAAAGCGAACCCGGAAAGCCACCGGCAACCAATGCAGCTCGCGCAGGAGAGGCGTCACATGGGAGCTACGTGACGCCCCCATGATCACCCGCGCGGCCGCATTTTGCACCAGTTGGAGTCTCCGGGTGCTCCCCACAGGGAGCCCCATGTAGAGAGCATTACAATAATCCAGGCGAGAGGTGACAAGGGCGTGAGTGACCGTGCGCAGGGCGTCCCGATCCAGAAAGGGCCGCAGCCTTAGGCTGCTGGAGAGGATTACAGTTTTCTGCCCCTTGCTCTATCCTAACAGCCCTCTAGCTTTCAGTTGGCAGCAAGGAGTACAAGTCATTTTTCACACTACTTTGCTTTTTGCCGAGCAATTAATGTGGCTTCTACACTACAGGTTGTTTTGTCTTCCTGCAGCCTACGGGAATCCAGGCTCTCTCTTGGCCAGGTCCCCTTATGAATGAAACACAACCTGACCTCACAAAGTTTGCCAACACATCATACTCAGTGCCAGATTCTTCTCTGAGGACTGAGCATTGGAAATCTAAGTGGATCTCTTTGGGATCTTGGCCATCAGGAGGAGGTATTGTTCCTTGCCTGAATCCGAAGAAAGGAAAAATAGATGGTAGTTGAACTTCTAAACAGTTGTAAGAGCTAAACAGCCCTTATGAATTTCCTAAACTGAATGAACATGGCACCCTCAAACTGTACAATGATTTAATGTGGTAGCCTGGTTCATCCAAACTTTTCAGGCACAACATGGTTTATTGGTTTCTGGTTTAGCCATCTGGCTTATTTAAAGTTTAGTAAATGGAAATCTACCATATCATAAAATAGTTTTAAAAACATGCAGAGAGCATTAGCAGGAAGGAGGACAAATAATTATGGATAGAGCAGCAAACATGGGAAGGATTTGATTTCTTCTATTGTAAACAAAAGAAAATGTTCTATAGACTTCCAATTTGGCCAAGTGGCAAGGCATATCTTAGGCGACTTTGGTTTTTGTGGCATATAGATATCATGGTTTTAAATCCATCTCACTCCTCTGATAAAAAAGATTTTATCATTTTGGGCAGCCAGATTTGCCTAATGTAGAGATGAAAACATAATAAAAGTACACCGTGAGCAGCATTTTCACTCTCAAACCACTTTAAAGGCTTTGGGAGATATAAAAAAAATTCCACCCAAGGATTCTAATGAAGGATTATCTTGTCAGAAAAATATAATTGAGATTTTGGAAGGAGGCAGGAGGTTAAGTGGCATGCCCCTGTGTTATACTTTGCCCTTATTAAATCATCTGATACTGGTGCCTCATTAAAATTGTAACTAAAAATGTAATTGGCTTGGAGAGCAGCAAAATGGATTGAAAATCACCTAAAAGGCAATGGCAAAAATAGAAACCTGGAGTGGACCGAAGGAAGTGGAGGCAGGAATGGGCTGTATAGTTGTAAAACAAGAGCCATGGTGGTGCAATGGTTAGAATGAAGTACTGCAGGCTACTTCTGCCGACTACTGGCTGCCAGCAGTTTGGCAGTCCAATTTTCACCAGGCTCAAGGTTGATTCAGTCTTCCAGCCTTCCAAGGTCAGTAAAATGAGGACCCAGATTGTTGGTAGCAATAGGCTGGCTATCTTCTAAACCAGTGGTCGCCAATCGGTGGGCAGTGAGAAAATTTTGATGGGCCGCAGAGAAATCCCACCCCCAGAGCACCTCCCCAAACAATTAATCCAGGTTGCACAGAAATACAAGGACCACGTGGCCCGTGGGAACCCTCCCCGCCCACTAACTCCTTACCCTGCAAACTTGCCTGCTAAATTGCTATTTTTCCTTTTTCCTACCATCAGCTGTTCTGCTGTGCTGGGAGATTTAGATTAGCTAGAAAGCAGGAAATGGTTGGATTTCTTGCTTTCTAGCTAGTCTTTAGATCTTCGGCTCTGCATTTAAGCACAGCCAAACCTCCCTTTAAACTAAAGGTTCTATTTTTCATTGCAGACTCACGGCAAGCAAATTGAATGTGACAGACTGAGCTAGCTAATGGCAGATAGATAGATCACTGAATGATTCTGTGAGCAACTCAATCTGCCTGCTTTGCCTGATTTTGGGTAAAAGTTGCCTTTTTTTATAAAAAATTCAATATTTACATACATGGTGTGTTGTGAGTTAATTTTGTGAGTTTGCTTGCTAGCAAATTTTATGAGTTTGCTTGCAAGCAAATTTTATGTGGCAGATTGACCTAGCCGATGGCAGATAGATAGATCTCTGAATGATTCTGTGAGCAACTCAATCTGCCTGTCTGCTTTGCCTGATTTTGGGTAAAAATTGTTCTTTTTTTATAAAAAATTCAATATTTATATAAATATTTATAATATTTACATACAAGACATGCCCAGCCAGTCACATGACCACCAAGCCACACCCACAAATTAGGCCACGCCTACAGAACCAGCTAGTGGTCCCTGGGCTTTAAAATTATGAATTTGGTGGTCCCTGAGGTCCAAAAGGTTGGCGACCCCTGTTCTAAACTGCTTAGAGAGGACCGTAAAGCACTGGGAAGTTGTATATAGTGGTAGTTCTAAGTACTGTTGCTATTTTATGTGACATAATGCTGGAATTAGCATTCTGACTGACCTGATTTTATTTCTGCAGTAAAGTTCTTGTGGAAGAAGGAAGGGGAATATTGATGAAAGTCAGATATTTATAGGATGACATCTTGCATATGAAGATCAGCCAAAAAAATCATAATAATACAAAGTCAGAAGGGAAGTAGGGCCTGAAAATAGCTTGGTGGGGCTGTTCGAAGCAGAGCTGAAAAAAGATTTTGGATAGAGCAACTGGAGAAAAGAAATTGGTCAGGGTAGGCAATGCAGGATTTGAGTCCTGAAGTCCAAAGACATCACTAGTTTCAAGCTGAGAATCAGGCAGTTTGGGTGATTACGTTGGACTAGTCCAACATAATCATTCCTAGTTAGACTATGGATTATTGTCCTAGCAGTGAGAATCAATGGAACAACTTGCCTTCAGAAGTTGTGGGTCAGAGGTGGGTATTCAGCAGGTTCTGACCAGTTCTGGAGAACCGGTAGCGGAAGTTTTGAGTAGTTCAAAGAACCAGCAAATCCCACCTCTGATTGGAGATATTACAGTATCCTTCCCCTGCCACACCCACCAAGCCACCCCCACAGAACCAGTAGTAAAAAAAATTGAATCCCACCACTGTTGTGAGTGCTCCATTGCTGGAGGCTATAAAGAAGACAGCCATTGGACAGCTATTTGTCTTAAATGCTATAGGCCAGTCCCAGTGATGGCAAACATTTTCAGCACCGAATGCCCAAAGCGTGTGTGCACGCATACCCAAAATGCAACGTGTTCCCCCTGTGCATACAAGCACAGCCCACATTCACACGTGCACGCCCCATGCATGCACGCACTCCATGCCACAAAGGCCCCCTGCGCATGTGTGGCAGAGACCTGAATACCAGCTGGGCGCAGGAGGCATGCACGCATGTGCACTGGAGCCAAGCTGGGGCGGCAGCACACATGCCCACAGAGAGGGCTCTGCGTGCCACCTGCAGCATGCGTGCTATAGGTTCGCCATCACAGCTATGGGGTCTCCTGCTTGAGCAGGGCATTGGTCCCTTCCAACTCTGTTTTTCTGACTGTCAAGAATTCAAAACCATGGCCAGCTCACTATGAAACTGGAAGAAATTAGATGACCTTGTAGGTGTATTGCGTCAAGAATGACCAGGATTCAAATGAGCATCCAAGCAACCTGTTTTCAAAGTGCTGTTTCCAATTCTTCTCCTCTGAAAGGAACTTATGGGTTTTTTCCACTGTATTTTTCAGGGTGACCCCCATAGAAGACAAAGCAGCACTATCTTTCTGCCCCCTGCTTCTTTGGAGGACCTAGGAAGGGCAATTCTGCCTCTTAGGTTGTGCAGGTAAAGTATTGTTGGTGTCTGGTTGTCTCTCCTGACTGTTTTCTGATCCCAAGATGGTAGATGGATACAGATAGAATCCCTCCGAGTATGTTGTAGGTAAAATCACTAAGAGGGCAATCCGTGGCTCCAATTAATTACAAAGAATGCATGCTCCAAGAAAGATAACATAGAAGGATCAATTTCAGAAATCTGAAAGCTTTTTTCCCTTAGGCTATAAGGTCTTTTCAGTCAGAAATGCTGTTTTTCTTTTCAAAGAATTGAAGTACAAGAATTTCTTTCTGAATCCTTCTGGAAAGAGTAACTTTCTCTCTCTTGCTCAGTCAGCGGGTTTAGCTCTTAATAGGGAATAGAGAGCAATCTTGCAAAACACCCAGGGTCTCTGGTACCATATCAACAAGTGAACTGCATAGCCCCAAACCAAATTCAATTATCTGGCCAGAAGCTTCAACTTCTGAGCCCTACTGTTGTATATACGCACCACCAAGAAAGGTAGTTCAGTTTTCAGCAGCCACGAGATAAAGCAAGCCAATTATTTTAGTTGTTAATGGTCTCAGGCCAGTTTCAAAATTATTTTCTTTAAATGGTTTTGGGAGGGAAAGAGAAAGAGAGGGAGGGAGGGAGTAGGAAAATAAATCCATCCCAGTGTGCCTGAAATGGAAATCAGGATTCCTTAATAATTGGGGAATAGAAATGCTGACAACTTCCAGGTCATACAAAATGAATGGGATTATTGATTCTCAGTCCTGGGGCTGCAGGCAAAGAGGGAGAAGAAGAGATATTTAAGAATCCAGTCCTGTGTTTTTGCCTAATGGCTACCCCATCCTATTATCTAACAGACCAACTTATGGATGTTCTGTGATTTGGTTATATTTTTATGTTTCTCGTATGCAATCTTCAAGCAACCATTTAGCTTTGCTCCTGAACAATACAGTAACTCTGTGAATAAATAATAAAACAAGTGACATTGCTAACACTTCAACTTCTGAACGAAATGAGGAGAAGGAAGATCAGGGACCATCTTTCATAAAAGAGGAAGCTAATGTGTGTATGTGTGTGCGTTGATTTTAATTTCATTCTTCTATAAAGTAGGGTTAAACAAAAGGATTTTAGCCTTGGAAGTAAAATGTAATATCAGCTGTTGACAATAGAGCAAAGCTTCTGTGATGATTGGATGAAGATTAATGGAGTCCGAGTATGAAAGGGAAAAGCAAAAAAAAATTATGCAGAGGGGCTGAACCAAAAAGTACACAGATAAGACTTCCTAGAGAGGCAATACAATGGGTACCTCTCAAAGGTAGCCTTCATGTTTGTTTGTTTTTTCTAAAGGGCTCTGCCAAAAGCCACCAAAGAGAATTTACAAAACTAATCGATTTTTCTCCCAGCAATCATCTTCTAAAGACCTCCTATCATTTGATCTGCACAAACTGGAGGTCAACGCAGCTTTCACACAAACCCAAATAGATAACCCAGCTTAAGCCACTGTTAATGATTATTGATAACCAGTTTGGCCTACAGAGATAGAAGAAAATATGGACTCTTCGGTGAAAATAAATCAAGGATAGCACAGGGTACCTCTCACTTCATTTGCCCAGCATCTAATCTCAAGAAGGACTTACTAAGTACAGTTGGCACCATACCCTCATCTATCAAAGCTCTTTGCTTTTGGTATTTTGTCAGGTTTTGCCAAACCCTGCCAGTTTTTGCGTTGTTCCCAGTAGGGCATCTGGTTTAGTTCTGGCCAATGCTTCCTGCAAACACTATCCCTTAATTTAATACATCCACAGCTATGTTTCCTGGACTGTGGAGATAAAACACTCTCAGCTTGCCACTTCAGAAAGGAATATATATTTCATTCATTTGGGTGCCTCCAAGCTATTCCATAAGTGAAATGGCTTCTTATTATGAGATAAGCTCCAGGAAGGATAGGGGGAGTTGCGGAGAGAATATGTAGACCATTTTTTTTCCACCTGATGCCATCCAATATTCCTAAAGGGCACCAGGTAGAAGAGAGACTTGTATTAAGTACACAGTCCAGACAATTGAAGCTCATGGAGGAATTTTTCTTCCAGAGTTGAAGATAATTTGACAAAAGCAGCTGCTGCTACTCGGCCTTCTGTGACTCCTAGTAAAACAACAATAGAGAGCAAAATCCATCTATTTTCAGTCCTTGCTCACATTTACATATATCTACCTTATTCCATTCTACTGAATTTCTGCATTAAACATTTGGTTTTTTTAAAAAAAAATGTAAAGAAAAAATTAAATGTATTTAAATTGTTGTCATTTTTTAACTGATTTCTAGAGGTTTTTGTGCATTTTCTGAAGCTGTAGAAAAAATCTGCTGTTATTTACCAAGTCTGTTATACCAAGTCCGAATCTCCCAGGCTTCCCTGGAAAAAAGGTATGGCAAAGTTGGCATTATTTGTTTAATGGTAAATCTGTATGCCAGCAACAACTATGTGAGAAACAGAAGAAAGAAAGAAAGTACATATACAAAAGAAACAAAACAACTTTGAGTGTCTCAGAATAATGACAGGATTTGTACATTCAAGTGAGCTGGAGATTATTAATTATATTTTTTTCCCTAGTTATTGACCCCAGTTTCATGATCCGAATCTGGGGAGTTAAGTTTCTCCTCCATTCATGGAAATTGGGGGCTAATTGGTCAATGGGCATTATGCCTTAGAAGCAGAACCTGAAGTAAAGGAGTTCAAAGTATCATCTGTATTCATGCAACCTCTCTGCAGACATTAATATTCTTTGGCATAGGTCTAAAGAGGCACCAGCTGCAAAGATTTGGGGGGCTGAGTTTTGCATGCGAGTGCTCACCCCACATATTTTAATCCTTGGGCTTGTAAGCCAGATGCCTGCAGGCAACCAGTATCTCTGTGAAATTATGCAAATTACTTTTGTGGATGAATCAGCATGAGTACCCCACAAAGTGAATGGAAAGCAAGGGGTTATGGGCACATAACAAATGAGATTTTGATAGCCTCATCTAGGATTCATGATCTAGCCTTGAGATAAATATCTGAATTATTATCAGTAAGCAAGAACTTGGCAGTGATTCTAACCTCTCCACAAACCTTTCCCAGAAGTGTTGTTAACACTGGTAGAAAATATTTACACATTGAAATAAATCCTTTTAATAGTGAAGATAATTGCTTTATGTCAATTTCTTTTCCCTTTTAGGCTTTTTATATGTGGGATAATAAAGCCTCAAGGTATGCTTTTTATTTATAGGGATGTTTGCTGGCAAAATAAAACACACACATACGCACACACATAAATATACACACACAATCTCCTTAGAATTCTGGACAAACTCACTCTGCACCAACCTCATTAGAAGAGGAAACCACAGGGGGGTTATTTTACTCTCAAAAAATCTACATTACACCAATGTGGCACTATCATTTTGGGGCAAATTGTGCTTATCAAATGGAAAGTGACCCAAGCTGTCTCTCTGCTCCCATAATTGAGCTACATGCTGAGTTAATCTCTTATCGTATGCATTGGAAATGTAGGGTGTACGGACGACACTTTCTTCATGCGGAGGAGGATGGCCAATGGCTCAGTGGAATGCAAGGTTTTTGTGAGATGGGAAGATATAATATTGCTCCCTAACTACAATTAATCTCTGTTGCTCTCCAGATGAAAAGGACACAGTCTGTCACCCCATATCTTGAGGTTGGTACCCCCAAGTTCCTCACACATCTCATGCCCTGCAGATGGCTTAGTTTGATGTCCAGGATCCTGGTCCTTCCCCATGATCTTCTGTCCTCTCTTCAGGAAACCCTGCCATAGACTCCCTTCCTCACTATGTGTGCCGCCTTGGCAGGATAATAAATATGCAGTTGTTCAAATAACAGCAGTTTGGTATTCAGCAAGAGCTGTGAGCCAAATCAGAAGAGCGTTTAACCTTGCAGGGAAATAACAAACGGGCAAAGGAGAACACAGCCAATGAAACCCTTTCCGGAGGGAATGAGCACAATCCTGACATTCAGGAAAGCAAATCAAATGTTCGGGAATGAAATGAAGTAGAGAGTTCTGCTACTGCTATTGCTATTGCAGAAAAATAGTCATGCTGGGTGCAGAGACTTCCAATGACCGGCAGACAGGAAACCAAGGCAGGTTATGAAAATTTCAGACAAATGAACTAGCAGGGAAATCAATAGTATCTTTCAGTTATTTTAAAGGCTTCTCGTGTTATATCAGGAATAAGCAATATGCAGCTTGTGGGACACATGTGACCTGCAAAACGACATCAAAAGCCTGTTTTTGTTTTTTTTCAATCTGTAAAATATCAGGACCAGAGGTGATATTCAGCAGGTTCTGACCAGTTCTGGAGAACCGGTAGCAGAAACTTTGAGTAGTTTGGAGAACCGGCAAATACCACCTCTGACTGGCCCTGCTCCTGTCTATTCTCTGCCTCCTGAGTCCCAGCTGATCAGCTGAGTCTTCATTGGTGCCCTGCATGGGAGAACAGAACTGGAAAACAGGTTAGTGGGGTGGGGAGGGAATGGGGATTTTGCAGTATCCTTCCCCTGCCATGCCCACCAAGCCATGCCCACAGAACCGGTAGTAAAAAAAAAAATTGAATCCCATCACTGATCAGGACAACTGGATATTAATCCCTAAAGGAAAAGTGCCACCCCTGCCAATTTCAGTGGTGACTTGCTCAACTGAGCTACCCAAAACGCAATTTAAAATTATTTTTGCCTCTGTGCCATGCAGTCCATCTGGAATCTTCCCCAAATGAAGTTTAAAAAGATTTTAGCATAGTTGTAAGACAAGCCACGCTTCAAAGGTTTCTGCAAGGGGCAAATTTTCATTTCTGGGTTGATCGCTGACATCCTGGTTTTCTTGCTTTTCCAGCCAATTGGGAAATGCATTCTTAATCAGTACTGAGGCCAGATTTATGCAGTTGTTGCATAAACATAGAATAATGAATAACAGAGTTGGAAGGGGCTTTGGAGGTTTTCTAATCCAACCTGCTCAGGCAGGTGATCCTATCTCATTTCAGATATATGATTGTCCAGTCTCTTTTTGAAAGCCTCCAGTGATGGAAGTCCCATAACTTCTGAAGGCAAGCTGTTCCATTGGTTGATTGCTCTCACCATTAGGAAATTCCTCCTTAATTCTAGATTGCTTCTCTCCTTGGTTAGTTTGCATCCATTGTTTCTCATCTTGCCTTTTGGTGCTTTGGAAAATAGTTTGACCCCCTCATCTTTGAAGGAGCCCCTCAAATCTTATTAGTGTCTTAACCGCTCCACTTTGGAACTCACGGTATACACTACTGTTATCTACCTGCTGCTCCTGTCACTATTTTCCTTCAAAATTCATTTGTTTAAAGCAGTGTTTTGCAAACTTGATAACTTTAAGCAGATTGGCTAAAGTTTGAAAAACACTGCTTTAAATAAATGAATTTTGAAGGAAAATAGTGACAGGAGCAGGAATCCTAGAAATCGAAGTCTATGCATCTTAAACTTTTCCAAGTGTGAAAAACACATTGGTTTAGGAATGCTTTGCAGGGGCAGATACAGTGGTGGTATTCAGCCGGTTCGCACTGCTTCAAGTGAACCAGTAGCAAGGATTTGGCATGGGTCGCCGAACCAGTAGTAACTTCTGGCTGGCCATGCCCCCAACCTGGTTGCCCCTCCCCTCCCCTCCCCATCCAGTCAGTCCTTATCGCGCATGTGCAACATCATGCACATGCCTGACATCACTGACTGTGTTCTTCCCTATCCAGTCACTCCTTAAGGTATTTCCCTTTTTCCCCTTCCCAACAATCAGCTGTTCCTATGATCAACTGTGCCGGGATTCCCCTCGCTGTCTTACTGCTTCACCCAGGACCCTTTTGAGGCCCAAGAAGGCAAAAAATGGAGGGAGGGAGGGTGCACCCTCCCCACACTCTGTTTTTTGGCTTCCTGGGAGCAAAGACACCTCCCAGGGGGCTTCACTGAGGCCCAGAAGGCCCCACAATGGAGCAAAATGGGGGGGGGGTTTTCTGTGCACCCCTTCCAGGCTCTGTTTTTTACTTTCTGGGTCCCAGAGAAGCCTTCTGGGAGGCCCAGAAGGCCCAAAAACCTGGGGGGGGAGTAGGTGGTACTGCAAAAAAGCCACGCCCACCCAGTCACATGGCCATACCCACCTATCCACACCCACCTAGCCATGCCCACAGAACTGGTAGTAAAAAAATTTGAATCCCACCACTGAGTAGTTACTACAATATTGGAATTTTGCAGAAATTGGAATCCACTTATTTCAGTCAGTGACACCAGACATATGTTTAGTAACATTCACAAATGAACTTTAGTAGAACACTGGAAGCAATGGACCATCAAAATAATTAATCATTTCCAATAAGTTTTTTCTCTCTCTGAATTGATTATTATCCCATTTACAGCTAGTCCTCAAATGACAACCGTAATGGAGCCTGCCCACCACAATCATAACTCATGATGGTTGTAAAACAGATCCATCCTATGGCCGACCCAATTTTACAATCCTTTTTTGTGGCAGTCATTAAGCAATGGCTCACTCCAGGCACGGTTCTGCCAAAAACTGGAAGTAAGGGCCTGTTTTGGCAAAACTAAGGGGGTCTTTGGTGCCCTCGGAGCTTGGTTATTTTTCTTGCTGAGGTTTCATTACCCCAACTAAGTGCATCAGTGTAGATGATGTTAATTTATTTTATTTATTGATTTGATTTGTTAATCGCTTACAAGATAATAAACATGAGTAAGAATACAGGAAATAGGTATGAATAAATGGGGAAAATAGGACAGAGATGGGAGGCACGATGGTGCACTTATGCACGCCCCTTACAGACTTCTTAGAAATGGGGTGAGGTCAATAGTGGTTAGTTTGAGGTTAAAGGAGTTAGAGGATGTAACAACAGAGTCAGGTAGTGCATTCCAGGTATTGACCACGCTTGCTGAAGTCATACTTTCTGCAATCAAGTTTGGAGCGGTTAACATTGAGTTTGTATCTGTTGTGTGCTCTTATATTGTTGCGGTTGAAGCTAAAGTAGTCCTTGACTGATAGGACATTGTAGCAGATAATCTTGTGTACTACGCTTAAGTCCTACGTAGGCAGCGTAGTTCAAGATTACTTAATTGGGTAATGAAACGTCTGCAAGAAAATCAACCAAGCTCAAAGAGCACCAAGGAGTCTTCATTTCAACTGCGAGATGCAAATATTCTTCTTTGCCAAAACTATCATGAAAATGTGGTCTCTTGACTACAGGATGTGGCCAATGACTGTAAATACAATCCAGATGGCAAGTACTCTAAGTGTGATCATGGGATCATGGGGGCCGCCCCAAACATTGGAACTGCAAATCTGGGTCTTAAACGCTCCCCAGAGAGGTCTGTCGGAACTTATGGTCATATGTTGAGGACTACCTGTAATGCTGTCCACATTGGCACCTACATTTTGTAGTAGCATTCATCCAAACTTAACAACTGCAGTGATTGACTTTAACAACAGCGGCAACAAAGGTCATACAATGAGCTGAAATTCATTTAACAACTGTCTTCCTTAGCAACTGACATTTTGGGCTCAATTGTGGTCATAAGTCAAGGACTACCTGTACTCTATGAAGAAATTGCTTTTCTGTGCTGAGTCTGTGCCATTCAACTTCGTTACACAACTCCAGGTTCAGAGGTGGTATTCAGCAGGTTCTGCCAGTTCTGGAGAACCAGTAGCGGAAATTTTGAGTAGTTCGGAGAACCGGCCAATACTGCCTCTTGACAGGCCCCGCCTCCATCTATTCTCCGCCTCCTGAGTCCCAGCTGATCGGCTGGGTCTTCTTTTGTTGCCTTGCAAAGAAGAAGGGAGCTAGAAAGCAGATTAGTGGGATGGGGAGGGAATGGAGATTTTGCACTATCCTTCCACTGCCACACCCACCAACATATGCCCACCAACCCAACAGAGGTGCTGTTCAGCAGGTTCTGACCAGTTCTGGAGAACCGGCAGTGGAAATTTTGAGTAGTTCGGAGAACTGGTCAATACCGCCTCTTGACAGGCCCCGCCCCCATCTATTCTCCACCTCCTGAGTCCCAGCTGATCGGCTGAGTCTCCTTTTGTTGGCTTGCAAAGGAGAACGGAGCTGGAAAGCAGGTTAGTGGGGAGGGAATGGGGATTTTGCACTATCCTTCCCCTGCCACACCCACTAAGCCCTGTCCACCAAGCCATGCCACACCCACCAAGCCACACCCACAGAGCCAGTAGTAAAATGTTTTGAATCCCACCACTGTCCAAGTTGTAGTATAATGAAGGAGGAAACACGTTGTGTTGATAAGCAATGTTTTACATTGTTCCTCTGTGCCCATTGCTTCTGTTAGCTACCTCTGAGCCCTTTGGGGGAAAGGCAGAATGCAGATGTTTTTAAGAACAAGTCCACCATCCTTGCTTACACAGGTGGAGCTGACACAGCCATAGCTGAAGGTAATATTTTAAAATATGATAATGAGGTCCAACTGCACTATCTAGCTAAGACCATCTTTTTAATGTAGTAACAGATGGATATCTTCTCCATTGCATTCAGTACTGTCTGCCTGAGTCGAGTGAATAAATGCATAGTGCCATTAAGATTGCATTTTTCCCAGTTCTGAGATTGCCCAAGGACAGATGGCAAAAGCTTTAAGCATATAGTTGGTATGCCAAACACTTCTTGCAACTCTATTCCTGCAAAGCCTTCTAGGTTCTTTCAGAATGCAGACATAGTCCTATCCCCCCTTCTGGTGTACTAACAGCTTTGCCATTTGAGCAAAAATCTTCCTTTCTCCCTAACAACTCTGTAAAGTAGGTTAGGCTAAGCAATCATGATTGGCTTAAAGCTGCCCAATAAGATGCCAGGGCTAAGCGAAGATTTTAAATTGGCCTCTATCCGGTCAAAACCTGCCATTCTAACTACTGTTGAAAGAAATATCCTTCTGGGTTCAGTTCCAAGTGGGGGGAAAGACACTCGAAACATGGAGCTGCTTGGAAGGTTTAATGGTGGACAGGACCACATGGCCTGGAGCTCCAGAGAAGTCTGATCACATACTCAAGGTGAGAAGGTCAAGAAAAAAAGGACTGAGATACTGAGAGTGCTGGGTTTTATACCCTTTGTTGGGATTTGAATTGGAGCTTATATTCTAATTGGTTGTCAGACTCCCAGAGGCAACTCTGTAGGCTGTCCTGAGTTCCAGGCTTGGTCTAGCCTTGCTGGGTGATTATGTCCTTAAAAGGGCTTTTGGCAATTTCTATACCTTTATCTGGAGTTCCTTGTTACGTAAAGTATTCTGGCCCAGGCCTTAATGGCCCACCCATTAACAAAGGTGGGGGTGAGATTCTGCTTCTGGGTTGAGTTTCTGTTTCTTGATTTTCTACTCTTTTTAGGGGAAATATTCTGCCTTTTTAATATTTCCTAGGCTATTTCAATTTTCTAGGAGAGAGGTGGGTGCTAACTTCCTACACTACTATACCTTCTTACCATGGGAAATTGGAATTCAGTGGTTTATTACCTCTAACCATTTTAGCTAACAACCAGGACGGATTTGCCTAAGTTCCACTTATACCCAAACAAAAAGTTTTTAGAGAGCCAGGTTAGTGTAGCGGTTAGGCAGTAAACTAGAAACTGGGAGATTGGGAGTTATTGGGTTGGAAATACATGTAATACATTGCCACAGCAGTCAAACAAAATCCTCCAAATTAGAGATTTCACATACCTGACATGATTAAGGAATCTAACTTCTGGTTCCTGCAGGAAATCTACTGAAAAGTAAGCTGGATTCTCTAAAGGTATCTTTTAAATGACAGCACAACCAAGAGTCGTGCAGGTGGATTATATGCCTGGAGAGGAAATCCCAAGCCACCTGTCACCCCAATGAGGTCAGATTGTACTTTTAGGATGCTCTCTTTGTAATACAGAAACAGGCTGACCCAAAGGAAGAAATATCTTCAAGTGGAAGATAATTCAACGCATGGCGGGCACCCTGGGAAATTAGTAATAAGCCCACTGTTTTTGCTCCTGCCTGTTCCAGTCCTTTGCTGTAATGATGATTGATTTAATCACTCAGAAAAGTTGATTGATTGGATACTAAAAGACAGCTGGGAATATTAAGATGGGAGATTACCAGACTTCGCGATTTCCAGGAACTCAACTCTACATTCAGCAACTAACTAATAGCAGAAGCTTCATTGACTTGACTCAATTTTCTTTATGGGAGACAAGAAACAATTCATATACACACACACGCAGAAGATCTGCCTGTTGCAGAGCACAAGAATAAAATACATATACAGGTAGTCTTTGACTTCCACGTTCGTTTAGTGACCATTACAAGTGAAGTTACAACAGCACTGAAAAAAGTGACTTTAGAATAGAATAGAATAGAATAGAATAGAATAGAATAGAATAGAATAGAATAGAATAGAATAGAATAGAATAGAACAAAATTCTTTATTGGCCAAGTGTGATTGGACACACAAGGAATTTGTCTGGGTGCAAATGTTCTCAGTGTACATAAAAGAAAAGATACATTCACCAAGAGTCAAGAATCATCAGGTACAACACTTAATGATAGTAATAGGGTACAATAAGCAATCAAATCATCCTAGGAAAGTTAATATAAATTGTAAGGATGCAAGCGACAAAGTTACAGTCATACAGTTATAAGTGGAAGGGGGTGGGTGATAAGGAATGATGAGAAGGTTAATAGTAATAGTAGTGCAGACTTAGTAAATAGTTGGACAGAAGTTATGACCATTTTCCACACTTATGACCATTGCAGCATCCCCCTGGTTATGTGATCAAAATTCAGCCACTTGGCAATTGGCTCCTATTTATGATGGTTGCAGTGTCCAATGGTCACATGATCTCCTTTAGCGACCTTCTGACAAATCAATAGGGCAGACGGATTCACTTAACAACCGGGTTAGTAACTTAACCACTGCAGTGATTCACTTCACAAAGAAAAATCATAAAATGGGGCAAAACTCACTTAACAAATTTCTCACTTTAGCAGCACGAATTTGGGGCTCAATTGTGGTCATAAGTCGAGGGCTACTTGTACATATGTGCATACACACGTGTGACTACATTAGTCCATCTGCCCGTTTTTTACTCACAAATCCACTTGATCACAACTTATCCAGACGCAACATGACGGGGCAACATACTGACCCAAAACTCATTGCAAATGTTGCCCCAAACAGTAATTGTTAAGTATCATATATGGGAAATAATTGGATATCCATGAAATAATCCAATGAGGGATATTGAATTACCTTGAAATGTATTGAAATGCATTAATTCTAGTCCTATTTATTTTGAACAGCATGCATTGCATTCCATTAATGATGTAGAAGAAAAATGGGACGGGAGCAACGTCATGAATTACCTAAGTGCCTCACTGTGGATCACAATGCCCTGGATGGCATTTTGTTCTCATGGTGGCTTCTAGTAGACTTCTCTAACTTGCTACTCAAAAGCCACGTGTGGCTAATGAGCAGACAAATATCAGGCGCTTTTGGCATTAGACAATTATTGTTAAATAGTTACATCATTATATTAATCCATTTATTGCAAAAGCAATGGAGAAGTTGTGTTTTTCTTTGACTGGTTCCTAGCGGGGTAGCCCAGCAAGTGGGCATGATTGAATTATATCAGAGGTCCCCAAACTTGGCAACTTTAAGACTTTTTTTAAAGAGAATTTTTATTTTAAACAAACATAGACAAACAAAACATAAAACCATCTTCCAGTTACATACAGTGTGTTGGTTGGTTACAAGTCTCTTGTGCTTCATCTCCATAGTCCTCACTTATAGTTTGTATAAATTCTCATATTATCCATCTAGTGTATATATATTTATTTATATATATATGTATGTATGTATGTATGTATGTATATATGTATGTATGTATGTATATGGATCTTTGGTTCTTCGGATTTCTCCCACGTAGCATTGGAAGTATCTAAGCAACGTTTCGATGAAGTCTCATTCATCATCTTCAGGCTTGTGTCTTCGGCCTTGTGCTTCTCTGAGTAATGTGAGCTTGCAGCTGCTTCTTCCTTTTAACTGCTACTGGGGGTGTGACTTGATTGGGTGGGGGCTTGCATTCTGATTGGTGGGGGTGTGTTCTCATTGGTTGGGGGTTTGTCTGTGTTCTGATTGGTTGGGGGTGTGTTTTGTTCCGGTGGGTGTTTGGTTGCACTCAGGTTAGTCTTAGTTGCTGGGGGATTTGAGCTGGTGAGCTGTGATCCTGTTGTTTGGCTTCGCATTCATGGTCGTGCCACATCTTCATGGTGGGCATCAGTTCCCTTCATGTATGGGTTGGGGGGGGTTGAAGCAGGTAGTGATGCAGCTGTGGTACGGCTTCTGGTCCGTGGTCGTGTTTCATCTTCTGTGTGGGTATGAGTCTGCTTTCTCCATGGAAGTGTGGTGGTAGTTTCTTGTGTGGCCCTCGTGGGTGTGGGTCTGGTGTCTTTCTTCATGTTAGGTACTCATTTGTTAATGAGGGCAGGTTTCCAAATGGCTGGTAGGCGGGAGGTGTCATCTCGTTTATTCATGCTGTGTGGGCGTTTTTCTATCTCTATGACTTCTCTGATTATTCTGTTGTTGAAGTGTTCGGTTTTGGCTTCTGGTATTTTTAAAGTCAATCTTATGTCCTGTGGCTTTGAGGTGTTGGACCAGGGAAGAGGTCGGTTCTTCTTTTTTGATTGAGTTCTTGTGTTCTTCAATGCGTGAACTTATTCTTCTGTTAGTTTGTCCGATGTATGTGGTGGGGCAGGAGGTGGACGGGATTTCGTATATTCCTTGGTTTTCTAACTCAATTTTGTCTTTAGGGTTTCTTAGGATGGTGGATATTTTTCCGTTTGTGCAGAATGCTGTTTTAATGTTGTGTTTTTGGAGGATCTTGCTGATTTTGTCTGTAGTGCCTTTTATATATGGGAGGAGGGCTTTGCCATTTTCTTGTTCTCTGTCTTGGATTTTGGTTGGGGTTTCTTTTTGGATTAGGTGAGTAATCTTCTTTCTTTGGAATCCATTGGCTGTTAGTACGTTAGTGAGAGTGTGTAGTTCGGTTTTTAGGTGTTGTTCATCAGCTAAGCATTTTGTTCTGGAGATGAGTGTCTCGGCTACACACCCCCACCCAATCAGAATACAGCCAAGCCCCCACCCAATCAAGTCACACCCCCAGTAGCAGTTAAAAGGAAGAAGCAGCTGCAAGCTCACATTACTTAGAGAAGCACAAGGCTGAAGACACAAGCCTGAAGATGATGAATGAGACTTCATTGAAACGTCGCCTAGATACTTCCAATGCTATGTGGGAGAAAACCCGAAGAACCAAAGATCCACATACAAATACCCGCGAAAACCTCCGAAAACAAATATATGTATATATATATATGCAACTTTAAGACTTATGGACTTCAACACCCAGAATTCCTCAGCCAGCTATGCCTGTGCTGTCCCAGCCAATCTATGGGGATTAGATCATTACTAAAGAATTGTGAGCTGTCCTCTTAAGGGAATGCATCATGGGAAATGTAGTTAAAGGTATCCTGGGAAATATAGTTCATGTCACGTGGCCACATCTGTAATCCTGATTGGTCACTAAATAGACGCTCGATGGGTTGGGGGAAGTTTCCTCCATTCTTGCCTGGACTCATGAACTCATAACAGCTTTCCTTTCTATCGCTACAAGATGGGTTAGGAGATAACCATCTTTTACCTGCCAGGCTGATATACAAAGGATTGGTCATTATGAGGTGCAAGATACAGAAAAATGCTAGCTATGAAGTCCACAAGTCTTAACATTGCCAAGTTTGGAGACCTCTGAATTATATGGTTCATCAATGAAATCTGACTTCTTTGGATTGGATTGGGCTGGGGTTTCCCATAACCCCCTCTTTGGGTCCTTTCACAATACAATTGAGGAAAAACAATGAACCGGTGTTGGAATGACTTCTGTTCCTTAATACAATGCCTCCCCTAAGGTTTTGGGCATCTCCATCTGTGGAGAGAGGTTTTTCCACGGACCAGAGGTGTAGTTTCATGTGCTGTCTGCATCCCGTGGATGGGGTCTTGCTTGTTGGGCAGCCTGATTTCAGGCATGCCATAGCCCGGTACTGATCCATGGAGCCGGGGGTTAGTGCCTTAATGAACTGAAATTGATCTAATTCAGGGGTGTCAAACTCGATTTCATTGAAGGCTGCATAAGGGTTGTATTTGACCTCATGGGGGTGAGGGATGGCCAGCAGCCATGGCCAGCTTGACATCACTTGTGTTGGGGGTACCTGTGGTGGCTCAAGCACTCTGCCAGCGAAAACGAAGCTCGGGAGGACCATGCGCTCCATTTTTGCTATTTCTAGGGCATTGCGGGCTGGTCCTTTGCTGTTTCCAGGGCAGCCCCTTGTGTGATGACCCAGGGCATGGCACAAAAGCAACAAAGTCACAAAAGTAGGTTTAATACCTCCAACTTGGCCCCCAATGTCCAGTTATCCTTGGCTGGAGAAAAAACTCTCCCAAGAACAGTTTTTAAAGGGAAGAAATTCAGTCCGAACCCAAAGTACATATTGATTATAAATAAAAACCAACCAACCATGCTGCAGCAATTAACGAGACAGCGCAGGATAAGGAATTGCAGACTTCAAAAGATAATGAAACACACACAGTTGAGAGGATGCCAGAACTCAGATAAGACTTGACAAACAAAGATAATGCACGCTTTGCTTCCAGCAAAGAGCTGTGTGCAAATATCCTTTTAAATCCTGTTTTCCCAGTTGCATCTAATGAAGGGAATCAGGATCTTTTTCTCCCCCGTAATCCATGTAACTCATGTTGCTCCCTTCTCCATTCCTCCCTGTGTGCCCTAGAATGAAGAAAGGGTAGCCCTGGGTCTTCCTCTGAATGCCCAGCTGGACTGTGCCCTTCCCCAGTTTCTTCCACAGCCACCGGAGCCACACTCCCATTCCCTGTCATCTGCTCGACCTCTCCCTCATAACCAGATTCCAACAGGGGCATGACACCGTGGGCCAAATCTAAGCACCCCACAGGCCAGATCCAGCCTACGGGCCTTGAGTTTGACACCCTTGATCTAATTGTATGGCTCAGAGCTCATGTAATAAACAACTTGGCTACCATCTTAGCCACGGCGGTGCAATGATTAGAATGCAGTACTGCAGGCTAATTCTGCTGACTGCTGACTGCCAGCAATTCAGCAGTTCGAGTCTCACCGGCTCAAGGTTGACTCAGCCTTCCATCCTTCTGAGGTTGGTAAAATGAGAACCAAGATTGTATGATGACTCTGAAACCTGCTTTAGAGAGGGCTGGAAAGCAATGTGAGCAGCATATAAGTCTTAGGTTCTATTGCTATCTTAACAGAACCAAAAGAGGAAAAAGGTATGAGCTTCTTCTGCACTTCTGACTTTATCCCCAGTTAACCTCATTTTGATCTCAACTTGATTACAGCTAGTCCTCAACTTATGACCACAATTGGATCCAGAATTTCATTCACTAAGCAAAGTAGCTGTTAAGTGAAGCACATCTGATTTTATTATCTTTTTTGCCACCATTGTTAAGCGAATCACTGCAATTCTTAAATGAATGATGCAACTGTTAAGCGAATCCAGCTTTCTCCATTGACTTTGCCTGTCAGAAGTCAGCTGGGAAGATGGCTGATAACATTGGTTTTTTGTTTGTTGGTTTTGTTTGTCTTTTGTTGTTGTTGTTTTCTTTCTCTTATTGTGAAATTAAATGTGTACTTGACATTTTGCGATCAAAGAGGCCACGTATTTTTTTAAAAAACTGCAATATAGTACATTAGAGGCCAAAGCTAGGAAGATAATCAAGCTGACTGTTGTTAAAACAATTATTTGACTATTTCTCCTGGGGGAAGTCTATATAATATTTGTGCTTCTTTAAGCAGAAGTTCATTTCTATTTCACTTTGCAATTATATTTAAAATCTGCACAAAAGTGAGTATTCTTACATGCATGAAAATTTAGAACACATCTTTGAATTCATTTCTCTATAATACATTTTTTCCTAATACTTTCACCTAATATATGCCTGTTGGTATGCAATTTTTGATCACAAAATTCATGCAACTAGAAAAAAAGAAAGAAAGTAATTGCATTCCAATTTGCATATTAGCTCAGAAAATCAAAATTAGGTTGTTTTTGTATTCAAATGTTGAGTTCCAGAAATTTCTCCCACAATTCCTATCTTTCAGGCCAACAGAATTACAGATAAGCAAAAAGCTCAATGCCAAAACTCCACAAACAGGACAGAGATGAAGATCTTTAAATAATAATTCTTATCAACTAAGAGAAAAGTGTATTGTGCAAAAAGACATATGTTTAACATTTCAGTTTGCCATCTGAGTTGACCATTTTCAGCAATGCAGCAATGCTGCATATTAAAAGATTTAATATTTTGTAACCAAACTAAAGGCTTCCATTAGTACTGACTTCTAGAGGGATATGCTAGTATTCATCAATATCTTTGATTTCAAATTACATTTTTTAGAAGAGCATCAGTGCATGTGGCAAAGTGATGTTCTCTACAGTAACTGTCCGCATTTCATGCATGCAATTTCATTAATTGAAACCATGTTTGCACAAATTAAATCCATAGCTCGGGGTAAAGCACATATCTATATAGAGAGAATTCTTGTATTTGTCTACAAAAAAGAGGAGGGTAGAGTTTACACAATAAGAGAATTCTTGAATAGGGATATAGTTACTTATTCAATTTCCCAGTGGAGCCGGTATTTAATAACTAGTTTTCCCTGCTGTTATATTGATACGTTAACCATGTGATTACCATGCCTTTATCCACATGTAGAGATCATTCAAATACTATAATCCTTCCATCACTATGAAAATAATTATCTCATTTATTTAAGGGGAAAACAACTACAAAAATGCTTATGTTCGTACAGGAATGTAGAAATATGCATTTAGCAAAACATTTTGCAAAATTAGATAGGCTTGCAAAAAAAAGGGGGTATATCTCTAGAGAGATGTGCACAAAAATCACACTGTATTTTAGGATATAGGTAGTCCTCAACTTATGACAACTTCTGCTGCTGAGCAAGATATCAGTTAAGTGAATTTTTTATGATCTCTTGTGTCATTGTTGTTAAGAGAATCCCTGCAGTTATTAAGGTAGTAATAAGGTTGTTACAGTATTTACATCCACAACTAAACCCAAAATTTCTGTGCTAAGTGAAACATTGGCTAAGTGAATTTTACCCCATTTTGCAACCTTCCTTGCCACTGTTGTTGTCAAGCAGCTGGACTTTGATCACACGACCATGGGGATGCAGCAAAGGTCGTAAGTGTGAAAAATGGTCATAAGCAGGGGTGAGATGTGGGCGTGGCCCAATTTGTGGGTGTGGTTTGATGGTCATGTGACTGGCTGGGCATGGCTTGTATGTAAATATTATAAATATTTATATAAATATTTAATTTTTTTATTTTAAAAAACAGCAACTTTTACCCAAAATCAGGCAAAGCAGGCAGGCAGATTGAGTTGCTCACAGAATCACAAATTCACTTAGAGATCTGTGATTCTGCAATCTGCTATCTGAGTCTGCATTGAAAAATAGAAGCTTCAGTCCTAAGGAAGGTTCAGCTCTGCTTTTAGATTAGCTAGAAAGCAAGAAATCCAATGATTTTCCTGCTGGCACAGCAGAACAGCTGATAGTCGGGGAGGGAGGAAAAATAGCAACTTACCAAACCCAGGCAAGTTTGATGGTGCGCATACCAGGTAAGGAGTGAGTGGGCAGGGAAGGGAGGAGAGGGGCCAGCCAGTGGCATGATTTGCCAGTTCTCTGAACTGGGCAGAATCATAACAACCAGTTCTATAGAACTGGCCCAACCAGGTAGAATCCCACCCCTGGTCATAAGTCATTTTTTTCAATGCTATCGTAATTTGGAACCGTCATTAAACAAATTGTTGTAAGTCAAGGATTACCTACACCTTTTCTCTTAACATCCTCAGAATAATATGACGACTGAAGGAAGCAACTTTAGGAAGGCAAGATAGAAAAAGGGTGCAAGACAAAGAAATCAGACGTCCATAGATCTCCTAATCTTATCCACCCTGCACCCTAAAAGGCAGAAGATGGTTTGGCTAGAACCTGATTCAACCCACAAACAAAAGATTGAAACAAGAACAAAAAAAACCAACCTCCTGAAGCCTGTCTGACTTGAGCTTGTAATACCTGTCAATTGTAGGTTGGTGTTTTCTGTTAAGTATTTATCAGAGTATCCTTGGTATCAAGGATTAATACAGCAGACGGAAGTAGTGTTCAGATTGCAGCAGTGAGTATAGAACCACACAAGCACAGCAGTTGAAGTGCAAAGTCTTTATATACAGTGAGTATAAACACAGTCCAAGTTCTAGTCCAATATCATACACAGTTCATCCATCAGTAGATTAGCTTACTAACCATTCTTGTTCAGTAGATATAACATCAATACATCATCTTCAATACATCCATGCATCAATGGAGAAATATAGTTACAGAGTTGAAGATACTTGCCAAGTAGCAGAGTAGCATAGTAGAAGCCTAGCAAACCAGTAGCAGCATTCCAACAGCACTCACAGAGACTAACAACAGACGAGCCATGTGCTCTCTGGCTTCTTACTATATAGCACTCCTGCTTCCTGTAGCCAAGCAGCATCTTGGCTACAAGATAGTGCTGAGTCATTTCTGACTTGCAGCCATATATGGTAAATCAATACAGTTAAGTTTCTTAAAGAAACCCAACATTTTCCTTCCAAAATGACAAGAGTTTTAGAAATTATGCCAATGTCTTAGAGGTGGGGAGATGTATGGGCCTGGAGTGCTGACAGCTAAATTAGTCATAGGGTTCTCATTTGTGCACCAATGTAGTTGTTATCAATTCTTTTGAATATTGCAGCAGGTGCCAACCCAGCCTGGGCATGGCTATCTACAGCTATAACTTCTAAAGACACCTAAGGAAGGAATCAAGGTCAGTGTGAATTGAAGGTCAACTTCAATTTTGTCTGATTAGATTTCAAAACTTCTATGTAATTAGATTCTCTTGAGTTGGGTTTGACTCCTGGGAAAAAGCTTGTCCAGTGGTCTGCTAATTTATTTTAGACAAATCAGATCATGATAGTTTGGATGCAACTCAACTTCCGAATGATCTTGAGCAGACACCTTTGTTAAGTACATAAGTAAGGCTGACCGAGATCCACTTAGCTCAGCCTTTTTTCTCTCCCCCCCTCCCCCCAAGAATTCCAGCAATCCATCCATCTAAGGTAGAATTTCCCAACCTTGGCCAGCTTTGAGAAGCGTGGAGTTCAACTCCCAGAATTCCCCAGGCAGCATGCTTTGCCAAGGTTGAGAAACCTTGACTTAGAGCAGGGCTGTCAAACTCGATTTCACTGAGGGTCCCATCAGGGTTGTGTTTGACCTTCGGGGCCAGGTGGGTGTGGCCAGCTTAACGTCACACATGTTGGGAGCACCTGTGGAGGCCCGAGCGCTCTCCTCAGGAGGCTGCGATGGCTTCCTGCAACCCTCTGCCAGTGAAAATTGAGCACGCGCAGGCCTCCGGAGCTAAGAGGGTTGCAGGAGGCCATCGCCAGAGATGCTATTCAGCAGGTTCTGACCAGTTCTGGAGAACCGGTAGCGGAAATTTTTAGTAGTTTAGAGAACCAGCAAATCCCACCTCTGACTGGCCTTGTCCCCCTCTATTCTCTGCCTCCCATTGAGTCCCAGCTGATTGGGTCTCCTTTGGTTGCCCTGCACAGGAGAATGGAGCTGGAAAGCAGGTTAGTGGGGTGGGGAAGGAATGGGGATTTTGCAGTATCCTTCCCCTGCCAGGCCCACCAAACCACACCCACCAAGCCACACCACACCACGCCCACCAAGCCATGCACACAGAACCGGTAGTAAAAAATTTTGAATCCTACCACTGGCCGTCGCAGCCTCCTGAACTCCATTTTCACTGGTTGAGGCGCCATGGGTAGGTCCTTTGCTGTTTCCAGGGCAGCTCTGCACACTAGATCTAAGCACCCCGTAGGGCGTATCTGGCCCTCGGGCCTTGAATTTGACACCCCTGACTTAGAAGCTTTGTAGCAGTGGTGGGATTCAATTTTTTTTACTACCGGTTCTGTGGGTGTGGCTTGGTGGGCGTGGCAGGGGAAGGATACTATAAAATCTCCAGTCAGAGATGGTGTTTGCCGGTTCTCCCAACTACTCAAAGTTTCCCCTACCGGTTCTCCAGAACTGGTCAGAACCTGCTGAATACCACCCTCGGCTTTGTAGCCTGTATACACCCTTAGGAATGGAGGAAGAATGCAAGAGAAATGGAAAACTTGGGAATTATGGAGTCCGTGGTAAATTAAGAATGAAACAAAACATTGGCTTTGCTTGCCCAAAGCCGGCTGGGAAGGTTACATATTGTGATCGCAGGACACTGCAAACTGTCATATTTTGTGTGCCATTGCCAAGCACCCACATTTTCATCATGTGACAATAAGGATAGTGCAACAGTCAGAAGTGTGAAAAACAGTCATCGGTTACTTTTTTTCCAGTGTGGTTGTAACTTTGAATGGTCATTAAACGAATGATTGTACATCGAAAACTACCTGTATATACTTTATATCACATTCTGGGTAGAATACAATAGAAAATAGAGTGGAGTGGAATAGGAATAGGAATAGGAGTAGAATAGAATAGAATAGAATAGAATAGAATAGAATAGAATAGAATAGAGTAGAGTAGAGTAGAGTAGAGTAGAGTAGAGTAGAGTAGAGTAGAGTAGAGTAGAGTAGAGTAGAGTAGAGTAGAGTAGAGTAGAGTAGAGTAGAGTAGAATAGAATAGAATAGAATAGAATAGAATAGAATAGAATAGAGTTGGAAG
This sequence comes from Bungarus multicinctus, assembly GCA_023653725.1. NCBI lineage: Eukaryota > Metazoa > Chordata > Lepidosauria > Squamata > Elapidae > Bungarus > Bungarus multicinctus. The sequence continues at coordinate 14,671,845 of CM042837.1, forward strand.
GGACCTTGGAGGTCTTCTAGTCCAACCCCCTGCTTAGGCAGGAAATCCAATAGCATTTCAGACAAAGGGCTATCCAATCTCTTCTTAAAAACTTCCAGTGTTGGAGCATTTACAAGTTCTGGAGGCAAGTTGTTCCACTGATTAATTGTTCTCACTATCAGGAAATTTCTCCTTAGTTCTAAGTTGCTTCTCTCCTTGATAAGTTTCCATCCTTATTGCTTCTTGTCCTGCCTTCAGGTGCTTTGGCAAATAGCCTGAGTCCCTCTTCTTTGAGGCAACCCCTGAGAATGATCTAGTTTTTGACCAGTCATAGATTGGAGACATGGTGTAACCTCCACAGGTTGTCCTCAACTTATGACCACAATTGAGCCCAAAATTTCTGTTGCTAACTGAAACAGTTGTTAACTGAGTTTTGCTCCATTTTATGACCTTTTTTGCCATGGTTGTTAAGTGACTCACTGCAGTTAGTAAGTTAGGAACATGCTTGTTAAGTGAATTTAGTTTCCCCACTGACTTTGCTTGTAAGAAGATTGTAAAAGGGGATCCACCTGACCGCTGCATACGTAACTGTCATAAATATGAGTTATAAATATGAGTCAGTTGCGAAGCGTCTGAATGCTGATCATGTGACCATGGAGATTCTGCAATGGTCATAAGTTCAGTAATGTTGTAACTTGAATTGAATTGAATTCTTTATTGTCATTATATGTATATACACAGTATACATAAAACGAAATTCACATAACACCCAGAGACTAGACCCAACACGCACACACACATGATAATCCCCAAACACCTCCCCACCCACCAAAATTCCCCGCCTCCTAAAAACACACAAGCATCCACACAACAGACCAAGTAATACTTCCAACAGCTCACTGATGGTGGTCCTTAAGTTCATTGTTAAGTACAATTACAACTCTGGGATAAAAACTGTTCAGAAAACGTGGTCCGAGTTTTAATTGCTCTGTATCTTCTACCAGAAGGCAACAGTTCACAAAGATTGTGAGCAGGATGGGAAGAGTCTCTGAGAATGCTGTGCAACTTCCTCAAACAGCAAGAGCAAAGATATCATCAACTTTAAATAGTCACTAAATGAACAATTGTAAATCGAGGAGTACCTATATGTGATGCATGCACACACCTAGCTCATCTATTCATTTTAAGACTTTTAAGACCTATGGACTTTAACTGCCAGAGCATGGCTGGCTGGGGAATTCTGGGAGTTGAAATCCCCATATCTTAAAGTTGCCATAGTATAGCTCTAGAGCACAACACGTGCCATTTAGGAGCCATAACACACAGTAAGGAAGCAGCCTTAACAAGGCCCTTTGGCAGAGGGCAAAGTCACCCCCAGAGTTGCAGGTAGAACCTTGTTAAACCCTGGATAGGTGCAAAAAATGTACATTGATTCATCTCAGCTGCCTGACAGGTTATCCCCTTAATGAGCTGTGAAGGTGGGAGGAAGGAAGAGAAAAATCTCTTCATTTGTCGTTTTGACCTTTACATATTTCCCCAGCGAAAATAATAGATATGTCACAAATTTAATCCATGACTCAGGGTCAGAGGTTGCAGTCAGCTAGCAAAGCTGCTGCCGTCACGTATTCTCAAAGGTCGCCCAAACAGGCTTGCAAATATACTGCACATTTCACTCATCTGCTCTTGCAAAAAGGGAAAGAAGCTTACAGCCAATGGCAACCTGGGCTCTCCAGAGAGAAGACCAATTTAGCAGAGAGGCTCTGCGTTTAGATGCTTGTCGAGCTTTCTTCTCCACCTGGCCCCTCTTTCTCATACACACACATAGACACAGAGAAATGCACACACAGACAGCACTGAGTTATCCCTCCCTCTGTCACATTTCCGCTGAAATTCTTCTAGAGTAGATACAAGTCTTCAATTGAGACACAAAAGGACTCAAGAGCACACAAAGCATTAATGCCACATTACAATTTAAGGCCTTGGTAAGACCACATTTAAAATACGGCATCCAGTTTTGGTCATCACAATATAAAAAAGATGTTGAGACTCTAGAAAAAGTCTAGAAAGAGTCCAGAGAAGAGCAATAAAGATGATTAGGGGAGGCTAACACATATAAAGAACAGTTGAAGGAACTGGGTATGTCTACTTTAATGAAAAGAAGGACTAGGGGAGACATGATAGCAGTCTTCCAATATTTGAGGGGCTGCCCCAAAGAAGAGGGAGTCAAGCTATTTTCCAAAGCACCTGAAGGCAGGACAAGAAGCAATGGATGGAAACTAACCAAGGCTAATCACTAGGAGACCGAGGGCTATAGACTCACCTTAGGCGTGAAAGTTGGCTGGGTGAATTTGGTCCAGTCATTTACTCTTAGCCCAACTCATTTCACATGTTTGTTGTTATGGGGGGAAATAGGAGAACTAAGGAGTGTTATATATGTTTGTCACCTTGAGTTACTTATAAAGGTAGAATAAATACCAGAAAGAAAGAAAGAAAGAAAGAAAGAAAGAAAGAAAGAAAGAAAGAAAGAAAGAAAGAAAGAAAGAAAGAAAGAAAGAAAGAAAGAAAGAAAGAAAGAAAGAAAGAAAGAAAGAAAGGAAGGAAGGAAGGAAGGAAGAAGGAAGGAAGGAAGGAAGGAAGAAGAAGAAAGAAAGAAAGAAAGAAAGAAAGAAAGAAAGAAAGAAAGAAAGAAAGAAAGAAAGAAAGAAAGAAAGAGGAAGGCAGGGAGGGAGGAGAAGAAAGGAAGGAAGGAAAGAAAAGAAAGAGGAAAGAAAGAAAGAAAGAAAGAAAGAAAGAAAGAAAGAGGGAGGGAGGGAGGAGAAGGAAGGATGGAAGGAAGGAAGAAAGAAAGAAAGAAAGAAAGAAAGAAAGAAAGAAAGAAAGAAAGAAAGAAAGAAAGAAAGAAAGAAAGAAAGAAAGAGGAAGACAGGGAGGGAGGAGAAGAAAGGAAGCAAGGAAGGAAAGAAAAGAAAGAGAAAGGAAAGGAAAGAAAGAAAGAAAGAAAGAAAGAAAGAGGGAGGGAGGGAGGGAGGGAGGGAAAAAGGAAGGTGTGTTCAGTTCCTTCTGTCTACATATAAAGTAAAAACCAGAGATTTCCATCTTGCTAACAGCTGCTTTGTTCCAGAATTGACAGGAGGAGGATGAAGTTGCAGGACACTTTATGAGTGTCCCTCCATTCTACCAAGCCATGCTCCCTTCCCAAATCAAAGAGAATGGAAATGATGTCTACCAGCATGATGCTAAGAGGAAAAGTAGGAGTCTCGTGAGTTGGTCCATGTATGTGTATGTTTAATTACTTCTACTGTATTTCCGCTTCCCGCAATGGTATTGTCTGCCCCTCCCAGGCCCCCATCGGCCTATTTTATAGGTGCCCTAAAAGCCTTTGCAATTATTTCACAGCCCACTGGAGTGCAGCTCTTTAGAGCATGTAGCCACATAATAAAGTATAGGAAAAGGCAATTCTCAAGAGAGGAATTAGTGTAGAACTTAACTCAAAGGCTCCCTTTATCAGTAACTGAAGGATATATTTTTATCCTTAACTCTTTCTATCCTACCCTTTCCCCCCCCCAAAAAAAGTCACCTTAATATGTAGCCCTTGATTCAGTGGTGGGATTCAAATTTTTTTACTACCAGTTCTGTGGCTGTGGCTTGGTGGGCATGGCAGGGGAAGGATACTATAAAATCTCCATTCCTACCCCACTCCTGGGGGAAGGTTATCACCGGTTCTCTGAACTACTCAAAATTTCCGCTACCGGTTCTCCAGAACTGGTCAAAACCTACTGAATATACCACCTCTGCCTCAATTACCTTAGATTAGCACCAAGAACAGGAGGGTTCAAATGCTTATTTAGGTATGCAGCTCACAATAATCTTATTCCAGTGTCCATTTCTCAGAATCCTTTTTGGAGACAAGTACTTACAACTTGGCAAATAATTTGTGTTTTGGGGCTTCTGAGAACTGTCAAAAAATGTCTCGTATACACCTCACAGCAATAGCACTTAAGATGTATACAGGTAGTCTTCGACCACAATTGAGCCCAATATTTCTGTTGCTAAGCGAGATGTTTGTTAAGTGAGTTTTACTCCCCATTTTATGACCTTTCTTGCCTCAGTGGTTCCTGACTGACTTTGCTCGTCAGCAAAAGGAGATCACAAGGCCTCGGGATGCTGCAATGGTCATAAGTATGCACCAATTGCCAACCATTTAACTTTTGATCACATTACAGAAGGTGGTGAGCACAGCACAAAACATTGTGGGCTGTTCCTTGATACCACTAGATGACCTCGCTAGGACTCACTGCCTTAGAAGAGTGAGGAGAATTCTTAGTGACGACTCACACTCCAGTCAGCACTTCTTCACTCTCCTACTATTGGGTAGGACAACAGTGGCCAACCAGTGGTCCGCGAGAAAATTTTGGTGGGCCACAGAGAAATTCACTCCCAGAGCACCACCCCCCAAAGCAATTAATCCAGACTGCGCAGGAACACAAGGCTGCACTGCCCACATGGCCCACGGGAACCCTCCCACCCACTCACTCCTTACCCAGCAAACCTGCCTGCTAAATTGCTATTTTCCCTTTTTCTCATCATCTGTTCTGCTGTGCCGGGAGATTTAGATTAGCTAGGAAGCAGAAAATGGTTGGATTTCTTGCTTTCTAGCTAGTCTTCAGATCTTCGGCTATGCATTTACAACCTCCCTTGGGACTGAAGGTTCTATTATTCAGTGCAGACTCACGGCAAGCAAATTTTATGTGACAGACTGAGCTAGCCGATGGCAGATAGATAGATCTCTGAATGATTCTGTGAGCAACTCAATTTGTCTGCCTGGTTTGCCTGATTTTGGGTAAAAGTTGCTCTTTTTTTAATAAAAAATTCAAAGTTTATATACATGGTGTGTTGTGAGTTAATTTTACGAGTTTGCTTGCTAGCAAATTTCATGAGTTTGCTTGCAAGCAAATTTTATGTGACAGACTCAGGTAGTAGATTGCAGAAAGATAGATCTCTTAGTGAATCTTTAATTCTGTGAGCAACTCAATCTGCCTGCCTACTTTGCCTGATTTTAGGTAAAAATTGCTCTTTTTTAAATAAAAAATCCAATATTTACATAAATATTTACAACATTTACATACAAGCCACATCCAGCCAGTCACATAACCACCAAGCCACACCCACAAATTAGGCCATGCCCACAGAACTGGTTAGTGGTCCCTGGGATTTAAAATTATGAGTTTGGTAGTCTCTGAGGTCCAAAAGGTTGGCGACCCCTGGGGTAGGAGATATAGAAGCATAGCAGCCGCACCAACAGGCTGAAGAACAGTTTCTACTCGTGGGCTGTCAGACTTCTGAATGGAAAATAACTTCATGTCAACATAGTATGATAGACTTGTGGGGCCGGTGCGTTGTGCAACAAGGTCACATAGTGTAATTAAGATTGGGACAGGGTTAGGGACTTCTATCCTCACTGTGAGTTGTGTGTGTGTGTGTGGGGATGCACGAAGGGAGGCTCATCCAATCTCATTGTACGCATGTTGTACTCTAACAATAAAAGGTAATAATAATGATGATCATCCAGATGCTGTAAAGGTCATAAATGTGAGAAATGATCATAAGTCTCTTTTTCATAAGCAGTTGTAACTTTGAATGGTCACTAAACGAACTGTTGTAAGTCAATGACCACTTATATACCACTTCATATACCCTCTCTAAGTGGTTTACAGAGTCATCCTATTGCCCCCAACAATCTGGCTCTTCATTTTATCATCCTGGGAAGGATAACTCAGCCTTGAGACGGTGAGGATCGAACTCCCAGCAGTGAGCTGAATTAGCCTGCAATACCCATTTTAACTACTGTGTCACCACAGTGTCAAGATTCTGGCACGTAATCCCATTTAAATCATGAGTCTCAAGCCAGACCTCCAAAACTTCAAAAAGATTTATCGGGAGTTAAAAGTTGCAGCATTGGGCTGACTTCCAGTTTGAGCTTCTTTGGCGATGGACCGAAATCCGTGATCATGCGCAGTTTCAATCTGTGCTCACTGCCGGAGCGCCCCGAGCTGGCTGGATTTGGGGCTAAGCCATCCCATAGAGGTGGTGAAGAGGGGGGAGACTGCCAGCAGGATTGAGGAGAGCCGCATCTCTCCTCCTCAGCTGGCCATTACTCCCTTTCCCGAAGGCGGTTGCAACAGTGGTCAGAAATGGCCACCTCAAAGAAGAACTCGACCGGAAAAGAATGTGCAGGAGGAAGATAAGAAGAGAAAGTTGACAGGGTTGAACTGAAAAAGCAATGATGTAAGGTACCCTGGAATTTGAACTATAAAAAATAACATTGTTCCCACAGAAGATTTTGAAGCAGCAAAAGAGAGAGGGAAGGGAAAGGATTTGGCTTTTTTTTTTCTTCCCTTCCTTATACTGACAGCTGAGAAATTTAAGTAAGAAATTGACAAAAATCAACTTTGACATCAATAGGCATTTAAGCTGAAAATAAAATAATAGAGGGATAATAAAGACTTTTTGATACTCAAAAACTTTTAAAAGGAGAAAAAAGGAAAGAATAAAAGGGCGGGATCTGGAAAAATGGAGGAGACTGCCTGGAACTAAAAGAAACTTACAGTGAAACTATAACAAGATTCCTAAAAGATACATTCTAACTGAAACTTTGTAATAAAATAATAGAACCCCAGGAAGAGAAAGTGGAAAAAAGAAGCAAGAAGAAACAGTTTTGGATTATTTGGATTACGTTGTGATTTTTGGATTTTTGGCTATTGGATTTAAATGACTAAAATTAATCGGGTGGTTGTTTAAAAGTGTTTAAAATGGCATCACTTTTGGAAGAATTGAAAATGGAACTTAAAAAACAGAAAGAAGATGCACAAGAAGGAAGAGGTTCTTTTGGCTTCGTATTTCAATTTTTAGAAATGGAGATCTGGAACTATGAGAAACAACAAGAAAAACTTGTAGAACAAGAAGGTCGGGACAAAGAAGAAGCCATCTTTAATGATTAAGTAATTTTATGTGGGAAAAAGAAAGGAAAGGGGGGAAAGAGAGTGGAAAGTTTAAGATTTGAAAAGAGCAAAAAAAAGAATAGTTTGAAAAATAATTACAATATTAGGAAGCAACAGAAGAGAGGATTACAGAAGAGAGAATTAAAAGTAGAGAGATAAGGGGGCAAAATGTATAAGGATTGAACGTATAAGCCTATTTAGAGACAATGGGTGAAATTTTAATTGAAAAAGGAATTTCTGCAAAGGTACATCAGATAGTATTGTTATATTAGAAATAGAAATAATTTTAGAAAATATGAAACAATGTATGATTAAAATGATGGATAAAATACTTATTGTAATGCAATGAAATGTTTGTTAATAAATAAATGAAATAAAGAGAATGAGAGAATGAAATTAGGAAAGGATGGGAATATGTTATTTATTATTAATGATTTATAAAAATATAAGTGAAGAGAAATATGGAAAAAAAGAATTAATTATGGAAAGTTTATAAGTGTTCCCAAGGAAGTATAATATTCAATTGAAAAGAAATGTTAAAGAAGTTAAGATTGTAAATAATATTAATGACAGAATTGAATTGGAATGGAATGAGTGTCTTATTTACTATTGTTATATATATATATTTTAAAGAACATAGTGTGTATTTTAAGAATGTACCAAGCAGAATTTGATTGGAAGTTATGTACTATGTTGAATGTTATAATTCTAAAGGCATAAATCAAAGTTTAAATAAGAGTTGAATGGATAAAATTAAAAGATATAAAGGTGTCATACTCCAATTAGTAACTACAGGGGAAAATTTGTTTAATGAGAAAAGATAATATGAAATTGAAACAGGACAGACAAAAGTATAAATATGATGATTAGCAAGACATTGAAACTTAGAAAAAGATCTATAATTGAATTTAGATATGAAATAATTAAAAATAAAGTTGAGAAAACCAAGGGAGGGGAAAAATTATGGAGAAAATGTTAAAATAGTAATAAGATATGGAATAGAACACAAAGATGAATATGAAATTGAGTTTGTGTCTGTATGGAGAAGTGATAACCCGGGATCATGCTATTCTCAAAAAAAGATGTTTTATTTGTATTATGTTTTTGTGAAAACCCAAATAAAATTTATATTAAAAAAAAAGTTGCAGCATTGCCTGGGTGTAGCCGACTCTGAGACACATAATTCACTGTCACCCTTGACCCTGGTTTTTCCCCACCCCCTGGGTGTATCATAATTCATATTCTCCAATGGGACACCTCCATAGCCAAGAGTCATCAATCATACTCTCCAGTTAGAATTTTGCACAACAGAAACTTCAGTCATCTAGTTCCTATCTTTGAAAACATTTATGGAATGCCGTTTTGGTTTGCAATCTGCCACACCGCTCCCCCTTCCCTTTCTGTTGACAATTCTAAAAAGACCATAAAAATATTTTATGAGTTGACACATAGCTCATGACACCACACCATCCTGGAAAGCATGCAGCAAAATAGCAGCCTTCTCCTTTAAATTTCCTTGCACGGAAAGTAAATAGAGTAAAGAATTTGGGAAAACAGTTTTTCTATTAATGCCATTATGGAAGTCACAGAAAGTTGATCTTATACTCTTTCCCGTTTCCCTTCTCCTAACCCATATGCTTCCTTTATCTACTGGCAATATCACTTCTGCCTGAGGGAATTTAACACATTTCTCCCCATTTTTCCTGCTGTTTCTCTGCCCACAAATAAAGATGGATGCTTTGGAGCAAACCTTTATTTCTGATCCAAGACCCTCAAGTTTCAGTCAAGAGGTTTTTTTCCATTTCTCATCTACAGAAGATGGGAAATGAGCTTGGGAACTTCCTTCCTTCTTCAGGGAGTCAAAAAACAGAGAAAAGATGCCTTAAGTCTTCTTAGTGTTACACACACACACACACACACACACACACACAAAGCGAGCCCCAGCCAATTGTAACAACTCTCCTTCAATACAAATACTGGCATGGGACGAAGTAACACAGGCAGGACAATTCCAATTGTCAGATTTAAGTAATAAATCGGGGCAGAAGTTTTAATTGGGAAGAGTAGCGTTTAGGCTAGTAATTGTGGGGGAAATCCCTTGGAAAAGGCCTTTAATAACCAGCTTAGGAGTTCCAGACCTGGGCTAAAACAGATAAATGGTGGCATCTCTTCCAGTTTCCAATTGCTCATCAACATAATACTTAAGAGCTTTATCATGAACCAGGAAACAGTACACAACAGGGAAAGATGAATGGGTCGACTCTGGATTTCTGTAGACAAAATGGACCTTATTTTTTTAATTAAGGAAAAGATGGCAGTTGCTGCATTCCCCAGAGTTCGGCATCCTTCTGCCGAGTGACAGTCCTGTGGAGGACACACACCCAACAAACAGGATTCTCAATGCAGAGCCAAATGTTAAAATAATCCCATATAGGTAGTCCTCGACTTATGACCACAATTGAGCCCAAAATTTATGTTGCAAAGTGAGAAATAAATGTCATAAATGTGAGTCAATTGTTAAACACCTGAATGTAAATCGCGTGACCATGGGGATGCTGCAACAGTTGTAAAACAGTCATAAGTCACATTTTCCAGAGCTGTTGTAACTTTGAATGGTCCCTAAGCTAATGGTTCTATGTCAAGGACTACCTGCACAGGGACATACATACAACGGCATTGAAAAAAGTGGCTTATAATTAGTCCTCAGAGTTATGGCCATTGCCGCATCCCCACGGTCACATGATCCAAATTCAGGCATTTGGCAACTGGCATGTATTTGTGACTGTTGCAGTGTCCCAGGGTTGTGATCACAATTTGTAACTTTCCCAATCAGTTTCCAACAAGCAAAGTCAACTAGATTCTCTTAATGACACAATTCACTTAACAACCACAGTGACTCCCTTAACAACGCTGGCCAAAAAAGGTCAAAAAAAATCAAGGGCTGTTTAACAACTCCCTTGCTTAGCGATGGAAATTCTTGTCTCAACTGTGTTTGTAGTCCTACTTTATATTTCCCATTCTGGCAACTGTAGATGTGTTTGGTTTGCAAAGTTTCACAATGTCCAGCCTTTGGTTGTAGTAACTTAAGAGAGTTGTCATTCCAACACATCAGGAAAGCTTTAGTTTAGAGTAGGAAGAGCCCAAGTGGTTAAGATGAGGCATCACAAGCTAAACTTTGCCCACTGCCAGGAGTTCGATCCTAACCAGTTCAAGGTTGACTCAGCCTTCCATCCTTCCAATGTCAGTAAAAGGAGAACACAGAGTGTTGGGGGCAACAGGCTGACTATGTAAACCGCTTAGAGAGGGCTGGAAAGTACTGTGAAGCGGTATATAAGTCTAAGGGATATTGGGAGGGAAGGAGGGAGAGAGGAAGGAAGGAGCTGTGGTGGTGCAGTGGTTAGAATGCAGCATTGCAGGCTAATTCTGCCCACAGCCAGCAGTTCGATCCTGACCAGCTCAAGGTTGACTCTGCCTGCCATTCTTCCAATATCAGTAAAACGAGAATCCAGAGTGTTGGGAGCAACAAGCTGACTCTGTAAACCGCTTAGAGAGGACTGGAAAGCCCCGTGAAGCAGTAAACAAGTCTAAGTGCTATTGCTAGATGGTCTACCCTTCTTTGGTAAAGCAGGTTGCTTAGAGGAATACAGAAATGGACTCGGAGCACAACTAGCAATTAAAATGGAGATGAACACGTCTATGAAGGATGGCATAAAAGCAGGAAAGGGAAAAGATAAAAACTGCATGGCCTGTTCTTTCAATATTCTGCAAAAGCCAGATGTTTTACTTCCCAGATTTTAGCTGTGAACACCATTTACTGTTGGGTCTGACAGTCTCAATGAAGCTGGCCCTACATAGCAATACTCGCTTTGGAAATCAGGTTATACAAAAGAACTAATGATTTAGTGACAGCTGTAAAATTCTCCGGTTTGCTAATGTTTCATCTCAGCCTGGGCAAACAGTCAAGATGTTTTCTCCAGGGTTGACAATGCTGTGAACTGCAAGCTTCTGCTTCCCTGCTAGTTTCCCACCTGTATGTTTATTGAAGGGAGATGTGAGTTTTTGGACACAAGTGCCTGGCGCTCCTCTACAGAATAGAAATGCATCAAAGAAATGATTCACAAAAGAAAGAGAAGAGCAATTGATGTCAGAGAAATCTGGCAGTGGGAAATGTTGGTTGATGCTTGCGCTTAAATTACATTTCAATGTGTCATAATCATTCTCTCAGATCAGATGCAGTTTACCCGGGAGGCTAGAAAATTATCTGTAAGTGATAAAATAGGATTATTTAGGGAACTGTGTCCCTCGTTCTCAAAAGTGGGGGAAAGGTGAGCACAAAATTTGGAGTGAGGTTCAGGGTTAGGATGTCAGCGGATTTCACTTGGGAATGGTGGAGCAAAGCAGAATGAGCATGAGATAAATCTCTGGGCAATTTTCAGCACCATGAAGAAAAGGAGACATGTTGTGGTTCACTGGCAGCAGGGGCGGATGGCTGAGGTCTCGGAGAGCGAAGATTCAGATGAGGGGCCTGCGTGCGCGTAGGGCTGCTCAAAAGAAAGAGCAGCTGCAGCAGCACGGGAGACTTGGGAGTAAGGCTACAAGGTAATGGCCTCTTCCTTAAGAGATAAAAGCCAGCTGAGAAACTTGAGTTCTTTGCAGGAAGCAAATAAGTTTTTGCACTCAAGCCTTGTGGACGTTTGGAATATCTTGGTTGGTGTTTGGAGACTCTTTGGGTTTGAAATATTTCTCAGTAACATTATCTAGGATTCTTGGCAGCCTTGCACAACCTTGGCAAGACTCGTTCTTATCAGAGACAATTAGTTTGAAACAGCCTTTCAACCGTGAAGGAACGGAATTCGTAAAGAATCATTAAAAGGTTTTGCTGTTACCTCCGTTTCATATTTGTTTCCTTGGAACAAGGTTTGGGCCAGAACAAGACATCAATGTGCATTTGCTAGCAATAACATTAAGAAGTTTCCTGGTCCAAATTAACTGCATACCTTAAAAAGGACACTTGGCTGGGTATCAAAACTGCGGTGCCTTTTGGCATGAAAGACTTGATGATGAGCAGAGTCTCCTAAAGAACAATTCTTATTTCTTAGAAACTGGAAAAGTCATTGTTTTGCTCCTCATTCATTTTCACAATCTCCTAAGCATGTTTTCATACAAATTCAACAAAGATCTGCACCAGAGGTCTCCAATTAGTTCACTACTAAGAAACGATGGAGACCAAACTATATAAAACAGTGTGTTTCAAACTGGGCAACTTTAAGGTGTGTGAACTTCAATTCCCAGAAAGCTGGCTGGGGAATTCTGGGAGTTGAAGTCCATACATCTTAAAGTGGCCACGTTTGAAAAAGATGGCTGTAAACAATGGTCACAAGAGGCAGAAGCAATGATGGCCTACTGCCAGAAACAACCATTTAGAAACCAACGTCTGTTGCCTAATTTAATTGACCCCAAGACTGTTTTAATAAATAAATCTTTTACAGGTAGTCCTTGACTTATGTCCACAAATGAGCCCAAATTTCTGTTGCTAATGGAGACATTTGTTAAAGTGAGTTTTGCCCCCATTTTACAATTTTCCTTGCAACTGTTGTTAAGTGGATCATTGCAGCTCTTAAATTAGTAACCTGGTTGTGAAGTGGGTCTGGCTTCCCCATTGACTTTGCTTGTCAGAAGATCGCAAAGGGAGATCCAAGATCTGGGACACAACAACCGTCATAAATATGAACCAATTGCCTAGTGTTTGAATTTGGATCACATGACTATGGGGATGCGACAACGGTCATAAGTGTGAAAACGGACATAAATCACTTTTTCAGTGCTGTTGTAACTTGGAACAATCACTTCACAAACGTTGTAAGTTGAGGACTACCTATATTAGGAATTCTTGAATAACACACCATATCTCACTGCAAAGCTAAGACAAAACTAATTTACCTTGAATTATCTTTTGTAAGTTTAATGTTGTTTGATGGGGGAAGGGAGGGGGAAAGAGAGGGAGGGGGAGAGAGAGGAAGGGGAGGGAGAGGGAGAGGGAGGGAGGGAGAGGGAGGGAGAGAAGGAGATGGAGGGGGAGAGAGGGAGAGGAAAGGGGAGAGCGAGGGGGAGAGAGGGAGGGGGAGGAAGAGAGAGAAGGAGGGGAGAGAGGGGAGGGAGAGAGGGAGGGGCAAGGAGAGAGAGAGCGAGAGAGAGGGGAGGGAGGGAGGGGGAGGGGGAGGGGGAGAGGGAGATGGAGGGGGAGGGAGGGGAGGAGAAATGAGAGGGAGAGGAAGGGAGAGAGGGAGGGGGTGGGATGGGGAGAGGGTGTGAGAGAGAGGAAGAGAGGGAGATACCACAGTGTCCTGGTGGTGTAAAAGCAGTTAGAATATGATCAGCTAAGGTGTAGACCAGACATACAGAATTAAACATCTTCATCTTCCATTCAATCGTTTATTTCCAAGACCGTTTTAGCTTCACATCTGGGGCAGACAGCAGAGCCTCATATAAAGCCACAGAGCCCAAGGCAAAAGCTTATCAACCCTCCCAAGGCCACAACTGAGATGCCACAAACTGATATGCTCTCGGATGAAACAAGGGACACCACTTTCCACTTCTGGAACCAGCCATGGATGTGACCCCCTGGCCATCACCATCATCTCCCTTCACATTCCCAAGTCCATTCTTGCTCCGTTTGAATCTAGTCTGCTTTTACAGAGAAACCCCAGATCTTTTTCTGGTCTTCCAGAGGTCTCCCATTCTACCTTCTCCTTCACTGCAAGAGAGTCAACCTCTAAGAAAAAATGGTTCTCCCTCCACCTTGGCTGTCAAGTAGCCATCTGCCCACACGTAGATACGGCCTAAAGGAACTTCATCTTCATGCTGCCCAGATCCTGATTAATTTCTTCTCTGGGGCAGGGGATGGAAATGCCATCCATAAATAACAAATCCTGACCTCCAGGGTGACCTGCCAATAATGGCAATCTTTGCTTCTCCCTTGTTGGCTGCTGAGAGGGCTGCCCAGCACTCAAGTCCCTCCCCGGCCTCTCCAAGTCCTGAGATAACCAGATGTTCCATCAAGGGGGACCTTCCTTTGGGAGGTCATCATCTGTCTTACCTAGGTATGAGGATTCTCCTTTTCTAATCAACAGATACTGCCCAGACCATCCTTTTTGGTGGCTGTAACAGAGGGCCCTTTTGGGGAAGGCAGAGGTATGCTCGTTTATATTTGTGTCAGCTTTCAGACAAAGAAAGTGAAGTTCAGATGCTAATCCTCAGCAGGATGGTAAATTTCTACGTCGGCTGGGAAGTGGGACAACTGGTTACCAACAGGACTTATGCAACTTATGCAGAGTGGCTCCAGTTGAGTCTCAGCATCCCTCAAATAAAAGTGGTTGACAGGAAAAGCTAATAGTGCAAGAAAGGGGTGAGAGAAGGAAAAGAAAAATAGGAAAGAAAAATGTATAGAGAAGTGCCTTGCTTGCAGCAATTCTAAGTACAATTATAAATGTATCTCTTTCTCTAGAATTACATCACAACATCCCTCTTTTCACATTCTATCCAGTCTAATCATCAAAACTGTAAATCACAGGTTTGGGTTTTTTTTCCTCTGTTTTACGCAAAAAGTCCATAAGGGATTTCCAGGCAGCAATAAATGTAAACATTGGCTATACGATTATTGTCTTTCTCGTCGATATTGTCTCTGTCATCAAACAAGATATAATTTGGAAACTAGGGTTTTTCTATCCGATTCACGAACCAAAAAAAAAAAAAAATCACATTTGAAAAGAACACTGACTTAATCCTTCCCTCTTCAAATACAAATAGGCAAAATGGCCTCATTAATGGAATCAGCTCTGCATAATGAAAGACATTTTATTGCAAAGCTAAGCAGATAAGAGAATCAATTGCTTCTCCTTTTTGCTATTAAGCTCTTCCTGCAAGATATTCTTAAAAGGGGAGCTTACCCAAAATAAGAGAACAGGCCAAACATTTCTGGTTCATTCCCTTCCATGCTTAACTCAAAAAATTAAGAAGCTGAAAGACTCCAGGCTCAGGATTTGGGTGTGCAAATCACACTTAGCCCATAGGTACATTTTTGCTAACCACAAAAACTGCTGCAACTTCTGAGCCAATGTTGTGACTCACTGTGGGATATTTAAGGACAAGGGTGTGATATGATCATTTCTGCTAAACCTGTATTTTTTAGGTGTGGTGATGTGAGTGTGTGAGACAGAGTTTGTGTGTGTGTGTGTGCGTGTGTGTGTGTGTGTAAGTCCCTATAGTTTTCTTGGCAAGATTTCTGAAATGGTTTGCCACTGCTTCCTTCCTGGGATGGAGACAGAGGAATTGGACCAATGTCTGTCTCCCTTCAAGTTGAAATCAGGACTAGAACTCAGTCTCCCAGTTTCTAGTTGCCTTAACTACTACACCAAACTGGCTTTCTTGAACCTTTGTTACTATTGAGAAAATAAAGTCTAACCATTACAGTTAGTCAGTTAGATGGAGTGATCTGTTTGTTTTCCAGCTCTGGCTATATATACTACAATTTTATATTAAGTGGTTGATAGTTAAGTCATCTGAACCTGTCCAATGTGTCTTTTTATACATTTTCTGAATATCATGCTGTCATTTTGTTCATCATAATTAATCAATCTGTTTAGTACTTTTTAAAATATATATTTATATTGTTTCCCAATTTCTTAAACTACTTCAATTCCACCAAAAGTGTGTTTCCACTCCAGCAATTAAATCTATTACATTTCATTATATTTGTTATTTTCATTTTCACTGATCTGCTCCTTCTTCTCTTTTCAGAGTCAGAAGTCAGAAACTTCAGTGGCAGCCTTCATTATTCACTCCAGTGAAGCTAAAACCCTTCAATTCACTTGGTGGCTGCAGGCCAAATTTGGTTAACTATTGGCAAGGTTCCGCTTCTTATATGTGCTAGAAACTTTGTCATTTAACCCACCTTTTGAATCATCCATGTATATTGTGAGCAGATTCCTGCAGTGAGGTTGCATGTTGAATAACTATATCACTCCAATTGTTCTGGTAGATAATTTGGGAGTTTGCTGTGCTCCAGTGCAAGTTAATTTGGAAATAGTGAGAAAAAAAGGAAGAGTAGTACAAGCTGTTCATCAGATCTGTTTGTATGTGTATGCGTGGTCTTTGCCAGTGTTTACTACATGGAGACATAAACATGGACTTGGAATCTACTGAAAAGCCATTAGAACCAAGACACAAATTCTATTTCACTGGAAGCTGCAATTCCATTACTGACAAGGTCTGAAGGCATCTAACAAGGATCCAGGCAAGGCAAAACAATCCAGGATATTTCAATTCACTGATCACTATGTGATTAAAGCAATCCATCATATTTAAAACACATTAGACACCAGCAGAGAATTGTAGTATGTTATATACATGGCTTCTTAAACAAACAAACAAAAAAGGATTATTTGAAACTTTTCAGACATTATTAATTAAATAAATTACATTTATTACTTTATAGGTAACTCAAGGCAGTGATCACAGTCCTTCCTCCTCCTCTTTTCCTCAGAACAACCCTATGATGTGGGTTGGGCTAAGAAAATGTGACTGGCCCAGGGTCATCCAGTCAGTTTTCATGCCTAAAGTGGGACTAGAACTCAGTCTCCTGTTTTCTAGCCTAGTGACTCAACTGCTACATCAAGGCAGTTTTCATTGCTCCTTGTTCAATGGCCCTTTTATCCATATTCCATTTCCTGAAAAGCAGAGCGGGAATATGGAGCTACGGGTTTTGTATTTAGCAGAGATAGTATGATGACCTAGGGCATGGCACAAAGGCAACACAGTCAAATAAGTAAGAAGAGTCCCTTTAATACCTCCAACTTTGCCCCATATGTTCAGGTTACCTTCAACTGGAGAAAAAACTCTCCCAAGAACAGTCTTTAAGTGGAGGAAATTCAGTCCGAAAACAAAGTACATACAAACTGTAAATAAAAATCCATACAAACTACGCTGCAGCAATTAACTGGACAGGGCAGGATAAGAAATTGCAGACTTCAAAGGCCAACAAAACACACACAGTTGGGAAGATGCCAAGAACCCAGATAAGCCTCAACAATAAAAGATAACTCATGATTTGCTTCCAACAAGTTGCTGTGTGCAAACTCCCTTTTTAAACACTGTGTTCCCAGTTGCAGCTAATGAAGGGAATCAGGCCCCTTTCCTCCCCCATAAGCCAAGCAACCCACTTTGCTCCCTTCTCCGTTCCTCTGTGTGCCCTAGGATGAAGAGGGAGTGGGTGTGGATCTTCCTCTGAATTCCCTCTGCCTTGCTCTACCTCTCCCCTGCTCTGCCCATCCGGACTTTGCCCTTCCCCAGTTTCTTCCACAGCCAATGGAGCCACACCCCCACTCCCTATCAGCTGCTTGGCCTCCCCCTCAGAATCAGATTCCGACAGGGCATGACAGATTTATTTATTTATTTATTTATTTGATTTGTCAATCGCTTACAAGATACAGGTATAGGAACAAACATAGTTTTGAATACATGAGATGGATACTTGTAAGAAAAATAAAAAGAAATAATAGGACAGGGACGGTAGGCACAATTGGTGCACTTATGCACGCCCCCTACAGACCTCTTAGGAAAAGGATGAAGTCAATAGTAGACAGTCTAAGGTTAAAGTTTTTGGGGTTTGGGGAAGAAACCACAGAGTCAGGTAGAGTATTCCAGACATTGACCACTCTGTGGCTGAAGTCGTATTTCCTGCAATCAAGTTTGGTGTGATTAGCCTTGAGTTTGTATCTATTGTTTGCTCTTGTGTTGTTATGGTTGAAGCTGAAGTATTAATTGACAGGTAGGACATTGCAATGTATGATTTTTTATACCATACTTAGATCCGACCGAAGGTGGCATAGTTTTAGGTTTTCTAGGTTTAGAATTTCAAGTCTGGTGGCATAAGGTATTCTGCAATGAGTAGAGGAGTGGAGAGCTCTTCTTGTGAAATATTTCTGGACTTTCTCAATTGTGTTAATATCAGATACATGATATGGGTTCCAGACGGATGAGCTATATTCAAGTATAGGTCTAGCAAATGTTTTGTATGCTCTAGTTAGTAGTGTGATATTACCAGAGAAAAAGCTACATAGGATCAGGTTAACAACTCTTAATGCCTTTTTGGCTATGTAGTTATAGTGGGCTCTAGCACTTAGATCATTAGAGATGAGTATTCCAAGGTCCTTTACAGAGCTTGGGTTATCAACAAAGTCTTGATTATTCAGCTTGTATTTTATTTTCTGATTTTTTTTGACAATATGTAAGACAGAGCATTTATTTGTTGAGATTTGAAGTTGCCATTTGATTGACCATTCTGATACATAGTCAAGAGATAGCCTTACAATCTCTACTTACAAGAATGTCTTTCAAATTTTATTTTATTTATTTATTTATTTTTGGATTTTTATACCGCCCCTCTCCCAAAAGTGGGACTCGGGGCGGTATACAGCCAAATAAAACAGAACAAGCTATAGGAATTATAGAGTTAAAAACAATTTAAAATAATTAAATTTGTGGCCGAAAGATAAAAATTGTATCAAAAACATATAAAACAGATAAAATTAAAATACCAATTTAAAACCCCCACAATTGTTACTGGGCCAGGCCGGCCTGTTGGAAAAAGTGGGTCTTTACTGCGCGCCGGAAGGTCTGAATGTTGGTGATGGCCCGTATCTCCGGAGATAAGTTGTTCCAAAGGGAGGGAGCCCCCGCAGAGAAGGCCCGCACCCTCGGAGCCGCCAACCGGCATTGTCCAGCTGACAGAACCCTGAAGAGGCCGACCCTGTGGGAGCGCACTGGCGGCGGGAGGCTGTTGGTGGCAGCAGGCGGTCCCGTAAGTACCCAGGTCCCAAGCTATGGAGCGCTTTGAAGATGATCACTACCACTTTGAATCGCACCCAGAAGGCCACAGGAAGCCAATGCAGCTCGTGCAGGAGCGGTGTAACATGGGAGCTCCGAGAAGCTCCCAAGATCACCCGCGCAGCCACATTCTGGACCAACTGCAGCCTCCGGATGTTCTTCAAGGGGAGCCCCATGTAGAGAGCATTGCAGTAATCCAGGTGGGAGATGACGAGGGCGGAAGTGACCGTGCGAACACTCACAAACACTCCGAAGGTTTAACTGAACATCAATTGATCAATGATGGATTCTTGAACTAGCCGGGTATGGACTGGTTAACACTGAAGGCTTTCATTCTGATATTAATAATAATACTTAGAAACTCAATGTACAATGCATCAATCCTCTTATTTCAAGATCACTGTTCCTTAACAAGTTTGGGCTGTGATACTAAGTATATCAAATGCTACGATACACTCATTTGGAAGATAAAAAAAATTATGCTGTATCCAATGCCTGCCTAACCCAATATTTGCTCTCTACAATGCCTAACAGGGTATGAATCTAAAACAGGAGTCTCCAAACTTGGCAACTTTTAAGACTTGTGGACTGATCTAAAAAATATAGAAAATAAAGAATGAAGCTGAAATGTAATGGATTTATATAATGTAATGTAAATCTGATTACAAATTGGGTTCTGTAAGACTTCAGAGTTACAACAATGTCACCATAAATATTGTTGTAAGAGAATGTGGATTCAAAAGATTAAAATAATTGTTGTCAGCTCTTCCTACAGAAAATGACATGGAGGGAGGTATTCTTATTAAGCAAATAGCATGGATATTTGCTATAGTTATTAATCTTCTAAACTGTTCTTCTCTGTCCATCTCTAACTACTAAGCTATGGAAGCTCCATCTTATTTCATATATTCCCTACGGGAATTCACCAAGCTTTTTACACTAATAGCAGTGTGATTGGTATTGCTGCATATCCACCGCAAAGGTTTCATTCCTGTCTAAGGAGAGAAAACTGCCACATTAGGCAAATGAAATCAAACCAGAAGTAGATGTTAAGCGGTACAACAACACCCTCTAGTGACCTGAATTAAAAAATGCATGTGCCTACATTCATAGAAAGCATATACAGTACCTATCACAGATTGATACCCTCAGAATACAGTATAAAACAAATTAAAATTAATTGAGCATTATTTCTAATTAAACAAATATGAATAAAAATATAAAAAGTCTGTATCCCTACATTTTAAACAGAGATAAACCTTCTATAGCTGGAGTGTGGGAGGATCTATGTGCTAAAATTCTCTGCTCCAAACTAGCATTGTAATTTTCAAGAATAATTTAAACTATGTTTCCCCTGTAAGTCATCCCTTATGCAACAAGAAATACTTCAGAATATGGAATTAAATTATGAACACAACATACTGTTGGATGAGTTAAATAATTTCCTCAGTGGCATATTTTTCATTCAGGTTGGCTCCTCTCTACCACCAAATTCACTTTTTTGTGGAATAAAAAGCTCAGGACATCTGATTACAAATCTGCTTTTCGCTTTAATTGTTAGTTCATTGGGTGACCTAATGCACTGCTAAAAATGTCTGGTATTGTTCTCAATCTTTTAGAAAGAAAAGAAATTCAGATGAGGAGGAAAAATCAGTGAAATTCACAAGAGATTCCTGCTTTATCATGTGTTCATCATTTAAGTAAGTGATGGTTCAAGCAAGAAGAAACGTAAGACGGATGGAAGCAAATAAGGACGGGCCAGTTCAGGACCCTGGAGAGTTACCATAGGGACCAACAACAGGTCTGATTTCAGGTTCAGGACCATGGAAAGCAATATTGCAGCTGAGATCAATGCAATTTGCCATGAGACCTTACAATATTTTATTCCAAGAAAAATATATTTTTCATCCATTATTTTTATTTTGATTACATGCAACATAAGCTATACCCAACTGTTCCCATATAAATGTAACGATTAAAACTCTTATTTGAAATGTAATATTGTGTCTGTTTGTGGTATGGTAGATGGCTGGGGGGCAAGCAACACTTTAAACAGTTTAACCTTCCTTTATCCGTCAGCAGGAATGACTCAAAGTAGGAATGACTGAAAACTCCAGGCATTGACTTTATTTGTAATGGCCCTGGATGGCCACAGGGTGTCAATATGATTTTGACTGTGTGCTGGGAGAAATAGGAGGCTATGCACCATACTGCAGATCTCCAGATGAATTCTGAGTGTGTTTCTGTGCATGGACACAGCAGAAAGTAATGCTGCAGCTGCAGCAGTGACACATTTGAAAAACCAAAGAAAATAAACTGTAAGTAGTTAGTCTCCAAGAACCAAAAAGCTGAGTGGATAAGAAATGCGTAAATCCAAAAACGACAAAACAGACTACAAAAGAGAAAAATGTAACCAAATGCCAGAGGTCTATGGCTACCAATGGCACTGAAGCAAATACATGGCTATGGAGCAGTTATCAACCAATGATGTAGAATGATATCCGATATTTAGACATGTGGTCTTTCTTCCTTATTCTTTCTCCTAGAAGTCCTTTTCCCACCCACAATTATTAGCGTTGTGGGTTCACCAGCTTATTTAATTCTCAATGACTTACTTGGTGAATCCAAGTGAGATCCCCTCACCCCCAAGGTTTTACAGTGGTTCTTGGGCCTCATAATTTCCACGGAGAGCTCCTTTTTATGGACACTGGAAATAAGGGAAGACTTTCTACATCAGAAGATCATCAGCATCATGGAAAATCAAACTGAACAAGTACTTTTGACTCAAAGGCTGGACAGATAATCTGTTCTCAATTGTTGGTAATCCGTTGAAGAACTTTGGCATCATGATCCTAATATCCACCAAGTCCCCCACTCCAAAAATGATTTTATAAGCCATGAATGGCTATTCATGATTTAAGGAACTTTTTCTAATTGTAAATAGATGGTCCACTGGCTTGAATGTGGCCAAAAAACAGATTTGCCTCATTAAATGCTTGCAGTGCAAAAATAAAGCCCAGGAGAGGAGGAATACGCAGTGATGTAACTGCTTAGGAACCCCAGCCTTTCTTCCAGTTAAAGGAAAATGATCTGATCCTGGGAATTAATTAATGAATGAATAAATGTATTATGTATGTACGTATGAATGATGTATGTCAGAGGTGGTATTCAGCAGGTTCTGACCAGTTCTGGAGAACCAGTAGCAGAAATTTTGAGTAGTTCACAGAACCGGCAAATACCTATCTATTCTCTGCCTCCCAAGTCCCAGCTGATCGGCTGGGTCCCAGCCGATCGGCTGGGTCTTCTATGGTTGCCCTGCACAGGAGAACGGAGCTAGAAAGCAGATTAGTTGTGTGGGGAGGGAATGGAGATTTTACAGTATCCTTCCCCTGCCACGCCCACCAAGCCAAGCCACGCCCACCAAGCCAAACCAAGCCACACCCATCAAGCCATGCCCAGAGATTTTGAATTTCTGAATCCCACCACTGATGTATGTATATGTATATATACATACATATATACACACACATATATAAATGTATGATAAATATATATGATAAAATATATATGATATGCCAACCTTTGCAATTCTGATGCCCATACACACCCACCCCCTTAGAAGCCAGAAGCCAGCTGATCCAGCACAAATGACTTATAGAAGGAAGCAGTGGCCCCTTCCTTGGACTCACAAGGAAATGGCCTTCCCAAGATTAGGGAACTGCCAGCGGGACAGAGTCATATAGATCTTCCAATGGGTTATTGACTCATCCCACGTCTTGCTGCGTTCTCACCACAGCGGGCCCCCTCCCTGCTGGCAAAGAGCGACATCTCAGCTCCACTCAGTCGCCTGGAGACAAAGCCACTAATTAATCAAGTACTTGGTGTGCACAGCATGGAGCAGCACGTGGGTAGGTGGCGGCTTGGAGGGGTGCACAAGATTTCCACCATGGGGGAAAGCTTCTAAATGCAGCAGCTGTCGTTGAAGGATGGAGTGAACTTTACTTCCCACCCCCCTCCCTCCGTGATCTGCCACTGTAAAGAGCCTCCTGAAAGAGGGAAATCATTTCGCTCTTTCAGATCCAAATGACAGCCATGGTTTCAGTCTTGATTATCTATCTATCTATCTATCTATCTATCTATCTATCTATCTATCTATCTACCTACCTACCTACCTAATCTATCTACCTATCTATCTACAGTATCTACCTACCTACCTACCTACAGTATCTATCAATAGCTATCTGCAGTATCTATCTATCTATCTATCTATCTATCTATCTATCTATCTATCTATCTATCTATCTATCTATCTATCTATTTATCTATCTATCTATCTATCTACAGTATCTATCTATCTATCTATCTATCTATCTATCTATCTACAGTATCTACCTACCTATCTACAGTATTTATCTACCTACCTACCTACCTATCTATCTATCTATCTACCTATCTATCTATCTACCTACCTACCTACCTAATCTATCTACCTATCTATCTACAGTATCTACCTACCTACCTACCTACAGTATCTATCAATAGCTATCTGCAGTATCTATCTATCTATCTATCTATCTATCTATCTATCTATCTATCTATCTATCTATCTATCTACAGTATCTATCTATCTATCTATCTATCTATCTATCTACAGTATCTACCTACCTATCTACAGTATTTATCTACCTACCTACCTACCTACCTATCTATCTATCTATCTATCTATCTATCTATCTATCTATCTATCTATCTATCCATCCATCAAAGAAACCATCCATCTCCCTCCCAGAGGAAATCTGGGAAACGTACAAATAAAATATTTAAAAAAAATTTTTAAAAAAACCTGTACAATATATGAAATTTAAAAAGAGGCCAAGATGGTTAAAGTTCAACCTTAGAAGTTAATCAAAAGACAGGGAGAGGATCTTCAAGGCACCAACAAGCCCCAGGGCTCTGCGAGCTCCAAGCAAGACCCTGGAGCCATGTCCTCAAACTTTTCTGAGAGACCAGGAGAAGAGGGACCATCTCAACCTCTGATTTCCGGAGGGTGGGGTCAATGAAGCTGCCTCTTAGCTTCCCAAACATTTCAACTACCAAAATAATACCTTAAACCTCCTCTGTTGGTCAGTGTTCTCCCCCCTCCCCCTCCCTCTTTCACACACACACATTATTCAAGAATATAGAAAACTTCCTTATACTAAATCATATTATTGCTCACCTAGCTCAATACTGTCAATTATGACTGTTTAAGATCTCAGCTCACATTTAGCTAAAACTTTACTATTTTTGTTTTTAATCACTACATTTTCATTGCTATTTGCTGGAAAAGAATATTTTTGTGCAATTCTGATGACTTGGGCATGCAGTTCTTCACTTATCTGGGTAACAAGGAGTCCTGGGAGTT
This sequence comes from Bungarus multicinctus, assembly GCA_023653725.1. NCBI lineage: Eukaryota > Metazoa > Chordata > Lepidosauria > Squamata > Elapidae > Bungarus > Bungarus multicinctus. The sequence goes on from CM042837.1 coordinate 14,696,109, forward strand.
GGATTGCCCTATTTTTTTACCCTATAGTCCTCCTTCCAACAGTTCGTGGACTCCTTGACTTCCCACTCATTGTTTAAATCCTGGAGGAAGACATCCAGGATAAATGTCTTCTGTATGTATCTTTCAGGTCACGTTATGGGAGCAGGTACGGAAGCTGCAGAATGATGGAAAGATATGCAACAGAAAAGCAGAATCCTCTATCATCTAGCAACAATAAAGAGGTTTTAAAAATCTGAAGCTTTCTTCCTCAGGAGAAGAAGAAAACCCAGAGCATTGTTGATGGGCAGCTTAGAAGAGGCTGCTGCTTTCTCTTCTTGGGGTCTTTTATCTTTTCAAAGGAGTTAGGCTTCAAATAGATGTCTTCCAACAGAAGAACATCCAGTGGTCCATCTTCTGTAGCAAACGTTGCTCCTGTAGAGAGTAACACATGTGTCTTTGAATAGATAAGCCCACTGCAATGATGTAGGCCTTGACAGATACTTCCCAAAGTTTGACCTGCTTTCAACATCTCCCCACAGTCAGAGGTGTCTGGAAGTAGGCTAAAGTCCACTGGCCTGCTTTTGACATCAGTAAAGTAGCCCTCTAATAGCGTTGTCTGCATACTATTTGAAAATAAGCAGACTAAGCCCATTCTGAACACTTGATCTTCTTTCCTTGACAGTTTTGGACTGGATCACTTCCCAAACACATTTGAGTTAGCTATGTTTTTTTTCTTTTTCTTTTTTTCTGGAAGCTGATGTGGCAATCTCAGGCAACCGAAAGTCCTCAGCATGATTCTTATGGATTGGCCGGTTCCTGCTGATGGCTCTCCACTGAGAAAGAGGTTGTTGCCAAGGTGATGGAGAAAAAGGCCTCCCCATGTGACATGAAGGGTTGTGAGGGGTGGGGGTGATGGGAACGACATCACCACCCAGTTAAAAGCTCTCAACTAAAGCATCTCATGTAAAATCCATCCATAATTAGACACACTTTGGAGCCATTTTGGCATTCCATCAGTGATCCTTTAAGAAGAAAGATTAAAACTTCACCATGTAGGGGGGTTCTTGAATGTTTTTTTTTTTCTACCCCACTCCCAAATTCCACATGAATTGGAATTACAGAGACAGCAAATTTGGGAGCTGAGGTCTTCATATGGGGAAGGCATCAGCGTGGAGAAACTAAAGATTAGAGCAGGGGTCCCCAAACTTGGCAACTTCAAAACTTGTGGACTTCTGGGAGTTAAAGTCCACAAGTCTTAAAGTTGCCAAGTTTGGGGACCTCTGGATTAGAGCAATTCTCCCAAATCTGATCTCCAGATGTTCTGAACTACAAGTCTAAAATCATCCTTAGCCCAGAGAGTTATAGGATTATACATGCTGCCAACTTGGATTAATCTACCCTAAAGCAGTATTTTAAAGAAATATGCAAACTCAACTATGCATATTTCTTTAAAAACACAGAAGTTTGATTTTTGTATCAATAAGTGATCTTCCTATGACAGTTCAAGGTAAGGATAAAAAAAGTCGGGTTTTTGCTAGTCAGTTTGCAATTTAGTGTGTTAATTCCTACTCTTTCCCTGCTGATTAAAGATGAATGAATTTTCCTTTGGCTTACGATAAAGGGGGTCAAAACTGGTAGAACAGATGGGGAACCGCTGTTGGCTGTCAAGAGCTGGAGATTCTCCACGCATGTTTTTAAGAGTAACAACTCAAAAGGTCTTTGAGACATTCTGGCCATTAGTGTTTTGAGCGAGGCCTAGAACAAAACTGTGTAAAACTTTTGAGAACCAACTCACATTTTTACACACACCCTGCAAAAACCTTAATACGGATCATCTTCCCCAAGGACAACCTTTGTCACCAACCCCACCACTTCCCGCCAATGCTTATTTTGGCTGTCAAATCACCCTGATAAATAGCTTATGTTAATGGGGTGAATTCAGAGCAGAGGGAAAGTGCCAGTGCTAATAAAGGCATCTCCCTCTGAGAGCAGCAGGCCTGCTGCTTATGCAGCACACGCTCCATGCATAAAGATTTCCCTGGTCTTTGGAGCCGGCTCTGATGCTCCATGCGAAGCATAGAAGCAGCTCATTATGAGGCAGGCAGTTTGAGCCAAGGCTGCTCCTTTCCCTTTTCCCTTTCCAAATGCACCTGTTATCGAGTGGCATGACTTTTTTTTTTTTTTTTTAACTTCAGTAGGGTTTCCATTGCACCTCATAGGCACCCTGGCCTATCACAGCTGCCACAGATCACAAAGGAAGGGTTTTGGAAGGGCTGGTTTTGTAAAAAGCTTTGGAGGCACCACAGAAGATAGGACTCACCACCTTCCCATTCAGCTCTCCATGTATCTCGTAAAAGACGGGTGAATTCTTTTTTTAAAAAAGCAAAAGTCCTGGGCAGTCACCTTCCTCCACTAACCTTTCTAAACGGTTGTAGACTGTTTCCTTCTAAACTACACTTCAGCTCTTTTGTGAGTTAAAGGAAAAGACGAAGAGGCCACGGCTGCTAAGATGTGTGACAGGAACAAATGAAGAGAAAGAGAAGGAGGACAGAAGAGGAAAACCAATTAAAGAGACTTAAAGCCTCCATGTTGCCTCTTACTTTGGATCCCACCATTCTTGGTACCATCTCTGGATGCTACTTTGTGGCCCTCAAAAGTGAATAAAAAGAGAGTCCTTAGACATGAGAAATGAAATAAAGGAAGGCATGGTGTGTTGAAGCCTGCCTTGACATTTCTAAATGTTCTTCTCTAAAAAAAGACTTGCATTGTTCTGCCTTATTCTCAAGCTATCTTGAAAATTTCCCTTACTTGACTTTGTCAGAAATGGCGTATAGGGCTCTTATTGATGAAATGATGCTGCTTCCTGGGACATGGCATCCCATCACTCTGAAGGCTTTGCTTTCCTTCTCTGGGGAAAAAAAAACTTCTCCTTCAGGATTTAACAGAAAAGTGAGAATGGGGTTGCCGTGTCAATAAGATTATTGTACGATGGAAGTCACAAATTTCCTGTACAAGTTCTGCCACCTAATAATTAAAGAAATGCAAGAACTATCCACCTATGATAATTCCACCATCATTCTCTTATTTTTTTTAAAAAAAAAAAATTGAAAGCAAATTAAATACAAAACACTAGGGAAACAACGCAGGGGTATTTTCCTGCAAGAACATAGTTAAAAAGTTAAAAAGTTAAAAAGGCAAATGAAAAACTTGCATAGCTGTATGTAACAAAGCAATTTCTTCAGAGGCTACTAAAAGGAACTTTGAACTGACATTCTCCTTCAGGCAGCTGATTCACTCACTAAATGACTGGAAGAAAAATTCCATGAATTTTCCCTCTGCTGTTAAGAGATGAAGCCAGGTTTTTTTTGGGGAGGTGTGGGGGGGAATTAGTTCCCTGAGTTAGGAAACCATTAGCCATTAGACAGTTCAGCCACAAGGGGGAGAAAGAGACTTAGATTTAGGGGGATGAACTTTTTCCAAGAATATTTTGTTGCCTTCTGGTTTCCTTGCAGCTTGCACAATTAGCTCTTACACGTATAGAAAGCAAGCTGCAAAGCAGAAAACAGCAAATAGAGGGGCAGGGGGAGAATGAGCAGCGGGTTTTGAAGTGAGCTCAAGTGGTTGAGTTTACAGAACTACCACCTAATGCTTAAGGATGTTCATGGGCATAAATATATGGACTGTTTAGCCCTCATTAATCTGAGGGAGCAGGAAATTAATAAGGCCCAAATGATTGCCAATTAGAAAAGGGACTAATTGAAAATTTGAGACAAGATACATTTCAGGTTGAAAGGGCCATTGTCCCAGATTCGCCGGCTGCCCAAGGGGTGCGTCCTTCACTGCTTTCTGGATAAAGCATGGCCAGATCCTCTATAAGGACACACTGGAGTCAAATACCACTTAATGAGCCTAATTAGCATAAAGGAGGGGAGGAACAGGGAGAGAATCAATCCAAAGGGCTCAGCGATGCTCTGAGTTGTCCCAGCAGGCCTGTCTGGCTTAAAAGATGTGCTATTCTCTGCATTCGCCCTCATTTACATTAATAACAAAAGTAATTAATAATGCTAATGAAAAAGGATCTTCTGTTTATGACAAGGAACCTGAGCAAGGCCAGAGGGTAAGGCCTCTCCTGCAGTCCCACAGAGAGAAAACAATCTGATCCATCTCCATGATTTATTTCATTCTTAATTTACCAGACTCCATAATTCCAAGGTGTTATTTTTCTTGCATTTTTTTTTCTTTCTTAAGGATGTACAGAGGCTATTAAGCCAGGTATGCTGGATGGGGAATTCTGGGAGTTGAAATCCATACATCTTAAAGTTGCCAAGGTTGTTAAACACTGCTCTAAATGATAGTATTTGATGGGCAAATAAATTGCCCCCATTGCTATTTTTTCAGATGCAGCCTGCTAATCTCTAAGAATAGGCAGTAATAGAAAAGAATAGGCAGGAGGATGAAATCTGCAAATATACAGGGTGATGAAAATGCTACACCTGTTGAATGTATGTCACATTTTAGCAGATGGCAGCATCTGGTAACTGTCACTCCTGGTTAGTATTTGGCTGCAGCAGGCTAGTTTGGGAAATTGAAGAAATATTGACTAACTACATCTGTGCTATTACTGGAGGGGAAAAATATATTGCTATTTCTACACTCACCAAGAGCCAATCTGAATTTAAGGCTTTGTTTTTTACACCTGTTTAGCTCTTTCCAAATCACCTTCACTTCATTTATATTCCATAAATGCCAGCAAATAAAATGTTGAAATTGCTCACCTTCTTTTAACCATCAAAGAGCTTCCTCAAACTACAAGATGGGTCTCATATAAATTTAATAAATAAACACATCATACCAGAAGAGACTATGGCTCAGAACTGGATAAACCAATATGCTTCGATAGACCAAGGAAGAGTTAATAGATTAGAAGGAATGTTAGAGGTCATCTCAGTTGCTATCTTGGTGAGCTGCATGGATGTCACATTTCAGAGCAATACTTGTCCCTCAAAAGAACGTTATAGGGCACTGCATACTAGAACAACTAGACACAAGGACATTTTTTCCTGCATACCATCACTCTGCTAAACAATTAATTCCCATAACACTATCAAACTATTTACTAAGACTGTATTACTATTTTTTTCATCCTATTACCTATCTCCTTTTCTACTTATAACTATAACTTTGTTGCTAATATCCTTATGATTTATAGTTTCAGTTTCCTAATATGATTTTTGTTGATTGCTTATTTAGTGTCCTTTGACTATCACTAAGTGTTGTATCTTATGATTCATGATGAATGTATTTATGATTACTATGATCATGATTTATCACTTACATGTTTTATGTACACCGAGAGCTTATGCACTGAAGACAAATTCCTTGTGTGTCCAATCACACTTGGCCAATAAAGAATTCTATTCTATATTCTACTTAGTTGTGAGTTCTTGGCCAGCACATCTAGGAGTAGCAGGTTGAGGAAGATTAATATAATCCAGTTATAACCAATTCAGGTTATCCCCAAATTATTGCTACTATTAATAGGAAGAAGGAAAGAGTCTTTGGGTAATAGCTGGTATTAGGGTAACATTTATTCTACATAACTTCTCCGCTTATAGCAATATAAAAACCAGCATATTATTATTGTTATTGCTTTTGTGCTTGCATTGGTTATATTTAATGGAAGGTGAACAGATTGGCTTTGAGTCTCACTAGAAATTTTCTTCGGTGTTTGGCAACTTCTTACCATCTTACTTCAAAGTTGTGACCTGTGTCCTGTGTTTTGTCATCGCATTGCCAAGATGCTGTTCAGCTGAGAATATAAATTTTATATAATATAAATTATATAAAAATTATGATGGAGTTGTTATCAAAACAAGAAAGATCCTAGCCATGAAGCTACAAGCAGTCAGCTGGAAAAATATTGCAAATTATGTGTGACAAAAAGACAAGCTATGAAAATCTGACCCCATCTTCCCATAATCCTATCATGTAAGAAAAGCCAATTAACCTGACAAGAAGCAGCTTACCCTTTAGTCTAACAAGTTTAACTTTCTTTGCATGTAAATTTTTTATTAAATTCTTTTTCAATGCACGAGTCCAATGGAGGAATTATCTGGTTCAGCTGCAGTTTGATGGCAAAATGTTCGTTCCCGCTATATTAGCCTGGTATGGCATCATCTTGACCAGCAGTTGCCAACTGGTGGGCTGCGGCCCACAGGTGGGCTATGAGGAAATTTTGGTGGGCCACAGAGAAATCTCACTCCCAGAGCACCCCTCCAAAGCAATTAATCCAGGCTGCACAGAAACACAAGGCTGTGCCACCCACATGGCCCGCGGGAACCCTCCCGCCCACTAACTCCTTACCCAGCAAACTTGCCTGCTAAATTGCTATTTTTCCTTTTTCTGTCCATCATCTGTTTTGCTGTGCCGGGACATTTAGATTAGCTAGGAAGCAGGAAATGGTTGCGTTTCTTGCTTTCTAGCTAGTCTTTAGATCTTATCTATGCTTTTAAGCACAGCTGAACCTCCCTTAGGACTGAAGGTTCTATTATTTAGTGCAGACTCACAGCAAGCAAATTTTATGTGACAAACTGAGCTAGCCGATGGCAGATAGATGGATCTCCAAATGAATCTGTGATTCCGTGAGCAACTCAATCTGCGTGCCTGCTTTGCCTGATTTTGGGTAAAAGTTGCTCTTTTTATCAAAAATTCAATATTTATATAAATATTTATAATATTTACATACAAGCCATGACCAGCCAGTCACATGACCACCAAGCCACACCCACCAATTAGGCCATGCCCAGAGAACTGGTTAGTGGTCCGTGGGATCTAAAATTATGAGTTTGGTGATCCCTGAGGTCCAAAAGGTTGGCGACCCCTGATCTTGACCATCTTCAAATATGGGATCTCTTTGTGCCTGGTGGTTTTCTTGCAGATGTTTCATTGCCAAACTGGATAATTTCATCAGTGCCAGACTGCTCATCATCTCGCATTGATGATGTTACCTAGTAGGGTAGTGAAACATCTGCAACAAAACCATCAAGCTCAGAGAGCACCAAGAACCCCACAGTTCGCCCCTGAGCTACAGATATTCTCTTCTGTCAGTATCCTTCAAATACAAAGCAGCTGTTAGTTACTAAGCCTATTCGTCCATCCAGAGACTCAGAAAGGCCCCTTTTAGGGAAAAAAAAATCTCCAAACTCACAAACTCACAGCAATGCATTTCTGAGATTCATAGATCAATCCTGGGAAAGCAGAGGGGTGACAAATTACAGAGCACCTTTGAGCATTTTTTTTTTTGTTTTTTTGCAAATCACTTACCTGAATGCAGAAAATGGATATTGCCCAAATAGTAAGAATCTGCTTTGTTTGCAGGAAAAATAGAATATTTGTGTATGGTTCACAAAATTGCCTGCGTTGCATATATCCATCAACTTAGCTACTTTTGATGATCAGGAGCCATTTCTTTCAGAACACAGAATCATAGGGCTGGACAGAACCTTAGAGGTCATCTAGTCCAGGGGTCACCAACAAGTGGGCCAGGGACCACTGGTGGTCCGTGAGAAAATTTTGGTGGTCCGCAGAGAAATGTCCCCCTCAAAGCAATTAATCCAGGCTGCGCGGGAACACAAAGCTGCGCCGCCCACATGGCCCATGGGAACACAAGGCCTTGCGTCACTTGCATTGTGAACAACATGAGGTAGTGAGGGGAGGGAGGAAAGGGTAGAGAGGGGGAATTTGCCCCACTCGCCCCACATGCCTCTCCTGGCCACCGGGCTGCTTCTTCTCTTCTTCTGCTTTTGGCTGCACACAAGGAAAGCAGCAAAAGTCTTTCTTTCTCTCCCCCAAACTCCTTCAGAAATGAGTCTTTGGGACCCTGCAAGGCCTCCTGCTCCAAGAGGCTGCACTGGTGCAACAAGTCCACAAAGGCTCATTTCTGGCAAAATTTGGGAAAGAGAAAGAAAGACTTCTGCTGCTTCTGCTGCTTTCCTTGCATGAAGCCAAAAGTCTCTCTCTCTCTCTCTCCCCCCAAGAATGGAGCTGGAGATGGTATCCTGCAATCCCAAATAAAGAACAATCGATAGGAAAATGGGGTGGGGAATTTTTCTGCAGACTTTTTTGAGGATTTTCCTGGTCCGCGGGATTTAAAATTGTGAGTTTTGTGGTCCCTGAGGTCCAAAAGGTTGGCAATCCCTGCTCTAGTCAGACTCTCTGGTCAAGGCAAGACACCATCCCGGACAAAGGGTTGGAGCGCTTATAGAACAGAGAAAGCATCTTGGCAGCTTTTATAGGTTTGGTTTTAACATTATTGAATCCAAGCAATGTGACCTACAAACAGAGAGAGTTGTTTGGAAGTCATCTGGTTGCCTTCAACACAGTTTCTCACCCTAGGCAGCTTGAAGATGTATGGTCTTCAACTCCCAGAACTGGGAATTCTGGGAGTTGAAGTCCAGACAGCTTCAGGCTATCAGGATTGAGAACCATTGGCCTAAAATATCTCAGCATGGCTTCCATGCTATATTATCTCTTAGATGTGGGATACACCCTTCATCCCTCATCCTTTTATAGAAGCTACCAAGTGATGTGCCTTATCATATATCTGAGCCACACAGACCTCTTTTTGATTTCCAGGTTATAAATCAAATGTGGGTAAAGTCCATTACAAAGGCACACATATATTGTTATTAAAACTGTCTTGCTTGTTGACTGGCTCAAATTTACTTTCTCCTGGTTCTGTTTAAAGGAAGGGGAGCATTTGCCATGGATACCACTCTATAAAGCCTTAGTAAGACCACACCTAGAGTACTGCATCCAGTTTTGGTCACCACACTATAAAAAAGATGTTGAGATGCTAGAAAAAGTGCAGAAAAGAGCAACCAGGATGATAGGGGACTGGAGGTTAAAACATACGATAGACGGTTGCAGTGATAAGACTAGTCTAGTGAAGAGAAGGACCAGGGGAGACATGATAACAGTCTTCCAATATTTGAGGGGCTGCCACAGAGAGGAAGGGGTCAACCTATTTTCTAAAGCACCCAAAGGTCAGACAAGGAACAATGGATGGAAACTTGAACAAGGAGAGATTCAACCTGGAAATAAGGAGAAACTTTCTGACGGTGAGAACAATCAACCAATGGAACAGCTTGTCCTCGGAAGTCGTGGGAGCGGCATCACTTGAGACTTTCAAGAAGAGACTGGACTCCCATCTGTCAGAAATGGTGTAGGGTCTCCTGCTTGGGCAGGGGGTTGGACTAGATGACCTACAAGGTCCCTTCCAACTGTGATTATCTGTTATCTGAGCTGGGGGAGAAGGGGAAGCGTTTAGAATAATTAGGCACAGTAGATCAAAACATGGTGGAAATCTCTCCAAATATAATCCCAAGGTTCAGCATTTTGAAGTTTTCCATGCATTCGAAGTTCACAGGGTACTGATTTCAAAGGAGGAAAAAAAAAAAGGTAAACAAAATATTACCCTAGCACAGGGATCCCCAAATTTGGCAACTTTTAAGATTTGTGAACTTTAACTCCCAGAATTCTCCAGCTAGCATAGCTATGCTGGCTGGAGAATTCTGGGAGGTGAAATCCACAAGTCTTAAAGTTGCCAAGTTTGGGGACCTCTGTCCTAGCATAGAACAAGGCGCTCTGGAGGGAAGCAGTCAAAAAAGTCAGGTCTCTTTTATCAACATCAGGTTGTCAGGGCCATAGTTGTTGCCTTTTTTGAGACACCCCTTGGAACAGAATAAAGGAAATGGACTAAAATAAGCCTTCTTCCCCAGTATCTAATAATGAAAGAGCTAGTTTGGTGTAGCGGTTAAGACATCAGACCCAAAAGTGGGAGATTGTGAGTTCTAGTTCTGCCTTAGGCACAAAGGCAGCTGGGCAACTTGGGCCAGGGCCTTTCTCTCAGCCCTAAGAAGGAGGCAATAGCAATAGCCCTTAGACCAAGGGTCTTCAAACTTGGCTAGTTTAAGACTTGTGGGCTCCAACTCCCAAAATTCCTGAGCTAACATGACTGGAGGAGGAATTCTGGGAGTTGAAGTCCACAAGTTTTAAAGCTGTCAAGTTTGAAGACCCCTAGACTTACGTATATACCGCTTTTATAGTGTTTTACAGCTCTTTCTAAGCAGTTTGCAGAGTCAGCCTCTTGCCCCTAACAATCTGCGTCCTCACTTTATCCAAGGCTGAGTCAACCCTGAGCCTGGTGGGATTCGATCTGCCAAATTGCAGGCAGCTGGCAGTCAGCAGAAGTAGTTTGCAGTACTGCACTCTAAGCACTGTGCCAGCCAGGCTCTGTGGCGATACAGCCAGCCTCTTCTCAAAACCCTCGCCAAGAAAATCCCAAGGATTTGTCTATGCAGCTTTCGAAAATCAGACAGGACTGAAGAAAAGGGGGGAAAAAATCTAGGCTATTGCCGAGCACTTAGCATGGTGCTCTAAAGACTGTAAGCCACCCTGAGTCTCCGGAGAAGGGCGGCATATAAATAAAATAAATAAATAAAAAATAAAAATAATGAGGAACGATGGGGGGGGGGAGAATCCGGAGCTTGTTCATTACTAGCTTTAGCCAAGAGAGGGCGCAAAACGGTCAGTTTACAGTTCCCACCAAGGATCGTTCACAAAATAGGTTTCTCCTCCCCCCCCCCCCCCCCCCCCCCCCCCCCCCCCCCAAAAAAAAAAAGGAAACCTTGCTTCTGTACAGGTCTTCTTAGCTGCGTCGCTGGAGAACCGCGTTCTCCAAGAGTCGCGCTGCCTTTAGCCTGCGCTCAGTCTCTGAAAGGCCCCCAACCGCCTGAACGGAGGCAGGCAGGCGCTCAGGGGGCGGGGGGGGGGGGGGGGGGGGGGGGGGGGGGGGGCGAGTTCGGTTAACTGCAGCTCCTTGCGGAGGCGCTACGGGGTGGATTAACCCGCGCTTCCTTCCATGCCGTGCGCTGAGAAGGCTGGACTGCAACGGGAGGAAAGTCGGGAGAGCCGGAGAACCCTTCCTGGGACGCAAGAGCAGTGCCAATCCTAATCTGACCGTAAAATGTTAAACCTCCACCCCGCAGCCCTGGTTTTTTTTTTTTTTTACTGAAGAAGAGATTTCCCAGTTTATTTTATTTTATTTATTAGCAAAAGAAGGGCAAACCTTTGGAAAAAGGTTTAATTCCTGCTCTCTGGCCAGTATGTCCTGGATCAGCCCGAAATTTTCAAGATGGGCATTGCACTTTGCACTTGCCCGGGAGCACTTTTACTTTTTTTCCGTCCGTGACTTTCCAGCCTGGTTTAGAAACCTGGCCTTGCAGAAGGGAAAATAATCGACTTAAGCGCGCGTCCCTGCCTAACAGCCGGGGAGACTTGCGAGGAGGAGTTTCCAGGACCGCCGGGCCTTAAACGAATTGGGGGTTAAATGAAAAAAGAAAAAGGAATAGGGTTAGATTTGAATCTATAAGGAAACCCAGGATTGCCAATAGTTCCTCGAAGGACCGGGCTCCGACTTCAGCGGGGTCTCTCCCCCTGCAAAAATAACCGGCCGGTTGCTACAATGCCAGGCGGCTTCAAACGAGGCGCCCCTCGGGAAAGAGGGGGCAGCTTAGGCTTCTATATGGCCAGGGATCCGATAAACAAAATGCCCCCCCCCCTTCTTTAATTGATTCTCAGCCCTCGAATAAGAGAAAAAAAGATCCAGAGCAGAGAAGCAATTATCCCCATCAAAAAGACACACACACACAAATATATACACCCGCCGCACACGTAGGAAGATGCGGACACGTGTCCGCACTGGGTACATTTCCCTGGAGAGAGAAAAATCATTCTGGAACAAAGGATTTCTCGGAGAATGCGTTTACTGAGGCTTTCCCGAGTGAGACACGCGCACGTGTGAATGGGCGGGGGGCACCAGGCTCGCCCCTTAAGTGGATCGGTGCTACGATCGTTGAGATTTTCCCCACGCGGCTAAAAAATATCAGCCGTGTCCCTTTCGCCCCCCACCCACCCACCCAAACCCTCCACTGGACTTTGGCCTGAAACCCCAACCTGACACGTGTTAAGAGATCACAGAGCCTGGACATCTAGTGAGGGTTGGGGGTGAGGAGCCACTGCAGGGACCGGAGTGGCTGAACTCAGTTCAGGCATGAAATCCTGGGGGGGGGGGGGGTCAGAAGAACACCTGTCCTCTCCCCCCCCCCGCCCAGCTATCTCTATCACTGGGTGGCTGGCTGCAGGGAGTGAAGGAAAAACTCGGCTGCCTTGACCCCCGAAAGAAAACCCGGCGTCCAAGACCGGTTTCCCACCCGATCCGCCAGCCTGCCTCAGAGCATGTACAGAGTGCCCTCCCTACTGCCAGCGCCGGCTTGGGCCGAGCCCTCCCCACCTCCTCCCGCCTGCAGAAGAAGCCTGGGGCCCCTTCCCGGCTCGGCCGCCTGGCCCCTCGCCCCTCACCGTTGCCGCCGGTGACGTTGGCCAGGTCGAGGAAGCCGCCGGGGCTCAGCGCGGCCAGGGCCGAAGAGTTGAGGCTGAGCAGCAGCTCCGAAGAGTTGGTCAGGCCGTCGCCGGCCGCCAGCGAGTCCGCGAAGAGGTTCATCTGCAGCAGCGTCTTCAGCAGGTAGCGCAGCATCCTGGCCGCCGCTCCAGCTGGCCGCCACCGCTGCCGCCTGTGCTGGCATCCGCAGGAGGAGGAGGAGGCGCCGGGCGAGTGCGGAGCGCCGGTCACCGCCGCCTCTGCAACGCTGCTCCTCTGCACCTCCTGGCTGGCTCGCTCGCCCGGCTCTCTGTCCCCTCCTTCCTTCCGCGGCTGGGCCGGGCTGGCGCGCCTCGGGGGGCCGGGCAGGCAGAAGGCAGGTGCTGCCACCAATAAAGGCTTAATTATTGGATTCATAACTCTCCCTGGAGGGCGATGCGCAGAGCAATGCGACGCCTCCCCCCTCCACACACACACACACACACACCGCCCCTTCGCCGAGGACAGGAACCCAGCGCGGGGCGAGGCAGCCCTGCCTGAGCGGGTCGGCAACTAGCATCCCCAGCCAAAACGATCTGGCCGGCCAGTTAAAGAACCGCGACTGCCCCGTTTCGGGCTTAAAGGAGAGAAGTGGCAGCTGGGAACAGAAATTGCTGCGCGCGGGGAGGAGGGAGAAGAAAGAAAAGTTGCAAGGGATAAACTCCGCCGCCTCTTTTGCAAAGAGAAATCCAAAATCCACTCCTGACAAGAGGTCCCAGGTCCCAAATTTCATCCCTGGGCGCGTTTTCCAAAAGCAAACGACACGCATCCCTTTGGCCCGCTTTGGAAAGCTGCAAGCTGCCAACCCTGCGCCGGTCTAGGGTGGATCGATGCTCTCGTTTGGCAGAAGGGAGAAACCCGGATTCAGGAATTCCACACGGACCTTTTGCGTTTAAGGAGTTGGTGACTTCCGCTTGGAAGTCCAGTGGTGAGGGCACGGGTGGGATTCAATTTTTTTTACTCCCGGTTCTGTGGGCGTGGCTTGGTGGGTGTGGCTTGGCTTGGTGGTCATGGCTGGGGAAGGACACTGCCAAATCCTCATTCCCTCCCCACTCCACTAACCTGCTTTCCAGCTCGGTTCTCCTGTGCAGGGCAACAAAAGGAGACCCAGCCAATCAGCTGGGACTCAATGGGAGGCAGAGAAGAGATGGGGTTGGTGGGGCAGTCAGAGATGGTATTCTGAACTACTGTAGTAGCAGTAGTTTATTGAATAGCCCGAAGGCCTTTTCAAAGATCACACGGTTAAAAGAAAACCTTAAGGTTACAAAAGTGACAATTCAAAAAAAGTATATACATATATACATTAAATTGGCAATATCAGTATTCGATAACTATATTTACAAAAATTAAAATGCTAAACAACCTAGCTCCTTTCTAGCTCAGCTCATCTTTCTTACAATCGATAAAATTCTTTTCGATAGGACTGGCTCGAATTACTGTCATCCTTTTGAGATAGCCAGTGATTGCCTTTATCAGAGGAGAAAAGTCTGCCTTCAGTAGGAATGTTAACTTATGCCTTACGTCCCAGTGGGGGAAATTTATCTACGATTGGGGCGAGATATTTTTTCCTTACTTCCCCGTACAAACTACAATCAAATGTAGTGTGTCCTCTATTGCGTTCGCCCCACATGCACATGAACTACTGTTTGGTCCTTTATTCCGATACAGCTTCAGGATAGATCTGATATGCGTGAGGTACTGAGTGGAGCACAGTTGCAATATATGCTGACAATCAATGAAGGGAGAAGCAGATTGATGTCAGTACTGGAAGGAGATGAGATGTGCTTCCTCGGCCTTACATTCTGCCCACAGGGCTCAACTGGATCTCCATGGATCACACGATCCATCTAGTTCTGTCCCACCAGTTGCTGCACACTTGATGTGGCTCTGACTTCGGAGGAGGGGGGGAGCTATTCGGCATGGCCCCCCAACCCTTGTCACCCAGTATTTTGCCACATCTTAACAACATGAAAAGGACAGGTGAGCTTCTGCTTTTAGGGATCAAATAGCGAGATCAACATACTTGGCCTGTTCTGATAGTTCTTCCCTAGTAAACATGTTTTAAAGCACCAGTTTCTGCAGTTCCTTGGTTGTGGGATGGGGCAGTGGTAGGATTCCAAAATTTTTATTACCGGCTCTGTGTGCATGGCTTGGTGGGCATGGCGTGGCTTGGTGGGTGTGGTTTGGTGGGCCTGGTGGGGTGGGGAAGGAATCCCCATTCCTTCCCCACCCCACTAACCTGCTTTCCAGCTCCATTCTCCTGTGCAGGGCAACCAAAGAAGACCCAGATCAGCTGGGATTCAATGGGAGGCAGAGAATAGATGCAGGTGGGGCCAGTCAGAGGTGGGATTTGCCGGTTCTCTGAACTACTCAAAATTTCTGCTACCGGTTCTCCAGAACTGGCCAGAACCTGCTGAATATCACCTCTGCTGGGTTGGTGGGCATGGCAGGGGAAGGATACTGCAAAATCTCCATTCCCTCCCCACCCCACTAACCTGCTTTCCAGCTCCGTTCTCCTGTGCAGGGCAATCAAAGAAGACCCAGCCAATCAGCTGGGACTCAATGGGAGGCAGAGAAGAGATGCAGTCAGAGGTGGGATTTACCGGTTCTCCGAATTACTCAAAATTTTCCACTACCGGATCTCCAGAACCGGTCAGAACCTGGGGTGGGGGAAGGGTGGCAGTGGGAGGGCAAGGGGAAGGAAGGAATCCTGTTTTTATTCCTGACAGTTGCAACTTTTGTGAATATTTTGCTAAGTCATTCATTCAAGATCAATATTCTTCTCAATTCTCCATAGTTCTTTTTTTTTTCTTCATTCCCCAATCTGCCTGGCTTTCTAAATTGGAATCTTCCAAATGTGAAGGATGGTTTTCATCCTTAGCTTTCTCTCCGGAGGACCTCCTGCTTGGCTGCATCCAGCGAAACACTTAATTCCCAACTCAAATCAATGAATCAACTAAGTAAAATAAAGTCAATTTTCTGACAGTTTTGGAATCGTTTCTTGCTGAATATGTACCAGCGTGTTTCACAACTGAAGAGCCGTAGCTGCCAAGTCCTTGAGTGCTTTCAGCAGCCTGGTTCCTCCAAGATGTCTGTCGTTCCTTTAACAACAGACCTCTTACCCAGCCAGCTTCTGCAGTGCCTGTCACAGGCTGCGCTTGGAGAAACTGCTTCTTTTGCTGCTTGGATGCAGGAGGCCGAACATTTCTGCTGGACCCAAGGACAGCAAATCCTGGGGTGGGGGACCCTCATGGCCACGGGCATTGGGCCACACTAAACACACCTTAGGTGCCTTCAAGTTCTACAAGAGAGGGAGGGAAAAGGAGAGAGAGAGGAGGAGGGAGGGAGGGAGGGGGAGGGGGAAGAGGGAAAGAGAAGAGGGAGGGAGAGGGAAGGGTATGGGAGGGGGGAGGGAGAATACAGGAGAGGGAGAGAGGGAATGAGAAGAGAGAGGGAG
Organism: Bungarus multicinctus; assembly: GCA_023653725.1. NCBI lineage: Eukaryota > Metazoa > Chordata > Lepidosauria > Squamata > Elapidae > Bungarus > Bungarus multicinctus. The sequence continues at coordinate 14,712,023 of CM042837.1, forward strand.
AGGGAAGGGAGAAGGGGGAGAGGAGAGAGAGGGAAAGAGAAGCGGGAGGGGGAGGGAAAGGAAGGGGAGGGAGAAGAGGGAAAGAGAAGAGGGAGAGGGAAAGAGGGTGGGTAGAGGAGAGGGAGAAAGAAGAGGGAGGGAAGGGGAAGGGGGAGAGGAAAGAGGGAAAGAGAAAAGGGAGGGAGAGGGAAGGGAGCGGGAGGGGGAGGGGGAGGAGGGGGAGGAGGGGGAGGGAGAAAGAAAGAAAAGGGAGGGAGGGGGAAGCGGGAGAGGAGAGGGGGAAAAGAAGAGGGAGGGAGAGGGAGAGGGCGGAAGGGGGAGAGGGGAGAGGGGGAAAGAAAAGAGGGGGGGAGGGAAGGGAGTGGAAGGGGGGAGGGTAGAAGAGGGGGAGAAAGAAGAGGGAGGGAGGGAGCGGGAAGAGGGAGGGACAGACAGGAAGGGAAGAAGGGAATTGAGGGAGAGAGAAAAGGAAAGGGAGAGAGGGGGAGGAGGAGAGAGGGGGAAAGAGAAGAGAGGGGGAGGGAAGAGAATGGGAGAGGGGAAGGGAGGGTAGAGGAGAGGGAGAGAAAGAAGAGGGAGGGAGAGAACGGGAAGGGGGAGGGACAGACAGAGACCAAGGGAAGAGGGGAATTGAGGTAGAGAGAAAAAGAAAGGGAGAGAGGGGGGAGGAGGAGAGAGGGGGAGGGGAGAGAGAGTGAGAAAAAGGGGAAGGGAGAGACAGAAAAAGCCAGAATCTTCAAAGTGTCATCGTGCAGCAGCCTTTTTTTAACAAGAATGTCTTAAGTTCCTCATATATATTTTTTGAAAATGAAAAATGATGGAAGAGATTGTTTATCATCATCATCATCATTGGGGCCCACATCCTATGTTCTCTGAATCAAAAGCCAATTATTCTCCATTAAATGGACCCGTTAGCCAAAGCCTAGGGTAGCCTAATAAGAAAAGCCCCTTCTGAATCATTTTCCAGGTGCCTTTCCAGGGCCTGGGCCAAGGCAAGCCAGTCAGGAGGCGCCATTGTCTCTTCCCCAATGGAAGTTTATAACAGGAAGGAGAAGAGCTGGGCAATGGAGTGGAAGCTGCCTCGAATCATTCTGATGAAGTGAATTTGTTAACTAGCCACGCTCATAAATCCCCTCAGGGTACCCATCTTCAAATCAAGAACTTTGAGGGTTCTGAGTGCTCCGTTATGCTTTTGCTCGGTAAGAGTTTTAAGTTCTGGAAATCCAAATGGATATTCAAGTAAGCAAAGAACTAGAGGGGAGTTGCACAGAAGCTGGAATGAACTCTGAAGAAAAGCCTTTTTGCACTGTTGAATGTGCAAAAACAGGAGAGGGAACCATACTTGACTTTCATTACTAGAGAACCAACTTGAATATTAAAGTAATAGCTCTATACTCGTGCTTCGCTACGAAACTATGTGGTTGGGTTTAGTTTTTGGGGAGGAAAATAAGGAAGAAAAAAATCTGCCTCTGCCTACCAGCATCCATCGGTATTCAACTGGCTAGTGTCCTGTCAGTGTGTGAGAGTGTTGAGGGCTGTTTGGAAACTGAAACAGTATTTGCTATGTGAGCAAGCAGGAGACAGCAAGGAGGCTGGGCGTGGCTTGACTCAAATGTTCTGTACTAAAGCTGCTTGGTGCTGTGAAACTAAAATTGGAACTGAAACTCCTCTGCTTGTGTTTTGCATTTGGAACAGATTTCTTTTCAGGTGGGGAAGGGGAGTAGAATTCCTTAGCATCTGAGAATGTTAATAATAATATACAAAATACTAATGCTCTGATGGTCATTTCAAAAAATCCTTTCTTAGTGAGCACCCAGAAGCCAAGAGGAACATACGTGCCAAATTTCAAGTTTGTAGGCTTTACAGTTCTGGAGATTTTGTGATGATGCATGAGTGGTATTTTGTTTTTATATATATAGATTTTCGGCATTTGGGAGCATCTTCTATGAAGTCACTATTGTTACTGACCTCACCAGGTGGCACTCTTAGACATAGCAAGTAGTGACCAGCTATGGTGCTGGTTAGCATAATGTTCTCAAAAGAACATGGGACTTATGGAGAAATGTCTAAAATTAGCTCCAAGGCAACAAGGATTGTGATGGGAACTTGGATTCGTAAATAGCAGTTCTAAGAATCTCTATAGAAAATAACATGGGGGGGATGCCCGTAATCTTATTTTATACTCCTGGAACTGTGAAGGAAAAATATTGTCAAATCCAACACACTTTCAGCACAATGTATATCAAATTTATTAGGCGAATTCCCAGGAAATTAAATATGGATTTAAAGTCCCAGTCCTTAAGAAAATCATCCAGCTATAATTGTTAACCAGACAACCAGAAAATAAAACATAGATTGAATCATCCTGGTTGCAATAGCAACTGTATTCAGATTAATAATCTGAATTCATTTATAAGAGCATGTCCAGCTCATGTCTTCATGCTTAGATGGGTTGATGAGAATTCAGTATTAAACATTATTTGGATTTCTCAATTGCTAAGGGTTGGCTGATGGTCTTTATTTGAATATTACAAACCCCCAATTCAATAACACTTAGATGAATAACATTTTCCAGGTAAATTTCATGATTCAATACATGACTTGACTGCAATACACAACCCCAAAAGGATATTTAAGTGATAGAAAATGGTTTTTGATATTGTACATGTTACAGTTTAAATCACTTCTAAGAAGTCTGTATTTATCCTTGATTCCCCCTCTGCAGAAGAACACCCGTTACATATCTGTGACTGTGTGTAAATTAGAACTAATCCTGCCAAATTCTCCCAAGGGAAGACCATGAGGTCTATTCAGCCCAACTTTGATTTCAGGACAGGTTTTGGAAAAGAGTAAAATGTCTAGAGCAATGTTTCTCAAAAGCAGGAGTGTGAATTAAACGTGTGAATTCCCAGAATTCCCTAGCCAGCAGAACAAAATGAAGGCATTCCATAGAATCACTGGGATTACACAATGTACTACAAGTTGCAATGTAGTTTTGAATTTTAATTATATTTCCTTCTCTCAGCAGTATTGCATTCTACATAAGCTGAAGCTTCAAGGAAATTTCATTGCGGTAGCCTAGCCTTGATTGCAAAAGGTGGGACCTAGAAGAAGGGCCTTCTCCATAGTGACTCCTTCCCTCTGGAACATCATTCCCTTGGGAAATTAGACTGGGCTCCCACTCTAACACTCTTTTGAAACTCCCCGAAGATGTGATTTTGCCAGTAAGCCTGGAGAACTCAGATCGGGGTAGAGCCCATTAAATGGTTGGCATGAGTGTGTGTTGCCCCCGGGGAGGGTTATTATTTTGTGATTATTTTATTATTTTTATTTCTTTTATATTGCATTTCTAATTCCTGTAAGCCACCTTGAGGTGCTGTGAGTGAGTTGGTGGCAATATAAATTTTCATAAATGAATGATGAATGAATGAATAACTCCTGAATGAACAACTAAAGATAGGCATCAAGATGATAGAGGATTCAGAAGACCTCACTGCAAGTTAAGGGCTCTGAATATTCTTACAAATCAGTTCAATTGACTATAGATACAGGTGTCCCTCAAGTCTTTGCTGGACCAAAACTCCTAGAGATTTAAACTGTTGGGCATGCTGGCTACTGTAGGAAGTTAGCACCCATCCCTCTCCTAGAAAATTAAAATAGCCTAGGAAATATTAAAAAGGCAGAATATTTCCCCTAAAAAGAGTAGAAACTCAAGAAGCAGAAACTCACCCCAGAAGCAGAATCTCACCCACACCTTTGTTAATGGGTGGGCCATTAAGGCCTGGGCCAGAATACTTTACATAAGAAGGAACTCCAGGTAAAGCTATAGAAATTGCCAAAAGCCCTTTTAAGGGCATAATCACCCAGCAAGGCTAGATCAAGCCTGGAACTCAAGACAGCCTACAGAGTTGCCCCTGGGAGTCTGACAACCAATTAGAATACAAGCTCCAATTCAAATCCCAACAGAGGGTATAAAACCCAGCACTCTCAGTACCTCAGTCCTTTTTTCTTGATTTCTTCTCGCCTTGAAGTATGTGATCATCCTTCTCTGGAGCTCCAAGCCATGTGGTCCTGTACACCATTAAACTTTCCAAGCAGCCTCCATGTTTCCAGTGTCTTTTTCCCCACTTGGAACAGAACCCAGAAGGATATTTCTTTCAACACTACATTGGTAACTCAGCAACCACAAGAGGAGTACCAGTTGCCCTTTCCTGTTGCAAATGCCCTCCCTCTGAAAGCCACAGCAACAATGCAACCATTTTAGATGGCTGGGATTCATTGGAGGGCAGTTGCAACATTGATCTGGTTTTCTTTTCTTTTATACATTTACTATTGAATGACTAACATGGATGATCTAAAATGAATCGAACGCATTGGCTGGAATGTCCCTGATACATTCTGCTTTTCAAGGATAAAGGTTATCTGGCTATTCCGTACATGTGCGAGATTTTCAAACTGCCATCCCTGAACTGCCTCCTCTGTCATTGAAGCCATTAGCATCGTTCCCTGACAGATCCTTAATGTGCCAGAACAGCTCAGGGTCCATCATGGAGCTAAATGAAAAGGGGCAGATGGTTTCTATCCCACCTCTATCAAAAGAGGCACCATGAAGGCTCTGCCTGGGAGGGGTTTGCATTTTAAGTGGGTTGCCTACACTCATCTGAAGCTGGTGATGAGCATGTGGCAGATTGAACCTGTCTCATTCCACTCTGGACACATTTTTTAACGTATCTGAGACCCCACATAAACAAGGACAGGATCTCAAAACTCCCAACGCCCCCCTCTGCAGCGGGGAGGATGGTCCAGAGGTGAGACTAGCAAATGACACCTAAGCAACCAACTTAAAGGCACCTTCTGTCTACCCATTTTGGCACTGGCTGTTCAATTGTCATTCTCTGTTAATTAGGGAACTCAGAGGAGAACCTCTTATGAAGGACAGAGTTCTCAGCCCCACCACTGCGATCAGCATTTTGACAGGCTAATGTTGCAATAACGGCTGACTCTAGATGTTACATTTCCATAAAAGCAACTGAACATGTGGTTATTGTCTTTTCCCTTTGGATCAGCTGGGCTGCATGCTCAGCATTGTAATAATTCCTTTAAACTGTTCATATTGTCTTCCCAAATGTGTGTGTGTTTGTGTACATATGTGTGTATATACACACACACATACACACACCTTTTGTCTGAATATTTTACAGAGCCAGGAATTGCAGCACAGAATTTGGAAAAGCAAGCAGGGCCAATCAGAAGTGTGCCATACAAATGGGGCATCAACTTTTAAAAAGAAATTCGGAGAAGATAATGGAAATGAGAGGCGATGGTTATCAAAGGAAAGATGCAAAGAGGAACAAACCCTACTGCAGGGGAGTCCACCCCTGGCAACTTTAAGACTTGTGGATTTCAATTCCCAGAATTCCCCAGCCAGCACTAGACAACCTGCCCGATTGGAAGAGAAGCAATTGCTTTTGTATTCTGCAAAGGACAAAGCCAGCCTCACTTCTCTTTTTGAGAAGGTCAACCAGACATGTGGATGGAGACAATTATGTTGACGCATTAGGCTTGAATTTCAGAGAACATCTAACAATGTTTATCATCAAAGGTTTTTGAGTAAAATTAACTCTTTTGGGGTAGGAGGGCTTGTCCTTTTATGGATTCCTAACTAGTTTAAAAAATAGAATGTGAAGCATAGAATCATTGGCTACTTTTATTAATGGAAGGAAACAAGAAGAGAAATTTATCAGGATCTATGACAGGTCTGGTTTTTTTTTAACTTATTCATAAATGATCCTGATTTAGATGTATGCAATCAGTTGGCCGAGTTTGTGGATAATACTAAATTATTCAGGGTAATAAGAACCAAAAGTGCTTATAAAACACTCTATAAAGATCTTTTTAAATTGGGATAACATTTGATCAAAATGCAATGCAATTCAGTGTAAGTAAAGTTATACACACCAGGGCAAAAAGCTCTAATTTCACATATATGCTATATATGTCTGAGTTGTCTACAGGTAACAAGGAAGATGCTCTTGAGGCCATAGCAGATAACTCAATGACGAGGTGTGGGAGTTGTAAGGAAGACGAAGTCCATAATAAGTATCATTATGTAAGGATTAAAAACAGGAACGTCTAACTTGGGAAAAAACCCATACATCCTTTTGGAGGATAAAGTAGAGCTGGAAAAAGAAGAGAAGAAGGCAAGTAAAATACTCCACAGGATTTAAAGAAAAGGCTACATATTTGAAGCTGTATAGCTTGAAAGAATGGCAATTGAGAGATAGAACATGCTCAAATCGTATTTGGCATCAACTGCCTGGCTAGGGATTTTATGACGATTTAGTGCCATCAAGTCAATATCAACTCATGGGTAGATATTTTCTAGGAGAATCTGTCGCTAATCAAGACTTTCAACACTCTTTCCCAATTGTTGCTATAATTGAATCCATCCACTGCTATTGGTCATCCTCTTTTTCCTTTTCCTTTTCCCTTTTCCAACATTATAGAATTCTCCAGAGAGCTAGATCTTTGCATAATGTGAAATATAATAATTGATGTGGAATTCATTAACACAGTAATTGTTAATTGCACAATTAACCTGTGGAATTCATTACTACCAACAGCTTGGAGCCATTATGAGGTTAGAGCAGCCTAGAAATGCTATAGATAGATAGGTAGGTAGGTTGGTAGGTAGATAGATAGATAGATAGATAGATAGATAGATAGATAGATAGATAGATAGATAGATAGATAGATAGATAGATAGATAGATAGATAGATAGACAGATAGATAGAAAGATAGATATTAATGGAAATTGGAAGCCAAGTCTACCAAGGGGTACAATTCTCACATCTGAATTAAGGCACATGCCTTCAAATAGCAGGTTCAAGACAACATCAGTCCTTTGAGCAGGACCAGGTCAAGAAATTAAAAAATGCTGAGATTCTGGGAATGCTACTTTAACATCATATGGCATATTAACAGAATCTTGATTGTCCAAGTTTTTCTCTGTCCCACCTTGTACATAAACAAATCAAGACAAGAAAATTCCGTTTTTTTTATCTCAGAATAGGGCAATTTCTTCTCCAAGTTTTTCCCGAACAGCTTGTTCCTTCCTCCCTCCCTCCCACCCCAACACTCCCTCTCCTATACCTTTTCCAAGGTCAGCTCTAAATCCCTTTATAGATCACAAGTGGAATAGATCTATGTCTTCTACTGGTAAGAGGCCTAGCCACTGGCAGAAGGAGCATTGGATCAGGATGGATCTTGGCTTAATCCAACAGGCCTGTTCTTCTGTTCTAGAGAATAACTATATTCCACTCTGCATGCAATTCATTGTTAACTAAGTCTATTCTTTAAAAGCAAATAGTAAACAAATTCCTGCAACATTTCTCAAGTCCAATCTCTTGGCATTTCCTGCTTGGCTAAAAGAATGTATACTGTATAAAGGTTCCCATCTAAAGCACCTTTTTTTAAAAAAAAAGTTTTTTATTTTTACAACAAAAACAAACAAATAAAACCATATTTCAGTTCAACAGTGTGACGGTTGGGTGCATATATCTTATGCACATAATAATATTATCATACATTTCTTACTTGTTTATAACCATTCTAATCAATATTTTATATCACATTGGTCAATTATTATATTATCATTAACACTGTAATTATTATATTTCAAAAATAAATTTCACCCTTACCTCAATTATATTCATTCTCTTATTCAATCTAAATCAATTAATTATCATGTTTCCGTTTCTTACTCTTCTGTCTAACCATTCATAGAATAAATTCCAAATCTTATAATAATCTTTTTCTTCCTGTTCTCTAATTGCCGTTGTCAATCTACTCATTTCTGCATATTCCGTTATTTTTTTAATTGTTTCCTCCTCTGTCGGAATTTTCTATTTTTTCCAGTTTTGTGCAAGTACAATTCTAGCTGCTGGGTGTCAGAAGTGGGATTTAAAACACCTTGACAGCCATGATCAGACAGTATAGCCTGTCAGTTTAAGTCCTCAATCCAAACCAGTACAGTCAGAGATTTCTATGTACTTCCTGTAGACTCCCAGAGAGAGGAGAGAATTTATGGTCTGTGTAAACTCAGAGCCCAAACTTTCACAATAAGCAAATAATTAATACATATGAAGTCAGAATGATCCCATGCCTGTTCAGTCCTCATGTAAAAGCCTCCCAAAACAAATACTGTATGTAAGACATTAGTCCTCAACTTACAACAGTTCTTTTAGTGACCATTCAAAGTTACAACGGCACTGAAAAATGTGACTTATGATCATTATTTACAGTTCCAACTTTTGCAGCTTCCCCAGGGCAGGGGTGAGATTCTTCCTGATTGGACCAGTACTATCGAACGGTTATTACAATTCTACGCAGTTTAGAGAACTGACAAATCGTGCCACTGGCTGGCCCCACCCCTCTCCTCCCTGCCCACTTACTCCTTACCTGGCATGTGCACCAGGGGTGGGATTCTACCAGGTCGCACCTATTCACTAGAACCAGTTGTTAACATTCTAAGCAGTTTGGAGAACCAGTTGTTAGAAGAAATTACTGGCCTAATCCTGTAAGGAAGGCAGGAAGGAAACATTCTGGTGTTGCTTACAGAAACTGCCTCTCTGTTAACCCTTATTACATTCTTGGCAGGACTAGACTTCCTGTCTCAGGAATTTCTCTGGAGTTTTTTCCCCCTCCTTTGCTGGTACTTTGCTTGTGTGGAGTGACCATTCAAAGTTACAATGGCACTGAAAAAAGTGACTTATGACCATTTTTCACACTTACCACTGTTGCAGTATCCCCACAGTCATGAGAGGCCAGGTGAGGAGATGCGTGCCGTGATGTGAGTGATATTGATTTGGCCATGCCCAGCCAATAACATGACCACCAAGCCACGTCCACCCAGTCACATGACCACCAAGCCACGCCACCAACTGACACACCCACACAACCGGTTGTTAAAAAAATTGAATCCCACCCCTGATGTGCACCATCCAACTTTTCTGCGTTGTGCCTTCACCTAATTTTTGATAAGTTGCTATTTTTTCTTTTTCTCTCCCCAACCATCAGCTGTTCTGCTGTGCCGGGAAATTTAGGTTAGCTAGAAAGCAGGAAATCATTGGATTTCTTGCTTTCTAGCTAATATAAAACCAGAGCTGAACCTTCCTTAGGACTGAAGCTTCTATTTTTCAGTGCAGACTCAGATAGCAGATTGCAGAAAGATAGATCTCTGAATGAATCTGTGATTCTGTGAGCAACTCAATCTACCTGCCTGCTTTGCCTGATTTTGGGTAAAAGTTGCTCTGTTTTTTATAAAATATTCAATGTTTACATAAACATTTACAATATTTACATACAAGCCACACCCAGCCAGTCACATGGCCATCAAGCCATGCCCACAAATTAGGCCACGCCCACAGAACCATTTGTTAAGAAATTTGAATCTCACCTCTCCCCCAGGGTCACATTATTAAAATTCAGATGCTCGGCAACTGGTTCATATTTATGACCTTTGTCCTTTTGCTACCTTCTGACAAGCAAAGTCAATGGGGAAGCCAGGTTCATTTAACAATCAGGTTACTAACTTATCAGCTGTGAATGATTCACTTAACAACTGTGGCAAGAAAAGTCATAAAATGGGGCAAAAACTCATTTAACAAATATCATTTAACTTAACAATAGAATTTTGGACTTAGTTGTGGTCATATGTTGAGGACTACCTGTATATAAACTGGCAACTGGGTATGCAGACCAACATACTTTCAAATATTTAAAAAAAACTGTTTTGGGGAGCACTCCATCTTTGTTCATCTTTGATGCTTTGGTGGATATTAATTTAGTTATTACTTATTTATTTTACTTACATTCTGCCTTTATTATTTTATAAACCACTCAAGACAGTGAACATATCCAATACTTTTTCCTCCTCTTATTTTCCCCACAACAGCAACCCAACAAACCAAACCTTGGATGTCAAACGCACACATCCCCATCCCTCAGTCCATCTACTGGCCACCCCAAATGCATGTGGCTTGCCCCAGCATTACCCATTTTCCCCATTTATTTTTTTGTGACTCCCCAGAGCAATGCAGTTGCTGAAGATGCAAAGGAAAAAGGAGCATATGCTGGGAGGGAGAGATGACAAGGCAGAGATTAACACTCTCACTCATACACACCAGGAGGGGACAGAATGAAAATTGCCAGAGAGTACAACAGAGATAAAAAGGCATGACAAATGAATGTCAAGAGGGAAAGTCATATCTATATTAATGAGAGGAGCTTGGAAAGAAAAACTCAGTCTGAAGAACAGAGGGACAGAAGTCAGACGTAGCTGGACTGGCCCAGTTAGCCCAGTCTCCTGCAGGAAAAGCAATGTGCAATAGCCAGAAGAGGGAATGAATTTGCATTTCGCTAAAGAACAAACTCCACCTTTGCAGTGTGCACAAAAACTGGCGGGCTTTCCCCAAGATCTGGTTAGTTGCCAAGTGTGATTAGACTTTGTGAAGCTCTGCATTTTATGGTACTAGAGGGAGGTATATCGTATCTATGTGCGGCAGATCATCTGATGAAAGTAAATGCTCCTTATTCAGGGGAAGATTGGAAGATAAGATTGGAAGATTGCTGTTGAAGATGGTATTCCTGGAAAACGAAAAGCCGCCAATCGTGAGCTTGTACTTTGTAATATTGAGAGAGAGAGAGAGAGAAGAACCTGAAATAAAGTTAAATGATTTGTGAAAAGAAATGGGGGATATGAGAGCAGGAATTTCCCAGTTCACCTGTCATCTTCTCACTTCTGTATTTCGTTCTGAGGCTGGAAGAACATTGAGGGTAAGGCCTTGCCCATCTCTCTAATCTATCTTTAGAACCATACTGAAAAGGTGAACAGCAGCTCCATCACCACAAACATTTACTGCTTAGATACAACTCTAACGCCAAGAACTGACCTGCATCCCACAAAGGTGGGATTTTTTTACAAAAAAAAAGGGATTTTGTAAAAATAAATTAAGTAAAACAACTCATAGATCTTACTGGGTTTTTTATAGCAGCGTAAGTTGGCAATGCTGTAAGAGTAAGGAAAGTAACTGTTGTGGTTTGCCAGCAGTGCAATCGGACAGTGGAGAAGAACGAGGACCAATCCGGGAGTCTGTGGAGGACAAGAGTCCTATGTCTGGCTTGGGACCTGGGTACTTACAGGACCGCCTACTGCCATCTTCGGCCTCCCGTCGACCAGTGTGCTCCCACAGGGCGGGCCTCCTCGGGGTGCCGCCGGCTGGATGGCTGGCAACCCCAAGGGTTCGGGCCTTCTCTTTGGGAACCCCCTCCCTCTGGAACAAATTACCCCCGGAGATGAGGACCATCCCCGACCTATTGACCTTCTGCGTGCACTAAAAACCCACTTATTCCATCAAGCCGGTCTGGCCTAAAGTTACGTGTAGGTTTTTAAATTTGATTTTAAATGGTTTTAGCTTTCTTAATCTCCTAATCTTTTAATAATGGCCAATCTATTTAATTCTTTTAACTCATTTTAATTATTGTACTTGTATTTATATGTATATTTTATCTAGCTGTACATCGCCCCGAGTCCCTTTGGGAGAGGGGGCAGTATACAAATTTAAATAAAGTAAAGTAAGTAAAGTCTGATACAGAGACGAGCCAGGACCATCTGGGAGTTATGTGCTGACTCCGGAGCCTCCAGAGTCTGGCAGCAGTGAGGCAGAAGAACAAGGGGAGCCTGTTTCCAGTGCATGCTTGCAAAGAGCTGCCAGAAGGCAAGAACAGCCAAGACAAAAGGGGCAATTCGAGCGTAAGGCTTGGAGGTGATTGGCCCTCCCTAAGATATAAAGGAAGGGCAAAAACAGAGAAACCTTTGCAGGAAGCAAAGTCGTTTGCTCTGTTCGGATTAAACCTTGAAGTTCTGTGTGGACTTTGTACTTCAGCTATTTTTTACTGTTAAGTTGGCACTTTAGTTGTTGGCTGTTTGGGACTCATTACGGGCTGGCAATGAAGACTATTCCCAGCATTGAAATAAAACCAGAGTTGTTTGGACTAAGCGTGTGCTTAATTACTGTCTCAGGAAGCCTTGGTCAGAATAGTAACATATAAAACAGGGGTCTCCAACCTTGACAATTTTAAACCTGGAGGACGTCAACTCTTAGAATTCTGGGAGCTGATGTCCGCCAGGCTTAAAGTTGCCAAGTTTGGAGACCCTTGATATAAAGCATCTCGACTCCATTTGTCATGACCCTATCGGAATTTGATTCTGAAAGAGAGGCCAAGCAACTGACAGAGAGTGGGAGTGTGGCTCCGGTAGCTGTGGAAGAAACTGGGAAGGGCATAGTCTGGCTGGGCAGAGCAGGGGAGAGGTAGATCAAGGCAGAAAGAATTCAGAGGAAGATCCAGGCCCACCCTCTCTTCATCCTAGGTCATGCGGTGAGGAACAAAGAAGGGAGCAACGTGAGTTGCATGGCTTATGGGAGAGGAAAGGGTCTTGATTCCCTTCATTAACTGCAGCTGGGAACACAGTGTTTTAAAAAGGGAGTTTGCGTATAGCAACTCGTGGGAAGCAAATAGTGAGTTATCTTTTATGGTTGAGGCATCCCAACTGTGTGTGTTTTGTTGGCCTTTAAAGCCTGCAATTCCTTCTCCTGCCCTGTCCAGTTAGTTGCTGCAGCGTGATTTGTGTGGATTTTTATTTACAGTTTATATATACTTTGTTTTCGGACTGAATTTCCTCCACTTAAAGACTGTTCTTGGGAGAGTTTTTTTCTCCAGCCGAAGGTAACTTGACACTGGGGGCAAAGTTGGAGGTATTAAAGGGACTCTTCTTACTTATGTATCTGTGTTGCTTTTGTGCCACACCCCGGGTCATAATACCATTTCTGTCTAGGGTGCAAATCTAGTAACACTTTGGAGTCTAACAGCCAAATTATACATGACATAACATTTGGATTTATATTATTGGGATTTCACTCTTTGAAATGTTAAATAGAAAAAAATGCTCACATTCAGAACCATGGCAACTGGGCTAAGGAGAATTCATTTGTGTCCCTCATTCCCTGCTGGAGCTTCAATTAAATTCTTCCATAATTCTTGTGGGGAATTCAGAAATATCAGCAGTTAGGATTGAGTTGACATGAAATCAGAAGTAGCAAGATCAAGAAAGATCAACACTTCAACTTTGGAACAGGTAACCAAGGAAACACAATGAGAAGGCCAAAAACAAAGAAAAATCCAAAATGAGAAAGTTGCTTGTTTTAATTCGGTTTTTACAAATGTTGCACTCTTTCAATCTCTTGCCTGATGACTTCCAGTAGGGTGATAGCATAGCTCGTTTGGAATTCTGAGAGCTGTCTTGCAATCTGTTTGAAGAATGCCAGGTAATAGTGACACCTGTATCTTGTTTTTCTCCACAGTATAACTCCAGTAACAAGGAATATAGTAAAAGCAGAAAATAAGCAAGCATCACATTAAAATATATGTGCAGAGGAATAAAATAATGCAGCACAATGGAAACCATAAAGATATCAGCTCTGAAACAAAGAATATCTACTGCACAGAATTGTCCTTAAAGTCTGCTTGAAAGCAATGATTGGCAAGGTTTTGTTCCTTAAGCTAGGCATCATCTGGTGCTCCCCAGAGCCGTCTTATGCTCCCCTTCATCTGTTGTGAAACCATACTGGACTCTGTGGTGGAATGAAAATTATTCCTGTGTATATGTTACAAAAGATTTTTAGACTATAAAGCAAGAAATATATATAGCTATGAGCAGAAATCTGGCAATGCAACTGTCCATGGCAGAATGCAGAGGACTTTTCATAACGTTTATGAAAAGTTCTTACAAATCTTACATTGTCCAATCTACAGATTATTTGCTTCTCTAAAAGTAATTTGTGTGAGCAGTTTTTCAATAATACTTTGATGTGAAAGCACTCTGTGAATAGACAGGTACCCCTTAAAAGTTTTTAAGGAGATGTAGAATTGCATCCTATTAATAGTTGTCTTAAATTCAAGTCCCTAGCTAACAAATGTAGAGAAAGATTTTCAAATTGTAATCAAATCTAGAAGAATTAGAATTCCAGACATTTCCAGGTGCTCATTTGTCAAAGGTCCATAGCAATTCCAAATATCCTTCTTCTTTTCTTCTCATTCATCACTATTCACCCAAGACATTCCATGAGAAGAGAAGAGAAGAGAAGAGAAGAGAAGAGAAGAGAAGAGAAGAGAAGGGAAGGGAAGGGAAGGGAAGGGAAGGGAAGGGAAGGGAAGGGAAGAGAAGAGAAGAGAAGAGAAGAGAAGAGAAGAGAAGAGAAGAGAAGAGAAGAGAAGAGAAGAGAAGAGAAGAGAAGAGAAGAGAAGAAAAGAACATCTCACAATTTCCCAACTGGACTGCTTCTGAATAGCCTACAGGATTATTTAATATCTTCTGTCTTGGAGGCAGATGATTCTATTCATTCTCAAAGGTGCTGTTTCAAAAGGCAACTGGGCTGCTTTTTCCTGAGAAAGAAGACTTTTCACTTCTCATCCAAGAAGCTGCATCAGTTCTTCATTGATGAAGCTTCATTCAGAACCAATGAAGCTTCTTGGATTAGTAATGAAATGTCTTTTTCTTTTTCCTCAAGGAAAAAGCAGTCCAGCTGCCTTTTGAAAAAGCACATTTGAGCCAATTATGACCTGGATGACTTAGAATCTCCACAGATTCTATTCAATGTTTACAGCCAGGACCATGGACAGCTCTTGGTGAGGAACACAGCAAAACTCTATAATTGGATTTGCAGAGGTTCAGATGCCATCAATGTCATCCTACTAGCTTCCTTCTACCTGGGTCACAAATCAGGCAAATAACTGCCATCTCAGTAATTTGTCATTTGACCCAGAGTCTCTGGAAGCTGTGCGGCTTATAACTTTAATATATTAATTAACATATAATAACATAATGCATATTAATAAAATAACAATAAATTGTTAGCCTATTTGAAGAAGTGTCCTTAATATAGAACAAAGAAGCCAAGTTCTTATGGACTTGGAGGACAAAACTTTATGTCCCTTGAGATTCCTTTTTGCTCAGACTTTGTTTATCCATGCAGGCTTGCTGTCTTTTGTCTTTTCTGGCAAATAATACAAGAGTGATTATCAGAACAAGCACCATTCAATGGCTTTTTATTCTGCTGTTAGGAAATTCCCTCAGTGCTTCCATCTTAGTACAAAGTGACTTTTCTAAAGGATTCGTTCCTTGTCAGATAAATTAATCCATCTGAGTATTTTCTTCAAAGTGTCCCTTGCAGTATTGGAGGGTTGTGTGTTGCTTATTTTATCAAAGATATTCATCATGCTCTTAAAATAGATTGACAAATGATATCTCTCCTCTGTAATGACCTGGGCTTTCAAGTGATATTCTAATTCTAAATCACATCAACAGTCCGAGCATTGCAAGGGATTCCTACTGAACCAGTGGCTTCAGCTATACAACAAGTTCCTTTTTATTCAAAGATAAAGGTGTTAACTTTTATAGCCTGGCATATCTTTCTCTCAGCCTGACTACCATAGGCATCTTCCCCAGATTATGGAACCTTGCTAAATAAATTACAAGGGACATTAAATAAATATTGTAATGAGTCCCTTTGAACTAGCAGGATTCCAGGATGCTCAGATCCCCTTTTTTTAGCCATCTTACATGAAATAAAAGAATGAGATTAGTAGCGTATTTCTGTCTTTTATGTCAGTAGGAAATCTATTCATGTTGATAAGATGCAGATTTAAATTAACATAAAGTACATCTTATTATTAGGCCAATAGTTGGCAGGTATGAAAATCCCATGATTTAATTTATATGTATATGTTGCATTAGCTGATTTCAGAGTTCAATCATATTTTTTAAAAAAATAGAAATCAGAAAAAGCATGTTTCACTTTATTTTTATATAGCAATAGCTATAGCACTTATATACTACTTCACAGTGCTTTACAGCTTCTCTAAGCAGTTTACAGAGTCAGCATATTGCCCCCAATAATCTGTGTCCTCATTTACCAACCTCAGAAGGATGGAAGGCTTCAGCCAGTGAGAATTGAACTACTGAACTGCTGGCAGCTGGCAGTCAGCAGAAGTAGCCTGCAGTACTGCATTCTAACCATTGCATCATCATGGCTCTTATATAATTGTTTTAAGAATTTTGGTTATAAAGGAAGAATCTAAAACTTAAAACTTAAAGAGAAGAAATTAGAATAGAAAAAAACACTAAAAATTGTAAGGAAAAAGAAAAAAGTCATTTTTCCCCCTCTATATAAAATCTTTAGTCCCTTCTAACTGTCCAGTTTTTACATCATGAAATTACTTATCTCTGCTATATCTTCCAAAAACCAAAACAGATCCATTTCCTATAAGAATATGTTTGTTCTTTATAATTAATTCCAAAATCTCATCGCAAAAGTTTCAATATTTCAAATTTATCTAGATGCTTAATCCATTTAGAACTTTCTAAGAGAAAATTCTTACTTAGCTTTTTGCTGTTTATTTCAGATCCTTTATGTTCTTAAGCTTATAATTATTTTTTTCTTTTGTTCAGAGTAGAATATAAATTCACCTGATAAAGACTTTTCAAACTTGTTCTTCCAAACATCTCTACTCGCTTTAATATGATTAATAGGCAATTTTCAAAAGCAATTAGAAAGTTAGTTAAAGCAATTAGTTTCCCTTAAATGATTCTTCCAACAATTGCAAGCAAGTTTGCTCTTCCTGTCATCTCCTGATGCTCAAGCCACTGTCTTGCAGGCTCCATGTTAAGAGTAGCTGTCTGGAGGATGCGTGGGCAATCTCCTATCCTCTTCTTATCCAGAGAGATTCCAAGGAATCAGTTTACTCATAGTTCCTTGGTCTTTTCGTGGTTGTCAACTTCACTTTCACAGAGCTGTTTTAGTTGGCCATAACTCTTCTGGAAGTCCAAAATGAAATATGTTTCATTTTAAATTAATATAAATATCTAAAAAGCAATTTATATGTTCTTAATCTGGTATCTAGTAAGTATTTCTGAGATGATTTGAAGAAAGAGCTATATAAATGCATCATGGCATTAGCAGTGACAAGGTAGGTCCATATTTGTACTAAATACTGTGAATCACCAAATTTAGTAGTTTTTACATGTAAAGCTGGGTTATATAAGTCTCTGACTAGTGAACAGTTTTTTTTTAGTTAACAAACAAATCATTAGGGCTGTGCAGTGATTCCCATTCAGTTTCCAAAAGTTGCTTCCTTATGTGTGAGAAGGCAAATGCAGTAATTGAAAACTGTTGTTAATAGGTCATCCTCTTGAATCAAATTAGTTGATGAAGCTGAGGGCATGAAAACTACTCAGATTAAATGTAAGGAGAAATTTATGAGCAAACATGAAGAGGACTCCATCTTCAAGTGGCAAGAAGGGACAAAAATCAGTTCTGTTGAACTATCAATGCTTGCTTTTAATAAATGAGAGTTTCAGGAGTAGGAGTAGAAGTTGAAGTTACACAATAACCATATCTGCATCCAGATTGGGCCAATACACTTCCTTGAAGAAGAATTAGGTCCATGACCAAGGCGAACCACCATATCTTAAGATCGTTATTATTGAGAACAATCCTGATCAGGGGATCTGAAGAATGAATCCCTTAGCTCTCCAACCTCTGCCATTACATCCATTCTCCAGGAGATGGCAAAGTACCCAAGCTGAAGATCAGTCAAGAAAGCATAAAACTTATTAAGGAGTATAAATGCTGATTGAACTCAATAGTATAAGTTAGCTTTGGTTAAGTTCCACTGATTTCAAGGAATTAACCATAATATACTGATTAATGTGCTCTGATACATTTTAATCAATGGAATGACTCCAGAAGTTGCAGGTGCTCAATCTCTGGAGGCTTTTAAGTAGAAACTGGACAACTATTTGTCTGAAATGGTATAAGAGAAGTTGGAACAGAAGATGCCTGCCCCCTCCCCCCCCCCCCAAGGCCTCTTCCAACTCTGTTATTCTGCTAAAAGAATAGAGCTGGGAGATAAATATATGGGGCTACCAAATGTCTTGATTATCTAGAGAAGAAATTGTTTTGTCCATTGTGTTCAACAAGTATGAATAGAACTGTTAATGCAAAGACTATTCCAAAAATGTAGACATTGACTTCTTGCATTACATTGGCATGTTTGCCAATGCAAAAGCTCTCACCAGTGAGAACTTATTATTAAACATTCATTGACCAGCTTGCATCCAACTAACCAATGACTACAATATCCAACCGATAAGAAATGTTGCAACTTTCAGCTCTTTATTTTGATGCACTGTGGTGGCTACTTTAATAGACTAATTTCAGTGTCATGTCTGATATGGGATTACAAAAGAAAAATATGTAACCCAAACATTGGAATTTCTCTTCAGTTGTACAGCTAGTTTTAAAATGCCAATATTCACCATTGTGAACATAACTTTGCAAATGTATCTAACCTTAAAGTATTATAGTTTTGCAAAGCAAAATCTTAAAAATACAATTATGCTAATATTTATTATATTAAAAATGATACTTGGTGGACTGTCAACCTTAAAAAAATCCCATTGAATTGGATTGATTATTAAATAATTTATTAGTAAATAGTAAAAGTAATTTACTAATTTCAGTGAATCTAGTCTGATTAAGTCTTGGATCCAAGTAATCAACCAAGAGAATACTTTATTCTAAACATAAACAACTTAGCTTTAACAATATTGGTCTTTTATTATCTTTAGTCCTTCAGGGACTGGATAGTAAAACCTAAAGGCAGATGTGTGACATCTACAAAGTAGACCTGAACAGTAGATCACCAAATCTATTTTAGAAAAAGACAACCTCCAAATCTTCTAAAGAGCTTTGAAAAGAGATTTTATATCTCATTTTGCTGTTTCCTTTTTGCAGACTGTTCTTAGCTCATCTTTTCTTGATTTCATAACAATATCCTTGTGACTTTTTTTTTTAAAAAAAAACTAGCTAAGGGCCTTAACCTGTATCTGAATTCATATTAATTTGAGCCCTGTCTGATTCATTTGATGATCCTTGGGTTGAAATAAGTTTTCTGGTTGCTGCTAGGATTCAGAATAGAAGCTTTCCTATTGTGACTTCTTTGGGCCTATGTATTATTCATAAACTCTCTTGTTCTGGGCAAGGGAAGGAACCAAATAAATATTAATTTCAAAGTCATACAAAGCCCTCCATACCTTCTGCAGTGGCTCTCATTGCTCCAGGGACATAGCAGAACCTACCACGCAGAAAAGTAGAAATACATTACCTGAAAAATAATGTTATCAAACAATTATCAAAATAATTATTCCGTAACCAGAATGAATAGTAACAGTACAATGGAATATTAATATGCCATGCATTTTAAATATTTTAATATTAAATTGCACGCTAGGAGTTGTGCCAAGTACCTGTATCGTATGATATTCTTAAATTGCTACTTTAAATTGGACCTTATCCAACAATCACATTCAGCACCAAGAGCTGAAAATCAGGTGTTTTTACTGTGTTCTATGCTACTTGAAAGTCCTCTGGAGACCATGCTTCAACTGTCAAAGCCAAAATTATACAAAATAAATCCTGTTCAGATAGATTGTAACTCTGAATAAACAAAGGGAACCACAAACCTAGATGACAGAATGTTAGTTAGCTATATTAAGCAGTTCCAGCAAAGGTGAATTAAAAATAGATGACATTTGTTTATGTTATGGTGGCTCTGTGTCCCAGAGCCTGGTTTCATGATTTAGTGAAATTCTTTGATCCATTTAATTCCTCTGGCTACTACCAATAGCAAAATTCACAGAGACTATAGTGGTACATGAGGAAGACCAGGGAACAGGGTGAAAAGATGCTGCCTAAGAAATATTCAGAAAGGGCATTACCTGCAGCTTCATAATACAGTAGGTCAGAGGTGGGATTCAAAAAAATGTACTACCGGTTCTGTGGGTGTGGTGTGGCTTGGTGGGCATGGCTTGATGGGTATGGCAGGGGAAGGATACTGCAAAATCTCCATTCCCTCCCCACCCCACTAACCTGCTTTCCAGCTCCGTTCTCCTGTGCAGGGCAACCAAAGAAGACCCAGCCAATCAGCTGGGACTCAGGAGGCGGAGAATAGATGGGGGCGGGGCCAGTCAGAGGTGGTATTTGCCGGTTCTCCAAACCACTCAAAATTTCTGCTACCGGTTCTCCAGAACTGGTCAGAACCTGCTGAATACCACCTCTGCAGTAGGTGGGGGAAAAAAGGTTCATAGGAGACCTTTTCTAAGTTCTCAGACTATAAATGAAGCAATGGGTGATTTGTATTTTCAGACTTGCAAGATTCTATTACTGCAGTTTACAATAAAGTAGAATTAGTCCCTCAGCTCATGTTTTCTGTCTGGTCTACCTGGGAAGCCTGATATAGACACACTCTTGAAATAATTTCAGTAAGGAAATGAAGCAACATCATTCATTGTCAAACAACAAAGATAGCATTGGTTATGATCTGTTTATGAAAGTCCACTCATGATTGGAAAAAAAAAAAACAGTAAATATAGCAAGGCTACTTATTGCCTGAAAACAATAACTAACAGGAAAATTTCACCATTTTTTAAAGTTCAATAACAGACACCAAATGGGGATCAGTGGCTCAAGAATGAAGCTTGGGTAGGAAGTTAGCACCCACCCCTCTCCTAGAAAAATGAAATATCCTAGGAAATATTAAAAAAGCAGAATATTTCCCATAAAAAGAAAAGTAGAAACTCAAAGAGGCAGAAACTCAGCCCCACCTCCACCTTTGCTAATGGATCCTTACTCTGGCCTGGGCCAATCTATTTTACATAACAAAGATCTACTCCAGGTAGAACTATAATAGGAATTGCCCAAAGCCCTTTCATTACGTCATTATCCAGCAAGGCTCAATTAAGCTTGGGACTCAGGACAGCCTACAGAGTTGCCCTTGCATGGCCCCCTGGGAATCTGACAACCAATCAGAATACAAGCTCAAATTCAAATTGCAACAGAGGGTATAAAACCAAGGGTCTCTCAGCATCTTGGCCTTTTTCCCTTCTTTTCCTTCATCCAACACTTTGAAGTATATGATCATCCTTTTCATTTTGGAGCACCAAGCCATGTGGTCTTGTCCACCATTAAACCATCTTTCCAAACAGCCTCCATGTTTCCAGTGTCTTTTTCCCCACTTGGAACTGAACCCAGAAGAATAATTCTTCCAACACTTGAACACTGTATTCAGAGGGTGGTTTTGGCTGGATGACTTTCATTGGGAAAACTGTGGAATGAGAAACAAAATATACTCTTGTTATCCAGGGCTGCAATTAAGCCTCATTATAATTAAAAACGTTTATGAGATATGAAGACTGCAACACAGCAGGCTCTTTATATGAGTATTAGAAGCCAAGCCAGGAAGAAATTCATTTCTATTATCAAGACCGAACTCAAATCTACTTCATTAGTGGGATGAAATGTTTTCCCCAAATGATGGCAGGGATTCTGATTTGGTCAACCTTATGGCCAAAATTCCATTTCTGGATGGAAAACACAGAAACTATATTTCACTGATTCTGCATTCAGCTTGCAAGGGATTTATGGCCTCTTAATTAAGTCAGGAAGATACTATGGAATTGAGTGAAGAAATGTAAACAAAAAGGCCTAAGTGAAAATAACTTCTTTTTCTTCTGGAATCCACAGGGGTCCTCCCATTCACAGAATCCATACCTATATCCATAATGAAAGACAAATATGCTTAAAGGAGCTTTGGGAGAATTCTCAACAGGGAGGCCAAAAGGTCATTTGGCAAATGGCATTTATTCCTGATGTGGAAGCCATTTTGGTCTAGTCTAGTGGTGAAGTTATTAGGCTAGAAACCTGGAAGTGGTGAGTTCTGGTCCCGCATTAGGCACAAAGTCAGCTGGGTGACCTTGAGCCAGTCACTTTCTCTCAGCCCTAAAATGATGGGAATAGCTTATGAGGCTAATAAGATATCTACAAAGGACTTTGAAACAAGAATCTGGTGGCATCTTTTCCTACTAGCAAATTTTACTGCTTACCATATTCCTGATTTTAGACCAACCTGGTTTTCCTCCTGCAATGAGGAACGTTGCCTTCTCTTTTGGGGTGTCGATTCTAAATTTGATACAAACAGCAGAAGAACCGTTGGAAGCTCTACAGCAGGGGTCTTCAAACTTGACAGCTTTCAGACTTGTGGATTTCAACTCCCAGAATTTCTCCTCCAGTCAAGTTAGCTCAGGAATTCTGGGAGTTGAAGCCCACAAGTCTTAAACTTGCCACATTTGAAGACCCTTGCTCTACAGCAATTGATTGATCAGAGTGGGCATAGAAGATATTGCAGTCGTCGGCTTGTCTGAACTTCCAAGTGTCGCCTAAATGAATGCAATTTGTCATTCTAAAAAATGTCTGGAACCTGTAAAGCATTTGAAATCTTCCTCCCCGACATTGGATTAAAACCTTTTCTATAAATAATTATGCGAATCAGGAGAGATTTTAATGGATGTAAACGGCAATCAGTTGACACACCAACATCCACTATACCTATTAACTTGGCCCAATTGGGAAAGTGACAGTGTGAATCACAATAATGTTTAATTTGTCCTTCTTAAAACTGACTGGTGATTTCCAATTATTTTATCCGAGGTAGTTTTACAGAGGAAATGAAATGCCACTTAAGGGATGCTGCAAGTGGAGCAGTTACTGAACCAGATGCCCCTGTTGATCAAGCTGGAGATTCAATTCTAGGCAGGTTTGGCTTCCCTTTGTCAAGACAGACAAGGAACTGTGTTTGTCCCTTACAATAAGCTGCCCGATTTGTCCCCATTAATCTGCTTGGCAAACAGCAAGGGACTGTGGATCTGGCTGTGAATAGCCAGAAGATTGCATTCTTCTTAGTAGATTTATTACAGGAGACATCACAGCTAATTGTCCCTTTATTCAGTGATTAGTATTTGTTTGCTCAGGATTTTCCAAAAGAAGGTTAGCTTTTCTTGTCAGGTGGTTTACTCAGCCTTTTTCCAAACATCCCTTCAAGCTCTCATGTTAGGACTAGCCATGTTAATCCTCTTTGATCCCCAAGGTTTTTCTTTTTCTTTTTTCTTTTTCTTTTAATTTGTTCCAACAGAAAGTCTCTTTTTTGTTCCAGTGTTTGTGTCTCATAAAAAATTTAAAGATTGACAGTTGATTTTTTTTTCCGTCCACCTCCTGCACTTGGAGATTTGCCTAGTCCTGGATTCAGATGTATCAAATGTGTTTGTATTGTTGGAAAACCCAACCCTCTCCTAGAAAAACGAAATCTCCTAGGAAATATTAAAAAGACAGAATATTTCCCCTAAAAAGAGAAGTAGAAACTCAGAAGCAGAAACTCACCTCAGAAGCAGAAGCTCCACCCCACCTTCGTTAATGGGTGGGCCATTAAGACCTAGGCCAGAGTATTCTACATAACAAAGGTCTCTGCCCATCTCACCAACTGGCCTGGGAAGATTGCATCAGCTAGCACAAAGCCTACAAAGTTAGCTAAGACCCCGGCCCCTGGAAGTCTGACAGCCAATGGGATACATTTCTTGTACAGGAACAGGAAACACTAAGGTGGAGCCCAACAGAAGGTATAAAACCAAGTGATTCTCGGCATCTCTTCCCTTTTCACCCAGGAACTCCAAGGCACATGATCCTGTCCATCATTAAACCATCTTTCCAAACAGCCTCCATGTTTCCAGTGTCTTTTTCCCCACTTGGAACTGAACCCAGAAGGATAATTCTTCCAATTATCCTTCTAAGTATACATCACACTTAGTGCATGGGAAAAAAAAACGTTGTAGGATTGTGTTATGTGCCCATCAGGACAGAAGAAGAGAAAAAGTAAGCAAGATATTTAAATATTGAAAGCCATCAAATGTTTGTATTTTTACTTCCATCCACTGTATAACTGGCGAATCCAGTGTGCTACAATATTTTATTCGTGATGGTATCCTAAGACCCATCATTAAGTCTCAGTTAATCAGTGAGATTTATGCGAGATACTTTTGGTTGGATCTGGGTGCTCAGATCTTTTCTGCATTAAGAATTAATCCTGCATATACATAAATATCTCTGTTCTGCAGATTAACCTATACTGTGGTCACATACCTTCATAAAATATGTTAAGAAAACATATAATGAATTACTAGACATCGTTTATATATTATGAAGCCTATGCACTTAGAGAGATGCTGATTCATCATACAAGGCTTGGTGACATAAAGCATAAGTCAAACCAAGGTCTTACTATAATGTTTTGTCTTAAAAGGGGATTAATATCAAGAAATAGTTTTCTGATGCAACAAATCATATAGTTTTTAACTGGTCAAGAATATTCCCAGACTGCCTGCAATAATAAATTAATTTTTAAACACAGAGAATTTAATTAATATATGAAGATCTCATACCAAGGGCAGCAAGTCTTTAAAATCAAACTAATCTCTTTCCCTTAAGGTGTAAAAAGGAAAGTCCTCAGATCAGTGGCATGTCTTTAAACTGATAGGAACAAAGCCATCAATTAAATAATCCAGGCCAGCCCTCCTAGTCAGTAAGAATCATACAGCAGTATGAAGAATTTCTTATCTTGAGAGGTCTTTGAAGTACACAGGACAATGATTTGCATATGACAAGCTACAATAGAACAAAGAGTTGATGGGACATCAAGGTTAGTTTTCAGAAATAAAGAAGGAAGCAATGCTTTGGGGTTTGGTCCAGTAGAGAGCTTTCTGGTGACAAAAAGCAATGCAGAACATGAATATAAAAATAAGCCTATTTGTTTTACAAAAACAAATATGCAGGAAGTGGAGCAGGGTCCAAAAGAGAAGAAAGGAAGAACAATTTTTATGCTGCAAGATCAGGAGCTTTTAAGAAGAGATTGGTCAACAAATTGTCTGAAATGGTATAGGGGAGTGGACTAGAACAGCGGTCGCCAACCTGTGGCCCACTGGTGGGCCTTGAGAAAATTTTGGTAGGCCGCAGAGAAATCTCACCCCCCAGAGCACCTCCCCAAAGCAATTAATCCAGGTTGTGCAGAAACACAAGGCTGCGCCGCCCACATGGCCCGCAGAAACGCTCCCCGCCCACTCACTCCTTACCCAGCAAACTTGCCTGCTAAAATTGCTATTTTTACTTTTTCTGACCATCATCTGTTTTGCTGGGCTGGGAGATTTAGATTAGCTAGGAAGCAGGAAATGGTTGGATCTTTTGCTTTCTAGCTAGTCTTTAGATCTTCGGCTCTGCTGAACCTCCCTTAGGACTGAAGGTTGGTTTGCAAGCAAATTCAGTGCAGTCTCACGGCAAGCATATTTGAGAGACTGAGCTAGCCGATGGTAGATAGATAGATCACTGAATGATTCTGTGAGCAACTCCATCTGCTGCTTTGCCTGATTTTGGGTAAAAATTGCTCGTTTTTTATTTAAAAAATCAATATTTACTGTACATACATGGTGGGTTGTGAGTTGATTTTGTGAGTTTGCTTGCTAGCAAATTTTATGAGTTTGCTTGCAAGCAAATTTTATGTGACAGACTGAACTAGCCAATGGCAGATAAATGGATTTCTGAATGAATCTGTGATTCTGTGAGCAACTCAATCTGCCTGCCTACTTTGCCTGATTTTGGGTAAAAGTTGCTCTTTTTAAATAAAAAAAATCAATATTTATATAAATATTTATAATATTTACATACAAGCCATGCCCAGCCAGTTACATGACCACCAAGTCACACCTACAAATTAGGCCATGCCCACAGAACTGATTAGTGGCCCCTGGGATCAAAAATTAGGAGTTTGGTGGTTCCTGAGGTCCAAAAGGTTGGCGACCCCTGGACTAGAAGACCTCAAGGTCCCTTCCAACTCTGTTATTCTATTATGCTGAACCAGGACATCTATCTAGAAAGGGACACTTTTACTACTTAAGGAAATTGTAAGCAACCAATCGTTTATATCCCAAATGGTCATTTCTTTGTCTTTGTGTGACCTAAGATTTCTTCCCCATACATGAGACAGTATTGCAATTATTAAAGTATCATGAGAATACTCACCAGTCTAAATTTGATATGGAAATTTGATATGTGTATTTTTTTTCTTTTTAAACAATGCTTGAGAAGTATACTGACTAACATGAAGAGGCCTGGTTCTCGCAGTTAATGGATTTTAATTTTGGAGATCCAAATAAAATCTTGAAAAACCCACCCATGCATTTGGATACAATGTAAACTTGTTGGTATTTTATTCTTGCCAATCCTGTTAAGGTAGGAGATTAAAAAAATGAACAAAGATCCAATTCCTTAATAACATATGGAACGTGAGCAGCATGACTGATATACAAGTAGTCCTCGACTTACGACCACAAACGAGCTCCAAATTTCTGTTGCTAAGTGAGACAGTTGTTAATTGAGTTTGGTCTTTCTTGCCACAGTTAAATGAATTACTGCAGCTGTTAAGTTAGTAACCTGGTTGTTAAAGCGAATCTGGCTTCCCCATTGATTTTGCTTGTCAGAAGGTCGCAAAAGGGGATCATATGACCCTGAGGGGACATTGCAACCATCATAAATATGAATTAGCTGCCAAGCATCTGAATTTTGATCATGTGACCATGGGAAAGCTGCAATGATTTTAAGTGTAAAAACCGGTCATAAGTCACTTTTTTTTAAAGTGCCATTGTAATTTCGAATAGCTAGTAAACAAGCTGTTGTAAACTGAGGACTACCTGTATAGGATTGAATTGTTGCTGTAAGAATTAGAATTCTTTTTATTGGCCAAGTGTAATTGGACACACAAGGAATTTGTCTTGGTGCAAATGCTTTCGGTGTACATAAAAGAAAAGATGCATTCGCCAAGAATCATAAGGTAGAATAGAATAGAATAGAATAGAATAGAATAGAATAGAATAGAATAGAATAGAATAGAATAGAATAGAATAGAATAGAACAGAACAGAACAGAATAGAATAGAATAGAATTCTTTATTGGCCAAGTGTGATTGGAATTTGTCTTGGTGCAAATGCTCTCAGTGTACATAAAAGAAAAGATGCATTCACCAAGAATCGTAAGGTAGGATAGAACAGAACAGAACAGAACAGAACAGAACAGAACAGAACAGAACAGAACAGAACAGAATAGAATAGAATAGAATAGGAATTCTTTATTGGCCAAGTGTGATTGGACACACAAGGAATTTGTCTTGGTGTAAATGCTCTCAGTGTACATAAAAGAAAAGATGCATTCGCCAAGAATCATAAGGTAGAATAGAATAGAACAGAACAGAATAGAATAGAATAGAATTCTTTATTGGCCAAGTGTGATTGGAATTTGTCTTGGTGCAAATGCTCTCAATGTACATAAAAGAAAAGATGCATTCACCAAGAATCATAAGGTAGAATAGGATAGAATAGAATAGAATAGAATAGAATAGAATAGAATAGAATAGAATAGGAATTCTTTATTGGCCAAGTGTGATTGGACACACAAGGAATTTGTCTTGGTGTAAATGCTCTCAGTGTACATAAAAGAAAAGATGCATTCGCCAAGAATCATAAGGTAGAATAGAATAGAACAGAACAGAATAGAATAGAATAGAATTCTTTATTGGCCAAGTGTGATTGGAATTTGTCTTGGTGCAAATGCTCTCAATGTACATAAAAGAAAAGATGCATTCACCAAGAATCATAAGGTAGAATAGAATAGAATAGAATAGAATAGAATAGAATAGAATAGAATAGAATAGAATAGGAATTCTTTATTGGCCAAGTGTGATTGGACACACAAGGAATTTGTCTTGGTGTAAATGCTCTCAGTGTACATAAAAAAGAAAAGGTACATTCGTCAAGAGTCAAGAATCATCAGGTACAACACTCAATAATAGTATTAATAATTATTTGCAGAGATATCTTAAAACTCTAACCACATAATCCCATGTATCAATCTAATGCCTTCCAGTTACATATGTGCACATAGAATGACCTAGTTGAGTAATGAAATGTCTGCAAGCAAGAAGTCAGCCAAGTTCAGAGAGCACCAAGGATTCCTGGCTTATTTCTCCATCTGGAACAGGTGAAAATAGCAGGACAGGTCACTTCACTAAAGAAAGCACTTAAAGATAATGGCATCACTCTCTTCCTCATCCATGATTAAGACAGAAAAGAATGAAGTCTTCCTGCAAACTAATCTGGCATTTAACTGCATTATTACCAAGGAAGGGAGATCGAAATCCATCTACCTGGCATCTGATGAAATGAGAAAGGATTATTTGGAGCTGATAACCCACAGCCATTTATGCCTTCTGGCCTTTATATATTCATTGCCATCTCTGACTAGTGATCACCTGAATTACATTCTCACACATATTATATCACTTACATTAAAAAGAGACAGAGATGTGATTGAAATGAAAGAATTGTGTAGCACCAGAAAATTTATCTGTTTAACTTATGGAATGTTGTGCAAAGATAAGCACATAGCTTTCAGCTTGGTCTCTGTCTTCCTAACTCTGCTCTGTTAGCAGAAGCAGGCTGGATTTGACCGGGCTTCAACTTTGAGAAATTTCAGTGTATCACCTGAGATCCATTTTATTGAGATGCCAAAGAGTCTCAATACGCGTGGAGATCACCAGCTTGGGAAAGGTCCCAATACATGTGTATATTCAGTGCAACACCAAAGAAGCATTCATATACTAAAGAAAACTCAGTTGCTTCACGTCAGATTTTCTTCCTCCAGAGTGAACTGAATCCCCGTTTAATTCTACATGCAACTCAAATAACTGTTTGGAGGTTTCCTAGTACCCAGGAAAGATAAACTTTAAAAATGCTCCTGATAAATTGAAATTAAAGGGTGTGTTTTGCTATCTTTCCTGCGTTACTTATTTTTTTCAGACACAGCAGTCTGCAGTCTAAACATTTTAGGCAAATCATAGTATTGCAATGACGTCAAAACTCAATATTGAAGGATTTGGCTTTACTACAAATTACTGTTGGTGTATACAGGTGGTCCTTGACATACAACCATTCATTCAGTGAGCATTTGAAGTTCCAATGGCACTGAAAAAAGTGACATGATCATTTTGCACATTTACGAGCCCATCGACATCATGATAAAAATATGGGTGATTGGCAACTGTCATGTATTTATGCCAGATATCCTGTCCTGGGATCACGTGATCACCATTTGTAACCTTTCCACTGGCTTACAACAAGAGAAGTCAATGAAGGGAGCCAGATTCATTTAACAACTGCATAAATCACTTAACAACTGCATAAATCACTTAAAAACTTTTGTAAAAAGATCGTAAAATGGGCCAAACTCACTTAACAACTGTCTTGCTTAAGAACAGAAATTTTGGGCTTGTAAGTTGAGGTTTACCTGTACTGTGTATATTTTCCAGAAGCACAGGGAAGCTTTTGCTGGTGTTCCTAAAAATGAGCTGCATGCTGATAGTATTTCTATGCTTTTACTTATTATTCATGTAATATAATTATTTCCTTGGAATTGTGAATTCTGCTTTCAACTGAAGCAGGGAGCAAGCTGCAATATAAAATCAGCTGTGAGTTTTCATCCATAGGAGTAATTCCAAAGAACAATTTGGTGCTTATACACCGGTTGCATTATATATTCATAATCAGAATTCCCCTACTATGATGCTTCCAGCATTTGAAATTAAGCCTGTAGTGACCAGAGGTCTTTTTGGTCTAATCATGAGACGCAATTTAAGATACCTCTGGGAAAAAAAGCAGCATTATTTTATGATTCTGAAATGGATTGGGGGGAAAAAACTTGTGCTTTGCTTCATGCAATTTTGCATAATCTCATATGCAATGGAAAAGAATCTGCTTTTATAACAGATTTATACTCCACACCATCTGTTTCTTAAGAGACCTGCAAAACAGCAAACGATCAATAGACATAAAATAATACAATCATTAAAACATCAAACAGTCAAAACAAGAGCAACACAATAATATATAAAAATGTTAACCAAAGATAAATCAATTTATGTGCCCCTTTTTATAAAATAAAAAGAAAAAAAAGGCTGGAAAACTTTAAGGCAGCTTGGACTAGGTCCAAATAAGTAATCCACCAGATCTTAGGGACTGGAGCAGAATGAATTATCTTCCACTATCTGTAATTCTCCATATGTTAACTCAATCCTCCCTAGCAGCACAACCGATGGTTAAGATTACAGGAATTAATCTCACACATCTAGGGAACACAGTTTTCTGTATGTTTCTTCATCCACATTTCATTCAAATTTCAGTCACTAATAAAAATTTAGTCACTTATTTGATTTATTATAGCCACCCATCTCATGTATGACTCTGGTTGGCTTACAATAGAATAGATAAAACAAATAAAACGCATAATATAAAATAAAGATACATAGCAGTTACGTGTCATAAAATAACCACCCATCTAGGGTACAAAACCAAGTTTTTAGAGGCTGATGAAAGGTCAGCAGAGTTGGAGTGAAATTGCACTTTGTGTTTTAAAAGAAGGTGAACCAAATTTCAACTGAGGCCACATTGGTTGATTTTAGCCAGGTAGAAGCACCTAAGAACAAAGGAACACCACCAGGCATGGTCAACATTACTATTAGGTAAGATCAGAAACATGTCTAGATGGCATATTTTACTTTATTGTAAAGCTACACTAGCAGAATCTTGCAAATCTGAAAATACAATTCTCCCACCATCTCTTTTACAGCCTAAAGCGGATGCCCTCTGACCTTCTTGCCCCACCCACTATCCACTTATGGCCTATGTGGTCTCTTACTTGCATTTTCCCCATGTAACATCATTTGGCTCTCTCTCCTAAGGCCTGCCCCACGTGCCACTACACATATACCTGGATATGGGTGGCCGTACCAGCAAGCAACTCAAAGGAGCCCAGTCTGGTCCCAGTGCTCTTCAATTGTTGAAGGTATCCCAGTTTCTTCCCAGATAGTTAAATCAAGATTACCCTAAAATCAATCCCAGTTTACTTCAATAATATACACCACTTTGATAATAAGTCTTAAATTTTACAGTAAAGCTTTGTTTCTATGGCTCAGTTTGGTAGAAGCTGCACCTGTCAGATAGGAATTTTATCGACTGCATAAATATTGATGACTCTAATAATTTGTGCCCTGCATATGCTCTCCTTAAAGCTATCATGTAATCCTCTAGCTAGGGCTACGTCTGTAAAGAAAAAAAGCCACCTCCATTTGCATGGTAATGAAGTGCTCTGAAAGTCCTCTTTGGAATTGTTAGCCACACTACAGTGTCACTAATGGATAGGGAAGCAAGACTTAAGGATAAATTAATTCTTCCAGACACTCTGATACATAATGGAATAATAGATTTTAGTAGCCACCAAGAAAGATGTGCTTGATGGGATCTAGTATCAGAAATTAATGCTGCCTTTTTCATTAGTAGCTATCACACTACAGTTCCAGTTATGGGTGAATTCAGTTTTTGGGGGGAGATAAAAACAAAACAGAGTAGAATTACAGTAGAAATAGCCAGAAGGTAATAATGATTTGAATGAATGTATTAACATAGGAAACAAAGAAGTAGTTGATCTGAAGAAATGTCTATAGGGAAAATAATTCCTTCTAGTTATCCAAATTCATCTATTTTATATATTAGCTTTTCCTATTGCTATATATATCAGCCATTTAATAAACAAAACTATATATTAACCATATATTTAATAAAATGGTAGATGATAGATAGATAGATAGATAGATAGATAGATAGATAGATAGATAGATAGAAAAGATAGATAGATAGATAGATAGATAGATAGATAGATAGATAGATAGATAGATAGATAGATAGATAGATAGATAGATAGATAGATAGATAGTAATAAGAAAGGCTAATATGGTTCCCTCCATCCAATCTGTATGGCCAATGCCAAAAGTGATGGGAATATTCATTTTAAACATCTGTATGAACAGCTGTGTTTTTCACATGAAATCTAAATTTATTTTCTACTACCTTGCAACTGTTTTGTTTATTAAATGGCTGAAATTTATATTGAGTGTTTGAAGATGTTATTAGTTTGGTGCTGTTCTTTTAGTTTAAATTGGTAGGCATTGAGTTACCATAAGCTGCCCTGAAAAAGCATTTGCGTTCATATGTATGGCATGAATATCCTTAAATAAATAAGCCTGCATCCTATTATCTAAAGATCTAACATTATTTTAAAGCAGGAGTCCCCAAACTTGGCAACTGTAAGACTTGTGGACTTCAACTCCTAAAATTTCTGGGAGTTGAAGTCCACAAGTCCTAAAGTTGCCAAGCTTGGAGACCTCTCTTTTAAAGTATTGTGTTTACTCTGAGAAAGTGATTTCATAAACTGAAGCTGAGGTTCTTTTATATATGTGCTAATCTTCCAACTGAGATAAGATTTTTGCTAATATAGCCTATAGCAGTCTAATGCACCTATTCCCCCATAAATAAAGGAACTGAGTTCAGGTTCCTTTGAACTATTTTATTTAGTGGGTCATCAAGGAAATATCTCTTGTATGTCCAGGTCATGCCATTTCAGTTCTTTTCCTTTCAATTCTTTCAATAGTACACAATATTCTTTGCATTTCCAATCTAGTATACCTTAGGCTCTTTAACTTGTTTATAATACAATTCTTCTCTTTGAGCTTAATGGGTTGTTCTTTAAAAGGTGGAAGGTAAAACAAAAATCCATATATCCTCCTGCAGAGTCAGAACGTCTTAGTATAATACTGTATGCTGGAAAACCTATAGCCACAGAAAGATAAACGAGGCATTAAAACACAACATACTTAGATTGGCAGGAAAATAATAGCTTTGCCAATTTACTTTCCAAATTCAGATAACCTTCACAAACAAAAAACACAAAAGGGAAAAAAGGTAATTTCTTTACAACATCCACAATTCTACTGACTTCGGTTTCAGAATGGGGATGCTGGCTCCGCTCCTTGTCACTGATCTACCCTGCATGCATACACACACATATGTTGGGAGAAATATTTCTTGAGATGTTGCCCAGAATTGTGATTATTGTAGTGGGAGGATGGAGGCTTCCTGATGATAATTAAGCACATGCTTAGTCCAAACAACTCTTGTTTTATTTCAATCCTGGGAATTATGCTCATTCCCAGCCTGCAATGAGTCCCAAACAGTCCCTCGAGATAAGCACCCACCTTTCTCTCCTTTGAGTTGCTGCCAACAACTAAAGTGCCAAATGAACTGTAAAAAGCCAGATGGAGTACAAAGTCCACACAGAGCTTCAAGGTTTAATCCGAACAGAGCGAATGACTTTGCTTCCTGCAAAGGTTTTTCTACTTTTGCACTTCTTTTATACCTTAGGGGAGGGGAGTCTCCCCTTTTGTCTTAGCTGCTCTTGCCTTCTGGCAGCTCTGCGCACATGTGCACTGGGAACAGGTTCCCCTTGTTCCTCTGCCTCATTGCAGCCAGATTTGAAGGCTCTAGAGAGTCCACACACAACTCCCAGATGGTCCTGGCCCCATCTCTGCATCGGATGCAGGACCGTTGTCTGAGTCCTCCTCAGACTCCCAGACTGGACCCTGTTCTTCCCCACTGTCCAATTCCGCTGCCATCTGCACAGGCTGCCAGTGAACTGCAACATCAGTTTTCTTCTTGAGATGTTGCCCAGATACAAAATCTTTTTAGGTAAGGAAAGACCAATGGGATAAAATCCTCTATCTGGATGGTGCAGTATCCCTATGGACACTCAGCAGCCTTACGTTGGAAAACAGGGAAAGAGTCCTGAGAACATTAATCACGATTCTGCAATCTGTGATCAGGGTTAGCATGGGAGGTAGGTATTCTATACAATACTGAAACTGCTCAGGAGATTTACCAAAACTCAGGGAGCAATTATACTAAATGATGCTGGCATTATAAGAAGCAGGGTGGATAAAAATCAATGATATTTTTTTATTTAAATCGGATTTTTTTTATTTAAATTGGATTTTTTTTATTTAAATTGGATTTTTTTTAAATAAAATGCTTTTTGAGGAAAATCTATTACCATCCAAAGGTTATTCCATCATGAAATAAAGATTAGGTTTTTTAATTATGTAGAATAAGGCTGTATATGTTTAATTTTTTTGATAAATAAATTCCATTAATCCATTCAGAATATCATGCTCTTCCAGAGGTTTGAATAAATCAGTTGAATAAATCTATTTAAATTGTTATTATTAAGGTAATGATTATTTTTCTCCTTCCTAAGTACAACAGAAAAGTTTTCCGAATATGAATGATTAACCTATTAAACTGGGGATAAAAAAAAACTAATATGAAAAGTTGTTATTCTAAAAATCTTCATCTACTTGCATATCAAAGTTATACCAGCAAGAATTAGTCTTTATGTAGAAAACTATGATTTAAATCAAGCCTTACTGACTAGTGATTTAAATTGTGATTTAAATCATGAATTAAATCAGTTTGATTTAAATCAAATCCACCCTGATAAGAAATAAACAAATCTGATAAAACATTTTGATAAAAATGTTAGGAATTCATGGTTGGGTTTACATTATGCTAAACCAAGATTATTTAACCTCATGAATAAAACTCACTGGGTTCGATTCACAAAGTTGCAAAACAGAATTCTCCAAAACTAGCATCATTATTATTTTCAGGCATGCCTATAAGCAGAGGTGGTATTCAGCGGGTTCTGACCAGTTCTGGAGAACCGGTAGGGGAAATTTTGAGTAGTTCAGAGAACCGGCAAATACCGCCTCTGGCTGGAGATTTTACAATATCCTTCCCCTGCCATGCCCACCAAGCCACACCCAAAGAACCGGTAGTAAAAAAATTTGAATCCCACCACTGCCTATAAGCATTCACACGTCCCCATAAAAATGTGAGTAGCTGCTGCAGTTTTTCTAGAAATATGGCAACATGCCCAGAAAATGAAAAATAAAATGGAAGGAAGTATTCCAGACTATTAAGAATAACAGACAGCTTGTATAATGGCTTTGCCATTAGTCATTGTAGAAAGATTTCTATGCTTGGTGTGGCCACCTTGTGCTCAACAGTTACAAGACTGATTATCTAAGTAATAAAGGTTAAAGCTTGTCAAAATATTCCAGTGGGCCAAAGTTTTGTTTCTCACAATGATCAGTCAGATGCAGCTAGGACACTCCCAAGGAAGGCCTGGTCCTTCTCTGCTATTGCAATTGGCATCATATGGCACATCACTTTGAATCCTGAAGCTCAATTAGCTCTCAGGCTAACAGTTGATGTATGGGTCCATGAACTTGCATATTCCCCTTTAAACCATCTAAAGTTAATGAGCATCTGAACATCTTATGCCACCGTACTTACAAAATTTATTGCTATAATGTTGTGCATAATACATAGCACTGAAAACGAACACTCAAGAAACTAAGGCTGTCGTCCTAATCAGTCTTAACATTGGTGTAAGTCCTGTAGGACTGCCCTGCATGTATTTAGATGTGTAAAGAGTTGTTCTTTGTGAAAAAATCAGAAGCAGAATGAAATTTAAAGTAAAACTGGGATTAATGATAAGATGAAGCTTAGATTTTTTTTTCATGTGCTGATTATCATGGATCCAACACAGCCAGCCATTAAAAGGTAAATTTTCATTTACCACTGACAATAATAACTGGAAGTGCTAAATGGAACAAGATATTGGTTAAGGCAAGGATAATGGCAAATGACAAAAATATGCATGAACAAACAAGTAAACCTATAAATACCATGAACCTGAACGGACAATCCTTAGAATGTAAATCCTTGTCGGACCTAAATATTTAACATGTCCTTTGAAAGACTACACAGGCCCTTCCTCACTCAGCTGCCTATTTGTACATACTGGATGTGGTGCTGGTTTTTCCAGTGAAGGGCCACTCTCCTTAAAGATAAGCCTAATATACTATAGCATGGTTCAACATAGCCCAGAAGTGTAAAATAAGAAAAAAACACGGAGACAAGATGTGCAAAAAGAGTCTAGGTAAAGATAGAAGAAAGACCAGCGTTGAATAGAAGGAAGAAGAAGATACAGAGTTGGCAACATTAAAAAACATTACCGCAAAACATCAATCTTTGTACAGGTAGTCTTCAACTTACAACAGTTCATTTAGTGACCATTCGAAGTTACAACAGCACTGAAAAAAATTATTTATGACATTTTTTTACTGTTGTGATCGTTGCAGCATCCCCATGGTCATGGGGTTTACATTTGGATGGTTGACTGCTGGTCCCTACTTATGATGGCCACATGATGATCCCTTTTTGTGACCTTCCAATGAACAAAGTCAATGGGAAAGCCAGAATCACCTAACAACCTAATTTAACAACTGCAGTGAATCCGTTAACAAACTTGGCAAGAAAAGTGGGTCAAAACTCACTTAACAAATGTCTCATTTAGTAATATAAATTCTGGGCTCAGTTGTGATGGTAAGTGGAGGACTGCCTGTATAATACAGAAGAATAACCTTTCCTTCCTTCCTACTATTGCTTTCTTAGTAT
Organism: Bungarus multicinctus; assembly: GCA_023653725.1. Classification (NCBI taxonomy): domain Eukaryota; kingdom Metazoa; phylum Chordata; class Lepidosauria; order Squamata; family Elapidae; genus Bungarus; species Bungarus multicinctus. Next base: position 14,748,535 of record CM042837.1, read on the forward strand.
TACCGTCTGCAAACCTCAGATTTTCACCTGAAGTCTGCTGGTAAGACCATTAGGGCATCCTCTGTAAATGCCCCACCCATTCTAAGATATTATAATCCAATGAGAAGCCTGAGGGTTTAGAATCAGACCCCTTGTCACATCTTGTTCATTCATTCACTCTGCATCCCACCGCAATCGAACAGATTCACAGCATCTTTTGTTGTTTGTTTTCTGATTAATGATTGGGAACTGAATGCAGTACCCTCAGTTTCTCAGAGGGATAAAACTTTCTGCCAACCAGAATCTATGGCTTGAATTAATGGAAACAGTACAGAAGCAAGGAAAATATTTCTTTTGTCCTTCAGTTAAGCCAACTTTAGATGCTGTTGCTTGGTTCTGCCATTCTGTGAGCATCAGAATTATTCAAACTGAGCTTTTCAAAGGTGGCACTTTTCCTATAAAGTATTCTGTTTATAAAGATTCATGAGATTTCTTCTTTTAAATCTAAATACATTATTAAAATGTCAATATTATTTTACTTCTTCATTCCTTCACCACCTCCAAACTCTTTCGCAGTAGAAAAAACACTTTTAAACTATTGCCTTTGTTTAACTCTTCTACAAATCACCCTGGGATCTGTCACTAAATCCCAATTTTCATTCACTTTATCCCTGCTTTAAACACTGTCATGCACTGCTTAAAAAAATGCATGCAGTCAGTGCCTCAAAACGTGTCTTTTATTTGACAAGCAATTGTCCTCAAAATGAACTTTAAGGAATCTTTCAAGACAGCTTGCCTTCAGCTGTAACTCCACTGTCTTTTTATCCCCTTTGCAATTCAGACTCTTCAAAGCAGAAAGGAAAGCTAAATATATAAACAAATGGCTGATGGCTTGTCTAGAAGTTTCCAGGACTGGAATCATGAATGAAATGGTCAGGTCAAGTAGTTACATACCACAACACCTTGACAGTCCTGCACATTTCCAAAACAACAAAAGCTGACTTTGAAAAGATGGCTGGCTACCTACTGCCTTGTCTACCCCTTCTCATTGTTTCAAGCACTGGGTTTAGCCTGGAGACCATGTGTTCTCTAAATTAGTGACTTGGGGTTTATTAACATCCCATTTTCAGCTCTTTAATCTAGACTTTGTTGAAGATCATTCATCACTCCACCCTCCCTTTAGGTCCTAACATCCCCAGCAGCTTAGTCACCTGGGTAAAGCCAGAGATGTTTTGTCCCAGAAGAGTGTGAGATAGTAGGTTTAACAGGTAGGGGCTCATGTGTGAATCTCTAGCTTGGGAGGGAAACATCATTGGGAAGGGTGATTTCAAAGCTGTGCTTAATTAGGTGGAAGGAGTGTTTGCATGACCACTAATAGTGGATCAGAGGGACAGTGAGCTATGACTGACTGCTACACAAAGGCAACCAATTACTTGCACGTTTGCATTATGTATTAACCCATCTGGGCCTAGTATATTGGCTTTGAAAGGAAGACAAAGGAGGGGGCGTGTCAATGATCACACACCAAATTATAGTGTCTGTGCCCTATTGTCCAAAGATAAGCAATTCATACTGAGGGCAGCTGGAATGGTAAGTGCCAAGGGACTATGGGCTCACTCAGTAATCTTGGGCCCTGGGATGGAGATTCTTCCCTTGCTGGAGTTGTGGTTAAGTATATCTTTGTTTGTTTGTTTAAAAAAATGTATTCTCCAAAGTGAATAGGATGGACTCCTCCCCCTTGGAAGTCTAGAAGGGAAGACAGCTTTGGGATTTGGAAAACTTACAATTAAATTAGCCCTGCAAATAGATCCAACAAAGAGAATATTAGGCATGCAGAAGAATGAAGTGATAGAATTCAGAAGTGAAGAAGAAGATTGCAAGTGGGACTTATTCCTTAAGTTATTTTTATTAGTTGTTTTTTTTTAAATCACTATATATAGAAAGCAGATGTTCCTGTCCAAGTCACACTTTTGCTCTCCTAGTTTTTTGCTGTTTTTCACAAGGGAACGATGATACCTTTCATCTGTAAAAATGGCAAGAACTCAATCTACCTTGTCATTTTGCTACACAAATGGGATAGGCAGTATTCTCTGAAGATAATTAGCCTATTAAGACAATCACTCCTTCCTCATCAAAGGTCCTCTATTAAAAGCTGCTCATCAATCAAGACATCACTGGCTAAGTTCACATTTCTTCAACTATTGCCAGAAAAGCAAAATTCCAGTTTCTCACTCAACACTCAATAAAAAACCCTTTAAAATAATAACTCATTGATGCATCTTACTTCATTTTTGTAAACTTCATAATAGCTGCTAACCTATGCCAGGCTGGTTGGAATAATAAAAAATATAGTGTAAGTTTAGGGGACAATAAGACTTCTCAGCTTTTTACTTCTTCAAATAATCAGTCCTTGAGCTGACTAATATCTAATAAATGTCAATATTATAAATGATGTTTGATTCCAGTATGTAACAAATGTAATAGATACATCTTTACCTCTATCTCTATATCTCTATACTTTTTCTCTATCTCTATCCCATTTCTATATTCATCTCTCTCTCCCTCTCCCTCACTCTCTGTCTCAATTTTTATCTCAGTCTCTATCTCTTTATTCTGTACCTCTCTGAGTGTATGTGTGTGGTATCTGTGTATGTATTTGAAATATAAATCTAATGACAATGAAACTAAGTTTTAGAGCAGCACCTTAATGACATTTGTGTATCTCTGTTCATAGCCAATATATGAACAGTGATGTGTCTGTTTATGCCACTGATCACAGCCAAGCTTGAAACTTGAGGGAATTAGGGAGGTGACATCTGCTGCACTGGTTTCCCTTTGGTGTATAATTTTATGACTCCTATAAGTTGGAAAGGAAATAACAGCAGTGACCACATGGCAGAGATAGAGCAATGTGAGGGCATCCAACATTCAGAACGAGAGAGAGAAGGTTCTGATCTCCAGAATGAGACAAGGGAGGCTTCCAAAGACATGAGCCATTTGACAGTTTCAAAAACAGTCAAGGAGGAGAAGGCCTGTTCTTATGCTTATCTTTGGTTTAATTTCACTCAGTGCATACTTTGTTCATGTATGTAAGCTGTCATTTATTTTTTTATTTATTGTTGACTTCCATAGAAATCCATCTCATCATAGTGACTCTGATAGGCTTCAAACAGTTAAAGAAAATACAATCAATTGAAACATGTACAACAACTGAAGAGCCAACCCAATCTAAACGAATATTAATCACATTGCACCAAAATTGCAAGGCCCGTGGTTGGACAACCATTAATGTCTTAAAATTTTTCCAAAAAGTCAGTAGGGTCTGGACTAATCTACTCTTTAATTACTGCCTGCATCCTGCAAGATAATATTCTGTAAATCATGCTTCTCCTACTGGGTCCAGTGGGATGGGAGAGCAACCAGGCAGTCCTACAAAGAACTGGATCCTATGCCACAAAGAGCTTTATAGGTAACTACCAGTTCCTTAAACTGCATGTAGAAGCACACTGAAAATCAATGACCACTGACTTCAGTAGAGTTTACCCTCAGTCACACCATTGAAGCCCAAAGCATATTTATATAGAAGTAAATAATTGTGAAAGTTTTATCTGAACAAACATACTTTGGCTTTTTCTGTAGACTGCTATGAAAAGATAAATAAGGCTTGAAGAAAGGAGCTGTTTGTAGGACATACAGTTAGGGAAACTATTTTAGAGGTCATGACATAATCATGCAGACTTCTTTAATTAATGCTAGTTAGTAATGAAACTATTGGAAGAAACAGATGGTACAGCAACTCTAATGTAATAATGAGAAATCTTAGAGTGGTAAGAAATAAATATTGCTATAAGCTACCTTGAGAATCTAATAATGGAAAAGCAGCATATAGATTTAATATTTCAATTGATAAAAAGAAAATACAGGGCATCATAAATATCAGGGAAGAATTTGTCTTCAATTGCTACATAAAATACACAATGGAGAAAGTGAAAGCCAGAATATATAATTTGCACAGAAAAGAAAGGACCATTCCTAGGAACTTGGCTGGAAAACGCTATTCAATCCATCTTTTGCTTGGACAATGTGGCTTCCTGGAAAAAAAGAACTTTTAAAATATTTTGCATGTTATTTTATTTCTCTTAAAGAGTGAAATGAAGAAAAAAAAACAATAATAGAAAAAAATAAGAAATTATCTTGGTATTACCATATTGGAATGCTGCACTTTGAAACCACTAAGATACTATTGAGGAATATTTTCATATTATGGCACATAAAATTCAAAAGATATGAATAACATCTTCTAAGTTAGCTTTTAGATTCTTTGCTGAAATTCTGCACTAGAAGCTCAGCTATGTACTTAATACTAAGAAAAGGTTAAAATTTAGGATGTGTGCATTGAACCTATTCTGGATGTGTTACCAATACAATGCAGCATAAATCTGTTTAACATTTTTATTGTTTTTCTTTAAACCTTCTTTAATATTACTTCCCCCCCTTGCTACAGATACCAGGCAGGATTTTTTTTTTTAAATCGTTATTCCTTTCATCAGCTCCTAATCTTGCTTGTGGCACGTGCCAAGCATAGGAAAGTATGGGAAGATAATAAAAATCCATTACAGTTTTTGCTTTTCTAAGCCTGAATGAAATGCAATTTAATTGGCAGATTATTCTGTCACTGTTAATACAAGTTCATACCTCGCCTTCTCATCAATATACTTTACAGTCTGAGGTTAATTATGAATGGGTCATGAAATTACAGTAAATACTAGTCAGGGAATATCTAATTACCTGTCTGCTTAGCTTTTTGTTAATTGTTAATTATCCTTATTTAATTTGAATTTTAAGTTAGGATTCTACATGTGGCCGAGGTTTCTATGCAAACCCTACATCCAATAGAAAACCAGCGCAGCCCACGCTGATAGCTACAAAGAAGCCACGTTAGATCCCTCTCTTGTCTGCAGATGATCTTTCTGCTTTCAAAGGTGGAATTTTTCACCCAGCCTCACCCACCAGTGGAAACAAGGAGGCTGCCACTTCCCGCTGTTCTTTGAGAAGCAGCTGGATCTGTGCCTCCTGCCAGCTGCATGAAAAGCCATCTTTGAAATGAGCCATCCCACCACAAATGACCCTATCCCCCTAGAGTGGGCTGGCTAGTTTTCAGATTCTAAACAGACCCACAGAGTGTGTTTCCTAAACTGCCATGTATTTTTTAAATAAAGGTATATATATATATATATATATATATATATATATATATATATATATATATATATATATATATATATATATATGGATGCATTGTGGGTAATTTATCATAAATCATAATCAAATAAAGAACACTTATCTGTCTATAAAAGAACCTGAGACTTCACACTCTTGGGCAAAATGCCATTTTATTTTCGCAAAATGTTTACAAATTCAGAGTTGTTGTTGTTTTTAACTTGTGGGTGTGTAAAGTAAAGTTTCCCCTCGCACATACGTGCTAGTCATTTCTGATTCTAGGGGGCAGTGCTCATCTCCGTTACAAAGCTGAAGAGCCAGCGCTGTCTGAAGATGTCTCCATGGTTACGTGGCCGGCATGACGAAACGCCGAAGGTGCACATAATGTTGTTACCTTCCCACCAAAGAGGTCCCTATTTTTCTACTTGCATTTTTACGGGCTTTCGAACTGCTAGGTTGGCAGAAGCTGGGACAAGTAATGGGAGCTCACTCTGTTATGAGGTGCTAGGGATTTGAACCGCCAAACTGCTGATCTTTCTGATCAACAAGCTCAGCATCTTAGCCATTGAGCCACCGTGTCCCTATATAAATATGATAATATATACTATGAAATATATCTTGGCATGTCAGGACAGGAAGAGAAAAATTCAGTCCTTTGCTAACAAGACTGTCTATGTTTTATACAACTTAGAATGTTCTTGTCATAACAAAACTGGATGAATTAATGAAGGTTCTAGGCAATGTAACAAAAAACATCTTAAAATTTCCTTAATCAGCAAGATAAGTATGGATAGCAATTTTTTTCAGCTCATTTAGCTATGTTTCAAATAAAATCACTTTCATTGCTTTAGTAATAAGTCACAACAATTATGGTGGGAAAAACACCATGCAATTTAAAAGCATGGTACCAAATTTTTTGTTATCCAACTTAAATTCCTTCCTGTATGAAGCACTTTCTCATTAAATTTAATTCAGTGTATTATATAGTCATGATAAAGCAACCAATTCCCATCCATTCAAATTGTTCTCCCAAAATTAGTAGTCTGATCATAATATAAATTTTGTTATAAGAAAGTATCTCATTAATATAATAGCATCAATTACTTCATGCAGACTTTTCCTGTGCTGTGGGAATGGACTTTTATACATACACATAATTCTAAATAAAGATAACTTTTATAAATCATTACTTTTATACAGAGGGAATTTCATTACTTTTCTCCAGATGATATATTTACATAAATCCAATATGCAGCAATTGTGATTAACATGATTTTGGTCAACTTTATTGCTGTTATATAGAAGGCATTGGTCAAAACTGATTATTCATTTTTAATGTTGTGTTCCTACTTGCTAGAATGAAGCAACCTGAGATACGAATTGAAATTCTCTAATTTTTCATAGAGTATCTTTAATTTATTATTATATTTAGAAGGAGAACAGGAATCGAGTTGGCAGCTGAAGCAGCCTCCTAACACAAACATGGCAACAGAAAAAGTGTAGGAGCATAACTGGGGGCTGCTGATTAGCAATATAACTATTTTCCATGACAACCTAAAGGAATTTTCTCCCTCAGATATAGATACTAACTTGGAAGAGATTCAAATATTGAAATTAATTTGGGAGAGATTGAAATGCAACTGTCACCTTTTCTCTTAAGTGCAATCAATTTTTTTTCAAATCTCTATCCATAATACTAAATTGTGGCATATAAAATATTATTCTTCAAAAACAAAACAAAAGCATATCCAACTTAACTGCTATATGATGGAATGTGTACCTGGAGGAGGAATGAGAGAGAATTGGGACCAAGATCACTGTGATTTTGGCATTCCAGAGATAAGTCCAAAATAAGAGATTGCAAGATTCTCTCTAATAGGTATAAGAAAGTAACTGGATGGGGGTAGGGGAGGAAGAGGCTCAGGGTAGCCACACCCAACCTCTCTGGGTATATACTGTATATAAGGATAGAAGGCTGTAGCTTTAGTCTGATAAGGTTCTGTCTACTAGACATAAGCAAATAAAGGCTTGATTGGATTTCACTGTATCATCTTTGGGATTAAGATAAGTAAAATAATTCCTTCAACAGGTAAAATTGATGAAGCAGAGGAAGGCCAGCATTTTGCTTAACCTGAATGTACCTCCCCTGATCCTATTGTTGCTTCTTAGCCATAGACAAGCAAAAGAGCATTTTAAACAAGTTACTCCTAGTATGATGACCCAGGGTGTGGCACAAAAGCAACAAAGTCACAAAAGTAGGTAAAGTCCCTTTAATACCTCCAACCTGGACTTCAATGTCCAGTTATCATCGGCTGGAGAAAAAACTCTCCAAAGAACAGTTTTTAAAAGGAAGAAATTCAGTCCGAACCCAAAGTACATATACATTATGTCAGGCTACGGGACTTCTTCCCATTCAAACAATAAGAATGAACTTCTGAGAACCAAACGTATCAAAAGGAATCCTTTATTGAGATGAGAAAATCCAGTAGGAATTCAAAGCAGCGTCTGAGGTCCCTCAGGCATACAGTGATAGATAAGGGAGTTTAGAATCCCCCCCCCATCCCAATGTTTACTTAGGGAAACAAAAGCCAATATGTTAATTCCCCTCCCAGCCCCTCTGGGAGGGGATTCTTCCCTTTTAGGAAGGTTTTTTCTCCTGTAGCTTTCCCAAGACGTACCTAACTTTCTCCCCCACCCCCTTTTTAGAATGGACTGTTTTTGGAGATTTCCCAGAGCACTTCATTGTGGAGTTTTATGGACCCCTCATCTCCTGGCTGTGCCTCTCAGAGGTGATAGGTTCTGGCCATCTGGCTTCTTTCCCCCCCCATTGTATCATGTATGGGTGTGCATATTCGATATAAGGTTAAATATATTCAGGTTACATCAAGAAAGGATTTCTTTATCAGTTTCCCCCCTCCCTTTCTTCTTCCTCTGAAGAAATGACAGATACACGGATCTGACATCCTGCCCTCCTTTAAAAAAACAGATGGGTCTACCTGGAAAAATAAAAATCATGCGTTACATGTGCAGTTCAGGATGGTTTATCAGGGTATTTTAGGTGGAACTTTCGTAGTAATGTGGGTGCTTTTACATGTCTTTTGGCTACCCACTCATTTTCTGAGGAAGGAAGGTGTTTCCAAGCTACTAAATATTGTGTGGATCCACGGTAAGTGCGTGAATCAAGGATTTCTTTAATTTCAAAATGTTGTTCCCCATGTATCATGATGGGGGTTGGGGGTGTGGGAAGGGGGGGTCTGAGGTTTGAAGTGATCTCCGGTTTGAGCAAGCTACAGTGAAATACTGGGTGAATCTGCCTAAGAGTTTTTGGAAGATGAAGCTCTACCGTCACGGGGTTGATAATTCTGGAGATGGGGAATGGCCCAATGAATTTTGGTCCTAATTTCTTAGAAGGTTGTAATGATTTTAAGAATTTTGTGGACAAATATACACGGTCTCCAATCTTGAAAGGTTTAGGTTCACAGCGTTTTTTGTCTGCTTGAGTTTTGTAAACTGCTCTAGCTTCCTGTAGAGACAATCTTACCACTGGCCACATGGCTTGTAAATTATCCATCCACTCCTTAAGGGAGGGGATTTCAGGTTCTTTGGTGGGTAGTTCCGGCATGGGGTTGAATTCTTGGCCCGTTGCTATGTGGAATGGGGTGAACCCTGTGCTACTATGGACTGAGTTATTGTATGCTACCTCTGCAAAAGGAAGAAGGTCAGTCCAATTGTCCTGCTGGTGATTAATAAAACATCTTAAATATTGTTGTAATACACAATTCACTCTCTCCGATGCTCCGTCCGTATGGGGATGGTTCAAAGACGATAATCCCTGGGTGGAGCCTAATAGGTTTAAAAACGCCCGCCAAAATTTGGATGTGAACTGAACATCCCTATCTGAGATAATTCGTTGGGGGGCTCCATGAAGGCGATAAATGTGTATTAGGAACATCTTTGCCAATGATCTGGCAGTTGGGATTTTTTGGCATGGAATAAAATGAACCTGTTTGGAAAAAAGATCAGTTACAACCCAAATGACAGTATTCCCAGCACTTTCGGGAAGTTCCACTATAAAGTCCATAGAGATCTCTTTCCAGGGAGCAGAAGGGTCTGCTACTGTTTGTAAAAGTCCAGAATATTTTCCTTGTCTTCTCTTTGCAGCAGCACAGATGGGGCAGCTCGCAACATAGTTTTCAATGTCCTTTTTGAGGGACGGCCACCAAAATTGTCTTTTGATGAGGTGCAGGGTTTTTACAAAACCAAAGTGTCCTACTATTTTAGAGTTGTGGCAGCGTTTCATGAGTTCCATTCTCTGGCTTGCAGGGACATAAAGCTTGTTTTCTACCCAAGCCAGTCCGTCTTTGAGTGAGCACGTGTTTCTGTTAACCTGGAACCAATCATCTTTAAGTAGTGCTTCCTTAAAAATTGACGTCGTTGTGTCTTCAGTCAGGGATGATTTTTTTTTCTCTTGTGCCCGGGTGATTACCTTGGCTGCTAGTTGGGTCGGTTGGATCATCGGTTTTATAACTTCAATCTTTTTGCTGTTGTATTGGGGTTTCCTGGATAGTGCATGTGCTAAGAAATTCTTTCTCCCAGGAAAATATTTGAGAGTGAAATTAAAACGTTCAAAATATTGAGCCCACCTTGCTTGTTTTTCGGAGAGTTTCCGTGGATTTCTCAGAGCTTCCAGATTTTTGTGATCAGTCCATACTTCAAAGGGGATTTGGTTTCCTTCCAGGAAATGTCTCCATGTGAGCATTGCCCACCGCACAGCAAATGCCTCTTTCTCCCATACGGCCCATCTTTGCTCGGTTTCCGTCAGTTTCTTAGATGTATAAGCACATGGTTGTAATTGTCCACTTTCATTCTTTTGGAGGAGGACTGCCCCAACTGCAACATCACTGGTGTCTGCTTGGATGACAAAAGGTTGTTCGGGATCTGGGTGTTTAAGGACCGGTTCTGCTGCGAACAGGTGTTTGAGTTTCTCAAATGCTGCTTGGCATTCCATTGTCCAGATGAGGGGTTGCCTAGGTTTGGGTTTCTCCCCCCCCCCCTTCGTTTTTAGCAAGTTCGTGATAGGGAGGGCGATGTTTGCAAAAGCTGGAATGAATTGGCGATAAAAATTTGCAAACCCCAGAAAACTTTGCAATTGTTTGCGTGTGTGGGGTGGATCCCAGTCCAATACAGCTTTCACTTTCTGTGGGTCCATCTCTATTCCCTCATGGGATATTCTGTACCCCAAATAGTCAATTTTCTCTTGGTGGAACTCACATTTGGAGAGTTTTGCATATAGTTTAGCGTCTAAGAGTTTTGTGAGGACTGCACGGAGTAGTTTGATGTGTTCTTCCATCGTTTCCGTGTAGATTAAAATATCATCAAGATAAACTAAAACCCGTTTAAATAAAAATTCATGAAGGGTTTCATTGATCAATTGCATAAACACTGCAGGCGCTCCTTGCAGTCCAAAAGGGAGCACTTTAAATTGGTAGCATCCCAATGGTGTGTTAAAAGCTGTCTTCCACTCATCCCCCTCCTTTATTCTGATGCGGTAATATGCTTCCCGTAGGTCTAACTTTGAAAAAAAATTTCCTTTTGAGAGGTGGGCTAACATGTCCTTCATGAGGGGGAGTGGATACATATTTTCTATGCAAATGCAGTTCAATTTTTTATAGTTCACACAAAGATGCATGGAGCCATCTTTCTTTTCACGGAATAACACTGGGGCCACTATTTTTGGTCTGGCGGGTTCGATGAAACCCCGCTTTAAGTTTTTATCGATAAATGCTCTGAGTTCTTTCAGTTCTCTGGGAGACATGCAGTACATTTGTGGTTTTGGGAGTTTAGCCCCTGGTAGGATTTCGATAGCGCAGTCTGTGGCTCGATGGGGTGGGAGTTCATCACAAGCTACCTCACTAAATGCTTGGGCCAGATCCTGATACTCATTGGGGATGTTAATGGGTTTCACAGACTGTCCAGTCATGGCTGATTCTCTGTCCTCTTTCCCATTCTTTATCCTTTCCTCAGGTCTTTTTGCAAATATTACATCTCTCTGGAATTGTATGGTTCCTGTCCTCCAATTTATTTTTGGATTCCATTTCTGTAGCCATGTGAGACCCAGAACTAGTGGCTCTTCCATTCCTGGGGCTACAATGAATGTGAGCATCTCCCTGTGTTTTCCTAGTCTTATTTTCAATGGTTCTGTGGTAAACCTGGCTGGCTCCCCCCCTGCTATGGTTCCATCTAATTGGCAGAAAGCGATGGGATTTCCCATTTCTTTCAGTTGGATTCCCAATTTATCTGCCAGGGAGGGTTTGATTAGGCATCAAGTGCATCCCGAGTCCAGCAACGCTGTAACTTCCTCCCCCTTCCCTTGGCTGGGGATAAACAGTCTCAGGGGTAGGGTGATTGGTTCAATTGGATTGCTTACCAGCGGGTCATCCTCTGGATCACTTTCGGACTGGCACAGGTCCCCTCGGAGCGTTTGGGGTTCTTCCTCAGGTTTGGGAGAGGTTCGGAATCCCACATCTACCCGGCCCCTCAGGCCAGTCTCCTTCCCTCAAGGACTGGATGCTGTGGGTTTCCTCCCTGATGGGAGGTCTACCTTCTGGCAGGAGTCTTCGAGTGGCATTCTGCTGCGCGGTGCCCCTCCTTTCCACACTTAAAGCAACCAGGCGTTCTTGGAGTCATGGTGGATTGGGGTTTGAAAACTTCCCGTTTCCCCAGGGGTGGGGATCTTTTCCAAAACTTACCAGCACGGTACCGGTTCCGAGTCATATCTATCTCTGCCTCCTCTGCCATCATGTACCATTCATGCAAGAGGTTTGGGGCTCCACGGGCCAGGCAGGCAGCGTATAGATCATCATTTAGTCCATCTTTGAACCAGCAGACTAAGATATCCTCTGGCCAATCTACCCGGCCGGCCAGGTCACGAAATTCCTCGGTGTATTCAGCTACCGGGCGACGACCTTGTTTCACGACTCTGATGCGGTCCCGGGCTTTTCTATCGGCAAGCGGGTCCTCGAAACGGTGGCGTAAGGCCGTCATAAAGCGATCTAAGTTTCTTAATTCTGGGGCATTGACGTTGTGGAGCGTTACCATCCATCTGGCTGCCGCCCCTTCAAGAGCTAGGGTGACAATTCGCACCCGGGACCCTTGGGTTGGTAAATCCTGTCCATATTCTTGCATGTAGGTGAGCACTTGTGCCAGGAAAAATCCCAATTTCTGGGGGTCTCCATCGAATTTTACCCCCAAGGGCGGGACCTTCCTCTGTAATTGTATGTTTCTGGGTTGGCCAGGGTTAGTTCCCTGATCCGGGGCGTTTAAGGGTCGGGTACCTGGTGTGGCTGCTGGTTCTTCAGCTTGTCCCTCTTCCCGCTCAATCTCCGCTGACTCCGGGGTGGCGGCTCAGGTTCTCTCACTTTCTGGTTCCCTTGCTCTCCTGCGTTGTCGTCTTTGTGCATCCCCCATGTCGAGGTTTTCCAGGGCTTCCCTCACTAGGTGATTGATGTACCGTCTCATTCGGTCATCGGCCGGTGGCTCCTCATCCCATTCTTCCTGATTCGATAGGGCCTCTAGCTCCAATTTCCACACGGGTTTGCGATTTCCTCGGTTGAGGGTTACTCCCCTGGTTCTTCCATTCCAGGTATCTCTTTTTCCTACACCTATAGACCACCGGGGCTTGGTGGAGGATTCGCAGGCAGCCTCGCTGTCTTCGATGGGGCGCATCGAGTCAGTATCTGGCTGGGTAACTGTTTCTCCCCAGCATTCGGCTCCGCCTTGCTCCTTGCTGTATTCAGACATTTTTTTCTTTTCTTGCAGGATCCCCTCGGTAGAGTGAATTGTTTTAAAAAAAAAAAAAATTCCTCTCCGGGTTGACCTCTATTGCAGACGCTGCTTTATGTCAGGCTACGGGACTTCTTCCCATTCAAACAATAAGAATGAACTTCTGAGAACCAAACGTATCAAAAGGAATCCTTTATTGAGATGAGAAAATCCAGTAGGAATTCAAAGCAGCATCTGAGGTCCCTCAGGCATACAGTGATAGATAAGGGAGTTTAGAATCCCCCCCCATCCCAATGTTTACTTAGGGAAACAAAAGCCAATATGTTAATTCCCCTCCCAGCCCCTCTGGGAGGGGATTCTTCCCTTTTAGGAAGGTTTTTTCTCGTGTAGCTTTCCCAAGACGTACCTAACTTCCTCCCCCACCCCCTTTTTAGAACGGACTGTTTTTGGAGATTTCCCAGAGCACTTCATTGTGGAGTTTTATGGACCCCTCATCTCCTGGCTGTGCCTCTCAGAGGTGATAGGTTCTGGCCATCTGGCTTCTTTCCCCCCCCATTGTATCATGTATGGGTGTGCATATTCGATATAAGGTTAAATATATTCAGGTTACATCAAGAAAGGATTTCTTTATCAGTTCCCCCCCCCCCCTTTCTTCTTCCTCTGAAGAAATGACAGATACACGGATCTGACACATTATAAATAAAAACCAACACAAACCATGCTGTAGCAATTAACGAGACAGGGCATTGCAGACTTCAAAAGATAATGAAACACACACAGTTGGGAGGATGCCAGAACCAGATAAGACTTGACAAGCAAAGATAATTCACGCTTTGCTTCCAGGAAGGTGCTGTGCATAAACACCCTTTTTAAACACTGTGTTCCCAGCTGCAGCTAATGAAGGGAATCAGGGCCCTTTTCTCCCCCGTAATCCCTGTAACTTACGTTGCTCCCTTCTCCATTCTTCCCTGCGTGCCCTAGAATGAAGAGGGGGTGGTCCTGGGTCTTCCTCTGAATGCCCAGCCAGACTGTGCCCTTCCCCAGTTTCCTCCGCAGCCACCGGTGCCACACTCCCATTCTCTGTCAGCTGTTTGATCTCCCGCTCAGAATCAGATTCCAACAGAGGGACACCTAGCCTCAATTTTCCACTTATTTATTTATTTATTTATTTATTTATTTATTTATTTATTTATTTATTTATTCAAATTTGTATACCACCCCCTCTCCCTAAGGACTCGGGGTGGTTCACAGCGAGATAAAAACAAATAAATACAAATATAATAAATTTTTAAAATAAATTAAAAGAATTAAATAGATAGGCTTTAAGAGATTAAGAGTGGGGAATTAGAAAAGTTAAAAACCATTTAAAAGCCGAATTTATAATCATTTTATATAATTCTAGGCCAGACCAGCTAGATGGAATAGATGGGTTTTAGTGCGCGCCAGAAGGTCAACATGTCGGGGATGGTCCTTATCTCCAGGGGCAATTCGTTCCAGAGGGAGGGGGCTCTCAGAGAGAAGGCCCGAACCCTCGGGGCCATCAGCCGTCCAGCCAGTGGTACCCCAAGGAGGCCCGCTCTATGAGAGCGCACTGGTCGGCGACAGACTGATGGTGGCACCAGGCAGTCCCGTAAATATCCAGATCCCAAGCCATGGAGTGCTTTAAAGGTGGTCACTAACACCTTGAATCGCACCCGGAAGGCCACTGGGAGCCAATGCAGCTCGCGCAAGAGTGGTGTAACATGGGAGCTCAGAGGAGCCCCCAAGACCACCCGCACAGCCGCATTTTGCAGCAGCTGAAGCCTCCGGGTGCTCTTCAAGGGAAGCCCCATGTAGAGAGCATTGGCATAATCCAGTCGGGAGATGACGAGGGCGGATGTGACCGTGCGAAGTGCGTCCCGATCCAGAAAGGGTCGCAACTGGTAGATTCTACGGACCTGACAAAAAGCCCCCCTGGTGACGGCTGCTATATGATCTTCTAACGACAGCCGTACATCCAGGAGGACACCTAAATTGCGTGCCCTTTCCGTGGGGGCTAGAAATCCCCACCCCCACCCCACGGCCAGCGAAGGAGTAAGCTGGCTGTATCAGGGCGCTGGAAAGCACAGCCACTCGGTCTTGGCTGGGTTGAGCTGAAGTCTGTTTCGCCCCATCCAACTCCATACAGCCTCCAGGCACCGGGTCATCACTTCCACGGCTTTGTTAGGGTGGCCCCGGGTAGAAAAGTACAACTGAGTATCATCAGCGTACTGATGAAATTCTATCCCAAAGCCACGGATGATCTTATCCAGCGGCTTCACATAAATGTTGAACAGGAGGGGCGAGAGCCCCGACCCCTGAGGTACCGCACAAATCAGGGGCCTCGAGGTCGATCTCTGCCCCCCTGCCAACACAAATTGCAAGTGGTCGGAGAGGAAGGAGGAGAACCACCGTAACATGGTACCTCCCACTCCCAACCCCTCCAGTCGCCGCAATAAGATACTGTGGTCAACAGCATCAAAAGCCGCTGAGAGATCTAATAGGACCAGGACAGAGGAAAGTCCCCTGTCATGGGCCCTCCAGAGATCATCAACTAATGCGACCAATGCCGTTTCCATGCTGTGTCCGGGCCTGAAGCCTGATTGGCGTGGATCCAAATAGGATGATTCCTCCAGGTGCCGGGGGAGCTGTCGTGCCACCACACTCTCAACAGCCTTCGCCATAAAGCGAAGGTTGGAGACCGGACAATAGTTAGATAATAAGATTGGATCCAGGGATGGTTTCTTGAGGAGAGGTCTCACCACCGCCTCTTTCAAGGCATGGGGTAAGAATCCCTCATTCAAGGAAGCATTTATAATGCCCTGGAACCAACCGCGTGACACCTCCCGGGTGGCTATAATCAGCCAGGAGGGACATGGGTCCAATAAACATGTGGTGGCATTAAGCCCACCTACCATCCTGTCCACATCCTCGAGGGTCACAGGGTCAAACTCTTCCCAGATAACCTCACCGAACTCCATCCCCATCTCCCCGTCCAGAGTTGCCCAGTCAGAGTCCAACCCATCCCGGATCTGAGTGATTTTGTCCTGGAGAAAATTCGAAAAATCCTCAGCCCGCCCTTGTAGAGGTTCATCCCGTGTTCCCCCTTCTAGGAGGGAGCGGGTCACCCTAAAAAGGGCGGCTGGGCGATTCCCCGCGGATGCAATAAGGGTGGAGAAGTGAGAGTGCTTCGCCGCGTCTATCGCCACTAAATAAGTCTTAATATAGGACAGCAATAATGTTCGGTCAGATCCGGAGCGGGTGGTCCTCCAACGACTCTCTAGGCGTCTTTTCCGATGCTTCATCTCCCTCAGCTCCTTGGAAAACCAGGGAGCCAATTGGGATCGGCATTGGGTCAGAGGCCGCAAGGGCACGACCCGATTGAGGGCACCAGCCGCCGCCCTATCCCAGGCGGCAACCAGGTCCTCAACCGGGTCGTGTGTCCGAGCACTGGGAAATGGCCCAAGCTCCGTCAGGAACCTATCCGGGTCCATCAGGTGCCTGGGGCGGAACCACCGTATTGGCTCCGCCTCCCTGTGACGAGGGGGTGCAGCATGGAAGTCGAGTGTAAGAAGTGAATGATCAGACCATGACAGGGGCTCAACAACTGTGTCCCCTACACCTAGATCATTCTGCCACTGTCCAGAGACAAAAACCAAGTCCAAGATGTGACCCCCAATGTGAGTGGGATCCCTAATTAACTGGGTCAGGCCCAAGGCTGTCATGGTAGCCAAGAACTCCTGGGCTATCCCTGAGGTATCGCCAGCCGAAGGCAAATTGAAATCCCCCATGACCATAAGCCTGGGGGTTTCAACCGCCAAGCCGGCAATGACCTCGAGGAGCTCAGGCAGGGCCGATGTCACATAGCAGGGAGCCAGGTATGTGATCAATAGGCCCATCTGAACCTTGGAACCACATTTCACAAAAAGGGATTCACATCCGGACGTCTGAGGAACAGTGGACTCCCTAGGACATAGATCTTGCTTGATAATTATTGCAACCCCCCCACCCCTCCCCTGGGCCCTTGGCTGATGAAAAACCTGAAACCCAGCTGGGCACATCTCTACCAGGGGAACACCCCCTTCACAGCCCAGCCAGGTCTCAGTAACACCCACCAGATCCGCCCCCCCATCAGTGATCAAATCGGAGATAAGGGGGGCTTTATTAGCAACGGACCTGGCGTTGCAGACCATCAGCCGACTTGGTCATAAAGTGGAAAGGCTCAACACTGACTCAGCTTTCCATCCTTCCGAGGTTGGTAAAATGAGGTCCCAGATTGTTGGGGGTAAGAGGCTGACTCTGTAAACTGCTTAGAGAGGGCTGGAAAGCACTATAAAGCGGTATATAAGTCTAAGTGCTACTGCTAAAGGTATAGAGCTTCCTACTTTTCCCTGTCACATGGCATGAGAATGCTCTGTTCCTTTCAACAACTACATGCATCACAATTCATACATACTATTTGTTACAGCCCCATCCATTCACCCAAGAGTCTAGACCAGGGGTGTCAAACTCATGGCCTATGGGCTAGATGCATCAGATGCTGGCCCTGCCCCCGCCCAGTTTAGCAAAGGGGGGTGGGAAGTCCTGATATGTCATGTGACAATGCTGTGACGACACGAGTTTGACACCCCTGGTTTAGACAAGACTTTTTTTTCCTGTGTTCTAATACTGGGATATAAGAGCAAGTTTGGTGTAGTGGTGAATGCACCAGGTTAGAAGCCAGAAGATGGTAAATGTCAGTCCTGCATTAGGCATGAAGCAACTGGATTTATTTATTTATTTATTTATTTATTCATTCATTCATTCCAATTTATTTATTCCAATTTATATACTGCCACCCTCTCCCAAAAAGGGACTCGGGGCGGTGAACAGCCACAATAAAACATACAGTTAGAAATGTTAAAATAAATTTAAAATTAATTAAATAATGGCTGAGACCAATAAAACCCATAAAAAATTTAAAATTGCGTTAAAAATTTAAAACCCTTCTCCTAACGTTAGGCCAGACCGGCCTGTTGGAAGAGGTGGGTCTTTAGTGCGCGTTGGAAGGCTCGCAGGCCTGCAATGGCTCGCTGGATGATTTTGGGCCAGTCCTTCTCTCCCAATTCTAAGAAGAAGGCAATGGCAAGCCACTTCTGAAATCTTGCTAAGAAAATTGAAAGTATTTGTCCAGGCAGTCAAAGGCATCAAGATAGATACGGGAGATAGATAGGGAGGGAGGGAGGGAGGGAGGGAGGAAAGGAGGGAGGTAAATAGGTAGATAGGCAGGCAGGCAGTGTTCTGACCAAGGCTTTCTGAGACTGTAATTAAGCACATGCTTAGTCCAAACAACTCTTGTTTTATTTCAATCCTGGGAATTATGCTCATTCCCAGCCCGTAATGAGTCTCAAACAGTCCCTTGAGATAAGCACCTACCTTTATCTCCTTTGAATTGCTGCCAACAACTAAAGTGCCAAATTAACTGTAAAAAACCAACTGAAGTACAAAGTCCACACAGAGCTTCAAGGTTTAATCCGAACAGAGCGAATGACTTGCTTCCTGCAAAGGTTCCTGTCCCTTTGCCCTTTCTTTATACCTTAGGGGAGGGGCAATCACCTCCAAACCTTATGCCTGAGTTGCCCCTTTTGTCTCAGCTGCTCTTGCCTTCTGGCAGCTCTGTGCACACATGCACTGGGAACAGGCTCCCCTTGTTCCTCAGCCTCGCTGCTGCCAGACTCTGGAGTCTCCAGAGTCAGCACCCCACTCCCAGATGGTCCTGGCCCCATCTCTGCATCAGATGCAGGACCCTCATCTGAGTCCTCTCCAGACTCCCAGATTGATCTCCATTCTTCCCCACTGTCCAATTCCGCTGCCGTCTGCACAAGCTGCCGGTGAACCACAACAGGCAGGCAGGCAGATTTCTTGCTATGCTCCCCAACATTATCTACTAGCGAGTTGATCATACAAGCCATATATTGTAGCCTGAAGGCTGCATGGGAGATATCTACCTGTATTTGAAGAAAGGAGACTCCAATTATGCATCCATGTATATATGTATGTGCATAAGAACAGTGGAAAACAAACACATCCCTATGCAAAATGTGCAACTTCATTAAAAGTAAAGTGACTGCTGCAGTTGCACTATGAATCACTGTGTCTTATCCAAATATTATAATGTCCTAGGACAACAAGAAGAATGATCCATGATATGCAAATTTGAGTGGGTTAAGGCTGAAAGCATTAGGATGACTCAGACAGTGGCAACAATTAATTGCTTGCTTGCTTGTGTATGTGTGATTGTGTCTGCTGTGTGTGTGTGTGTGGAATTAGAAGAGATCCCTTATTTCACCTCTAGCTGCCTTCATCAGAGTCCTTTCTTATTCAATTGGCCAAAGCTGCTCAGATCACTGTTACTCATCCAAATTATTGCAGATTATAAATCAAATTATACTGTTTCATTCTGAAAATGAACAAATAATCTTAATTTAAATTGCAGGGCTGCTTTTCAATCAACTGATCTAGACAAAGGGTGAGTTTTTAAAGAAAAATAATTAGCCATTCACTTGATTTGCATTACTTGTTCACTTTGGGTCACTTGGATTATCAAGAGTCCTTCTAATTTTGTTCTTATTATGTGTGCCTTGTAGCAGATTGCCATATGGCAATTGGAGATTTTTACCTAGTATGAAGGGTCCTTAGAACTACCATTCCGAGCTAGAGACAAGATGAAATTATGTTTTCATACATGTAGAATTTGAAGGAAATGAAGAAATACTTACTTTGGGGGGAAATCTATTTTTGATTACAAAAAATAGGAAAAATTAAATTTCATTATGTTTTTCCTCTGCAATCCTCTAGGACAGAAAGAAGCACCTTAGTCGCTGAATTTTTAAAGCACAATGAGAAAGTTAAAACATAATATATAGTACATTTTTAGACCAGACAAATCAAGATAAGATGAGAATGGCATTTTAAAAAGTTGAATTCTGTTCGGAGTGTGTGGTACATAAAAATACTAACAAGGAACCATCAGATGGAAAGTGAGTATGCAAAAGTATTGCATATTTTGCAGAGATTATCCACCCTTGTTCAACAACCGGTGAGATTTTATTTTATTTTTTTTGCAGGGAATGAAAAAATTGAGATGAGACAATTCAAAGGATTCTCTCTGAAGAAAGTATGAGAGAAGCAGAAATGGAAGAAGGTGCACCCACACCGAATGATAAATTGAATGGGAATTTATTTTAGATGTTAGAATGTGAAGCTCAAGAAGTAGAAGTGTAGTTTTTAAATATGTCTCCAAAGCACCAGAAGGCAAGAAGAGAAACAATGGATGAAAACTAATCCAAGGAAAAAAGCAAACTAGAGCTAGGGAGAAATTTCCTAACAGTGAGAATAATTAATTAGTAGAATGCCTTGCCTTGAGAAGTCCTGGGTGCTCTATCACTGGAGGCTTTTAAGAAGAGACTGGACAGCTACATGTCTGGAATGGTATAGGCCAGCGTCCCCTGCTTGAGCAAGGGATTGGATTAGAAGACATCCAGGTCCCTTCCAACCCTGTTATTCTGTTTATGGAAAACGTAAGCTAAATGGGCTATAGCTACACTACTATTACTATTAATCTTCTCATCACTCCTTATCACCCATCCCCTCCCACTTGTATCTATATGACTGTAACTTTGTCGCTTGTATCTTTATGATTTATATTGACTGTTTCCTAGTATGATTTGATTGCTTATTGTACCCTATGACTATCATTAAGTGTTGTACCTTGACTCTTGATGAATGTATCTTTTCTTTTATGTACACTGAGAACATTTGCATCAAGACAAATTCCTTGTGTGTTCAATCATACTTGGCCAATAAAGAATTCTGTTCTATTCTATTCTATTCTATTCTATTCTATTCTATTCTATTCTATTCTTCTATTTGAAGTCAGTGGAATGGCAGATCTCAAAAAACAGATCACATTTCCAAAACAGTTTTGTGCTTTCAAAAAACAAAGCAACAGTTTCATCTTTACTGGCCTTTTCTCATAATTCAATCATGGAGACTTTTTATATGGTTTAATGATATATTTCATCTACAAGATCCTGACTCACTTCATGTGAATATCTAGTTTACATTCTTATTTTTTCCCCAAAACTTTCATGGTACCATATCAACTAATAAGCTTATTCTTTTTGATGATTGCTTGCTTGTGAGATCAGGATAATGTGGGTGAACAGACTGAAGCAAAATGCAAGAAGGTGCACCAAGGCTGGCAACAGAGATGCCACACTCACCATCCATGGACATTAAATAAGTTTCCCATTTTCTCCTTTTCCTGAACCATGGTTTGTGAGTAAACAGTTAAACACATTTATTATGGACGCCTACAACTCACATATCAGCACTTTTGTAAACAGCAAGATCTTTAGCTTCTAAAATGTGTTTCTCGAAACTGATAACCCAGGACAGATTGACGAATATATTCCTCAGCAGTTTTGAGACAGAAAATCAACTTTGCTGCATTTTCCTACTACATTTTAACATTTATGAACTGTATGACTTGATAAACTTCTCTGGCTCCATTTATTACTGTATTATCAAAATTGCAATGGTTATCTATTATTTACACGAGTGATAGTTCTTTCCAAGATTAGACAAAATTAGTTTATAAGACAATGGCATACTGAAGCTTACACAATCCATTCTGAAAATTCAATCATAGCTATGTTTTGCTACAGTGAGTTTTGATAATTCTACAAGAAAGCAAATTATAGAATTTCATTGCTAATTTTGCTTCTTGGATGATTCTTAAGTAACCATTAGAAATAAGGGGCTTTCTTGATTTTAAAATGTAATTGGATAAAAGATGATATACTTTCATAGACTTTCACATTTAAAAATAATAGAAGCCTGCAGAGATGGCATATTAGTATTTTATAGCCACATTCATTATGTAAGTATATATAGTATCAAAGATAATAAACAAATACTAATACAGCAAGAGGAAAGATTTCCACTGCAAAGGAACAAATACGTCCTGAAGTGGATTACAACGACAAGGTCTATAAAAGCCCAATAGGCAGTTTTAGAAAACATTGATATTAGAATTGCAAATTGTATTTGGGAACAATGAGCTTGCAATTCACTGGTAGGGCTACTCAAGGAAATGACAAGGACAAGAGACAAACACTCATCATAAATAGGAGTGGTAGCTTTCACAAATCTTTTAGGATTAACTCCATTTGGTTCCATGGGGGTTTGGGGGGTTTTTTTTGCATGTGAGAATTTGCTTCAGGTTGACTAGTTACATGAAAGTATGGGCCTGCCATCTAGTTCTTGAACAGGTACAATACTTTCCTCTAGTCTGGGATGTAATTTAATAGTAATATTTGAGTGGCTTGAGTTGTAAACTGGAGGTGATAACTGATGAAGTTCTGATGTTCTATTTTTACAGACTGTCTTTAAATAGGTGCTCTCTGGGAATTTATTTCGTTCTATTGATTTATCTATGGATCTCATTGGGTGGATAGTTCAGCTTCCTGAATGCCTAGTTTAATTCTAACAGTTGAATATCTCTGTCAAATTAAGTTCTGGACAAAAAAATTGATGCTGTTTTTAGGGGTAGAACCTGGAAGCATGTAATATATGCATAGCAAGCCATCAGGAACATCATCACTGATATCAGTGCATTAATGGTTCAGCAGGAGAACTAAAAAATAATTTCTTGAAGAAATTAGGCAAAGGGCAAAATATTTATTATATTTTATAATAGTTTTACAATTCAGTTTATAATGTTTATTTAAAAAAATTATAGAGTGGAATACACACACACACACAAATAAATATACTTAGATAACATATCAAACATCTGTGGACATGGACATATTCCATAAATACTGAAACTCAAATAAATGTGTAGATTTCCTCAAAATCTTTGCTTTTATTTGGTAATATAGCTTCTCCAGCAATTTTATGTTATTGTTCTTATATTTATATCCCTAACCATCCCTATCTTTTTTTTCATCTCCGTGTTACCAAGTGCACACATTTTATCACATTATTTTGACTCACAAGAATATTGAGAAAAGCTAGAATTGCATGATTGTTTTTAAACTATTACTATTTCATGACAGTAAGAATGATGGATTTCTCTTGGGTGCTAAAATCCTCTGGAAACCCTTTTTGATTGCTGAGATTTAAGGATGCACTCAGATGTCTATCCTATGGAACTACCATGTTGAATCTTATCTTTTACAGAAGAAATTCTGTCTAGCTGAGGTCTGATCATATTCCTCTGTTCCATGCAAGGCATTTTGGTTTAGTCACCTGCTTTGCTCTGCTTTGTTTTCAAGTAAGCATTTAATGTATTCTAATGCCTGCAGTTCATGCAATTTGTAATGCCATGATCTCTGTAATCCCTGTAATTAGAATTGTATAATTACATATCTGATTGCTTCCATCCTGGAGTCCTGACAGCTGTGATTCCATAGACCTCCACAGTTTTTTGAGGACTTTTCTTCCCTCAAGCTCTTCCCACCCAGCTGAGTTTCGCTGGAGGAATACTGCTTTCTCCAAACACTGATTTGTTTAACCAACATTGGTATAAATGGCTCTGTAATTAAAGCATTTTGGTTAATGTGAAGAGTGGAATAGCCATAACAAAGGCAACAGGAATTAAGCAGTCAAGAACAAACACAGATCTTTTTCACCCATAAAGCCACAATTACCATAGGCTAAACAGTAGTTGAGACTTGGACCTGTTTAGCATAAGCTTTTCGTATCCCAATAAATCAATGCCTTCCAATGATACCATTCTGCTGTAATTCTCCCATTAAGTGGAAAAATCAGCAAAGAATTTAAGAGCTAATAATTTTTATTGTTTGGTTATAGACACAACTCTGAATTTATAATACAACAGAGTTTCAATTCCATAGCATAGTTTGCAAATATAAGGAAGTTCTATTAGGAATTGGTCACCCTGATCATAAAAGCTTCATAGGGATAACCAATTGTCTGATAGATACATAGAAGTACTATTAGAAGGTCTAGCAAAAAAAAATAATACAAAATTAATGTGTAGATGGCAGTTGGAAGGCACATATTATTTTAATATAGATATGTGTAAGATTTGATAAAAGGCTGAATCAATAAAGATCTGAGATCTACTTTGCATGCTTATTAGTTAATGGCAAGCTTAATTTATTTACAGTTTTGAAGCTTTCAACATACAATAATTGAACATCCCAAAGAATAGATAATTGTATATGGAGGAAATACATCAAACAGATAATAATCCACCCCTCCCCCTGGTGTGTGTATTATATTCTTCACTAAGAAAGAAAAAAAACTATTCATGGTATGGCCCCTAGATATAGAAGAGTTTTTACGTCTACCGTGTAAAATTTACAGAACATATTTCAGTCATAACACAAAACTTTCCTCAGTGCTTTCAATATTATGGAGGCAAATTAGTGACAACAGAGTCATAGAGAGCAAATCCCTTTATTAGAGCTTCTACTAGAAGCTATAAAAATATGAGCTGGACTTTGTTGACTTCAAATGCCTAGATGATTAGGGGACTGGAGACTAAAAAATATGAAGAACGGTTACAGGAACTGAGCCTGGCTAGTCTAGTGAAGAGAAGGACCAGGGGAGACAGGAGAGCAGCCTTCCAATATTTGAGGGGCTACCACAGAGAGGAAGGAGTCAAGCACCTGAAGGCCAGACAAGGAATAATGGATGGAAACTGAACAAGGAGAGATTTAACCTGGAAATAAGGAGAAATTTTCTGACAGTGAGAACAATCAACCAATGGCACAGAAATTGCCCTCAGAAGTTGTGGGAGCGCCATCACTTGAGACTTTCAAAAAGAGATTGGACTCCCATCTGTCAGAAATGGTGTAGGGTCTCCTGCTTGAGCAGGGAGTTGGACTAGATGACCTACAAAATCCTTTCCAACTCTGATTATCTGTTAAATCTGTTGCCAACTGGTAACAAATCAATAAAATGTAAATGATTTCACTTCGTTAAATGTCTACTTTATTTTTCCGGTAAATGATATTAAAGCAAAAAACCAAAAATACTAGTAAGGATAAAACAGTCACTAAAATCATTTCTCTTGGAACTATTAGTTCTTTAGGCACTGTAAATTTTAAACATTTAATATTTTTTAATAGTTTGGATTTGGGGCTCCCTGCGGGGAGCATCCGGAGACTCCAGTTGGTGCAAAATGCAGCCGCGCGGGTGATTATGGGGGCGTCACGTAGCACCCATGTGACGCCTCTCCTGCGCGAGCTGCATTGGTTGCCGGTGGCTCTCCGGGTTCGCTTTAAGGTTCTAGTTTTGACCTTTAGGGCGACCCATGGCATGGGACCAGGTTACCTTCAGGACCGCATTCTGCCAACGTTCTCCAACAGGCCGGTGCGTTCCCACAGGGAGGGTCTGCTCCGGGTGCCGTCGGCCGCTATGTGTCGTCTGGCGGCGCCAAGGAGTAGGGCCTTCTCTGTGGGTGCCCCCGCCCTCTGGAATACTCTGCCACCGGAACTTCGTACCGGCACGGACCTGAGGGCCTTCAGGCGCGCGTTAAAGACCTGGCTCTTTGAGCAGGCCGGCCTGGGCTGAGATGATGATTTTAAATTTGATCTCCATTTTTAATTTTAAATTGGGTTTTAAGGGTGGGGGGGGGGGTTTCCTAATTTTAGTATGCAGCTGATTTAAATTTAATTACTTTTTAACTTTTGTATTTTCTGTGGGGTTTTTAGATGAGCTGTTCACCGCCCTGAGTCCCTTGGGAGAAGGGCGGTATATAAATGCAATTAATAAATAAATAAATTTTAGGGATGTTTTTAAAAAGCATTTAGAACAGAATAACAGAGTTGGAAGAGACCTTAGAGGTATTCTAGTCCAACCTCCTGCTGACGTACAAAACCTTATAACATTTCAAACAAAGAAAGACTTCCAAGATCCGTTCCAACAGTGTTAGCCTGTAAAATGCATTGATGTTGAGCCAACTGTTCAAGTAAGTGGCTTAGACTTATACACGCACACACACAAGCACCCAACTAAAATTCATAGATTTTGGTTCTTTAAACCAAAAGAAGCAAATTAATTAATACTATGTCAATGGTAATTATATCTGTCAAGGTGGTGTCATCTCTTAGTGACCACATAGATATTCTCCAGGACATTTTATCCCTCTCTCCCAAATCCTTCAGATTTTCCAATATTCTCCAATTGTTGTTGCAAAGGAGTCTACCACGAAGATTGTCCTCTCTCTGTCCTCCATTCAAATGTCAAAAGTATACATTCCAAAAGCATTTTTGTCTTATTTGCAGGCTACTGAATGGAGCATGAGATTGGTGCTCATTTAATTTTATCATTACATCCAAAGACTATTAAAGCCCTTTATCATTTACAGTAGTCAATGTTTTCACATATTTTATTAAGAGTAGAGTAGAGTAGAATGCAGAATAAATAGAACAGAACAGAATAGAATTCTTTATTGGCCTAGTGTGATTAGGCACAGAAGGAATTTGATGCATAAGCTCACAGTGCCCATATAAACAGCAAGTAATAGGTCATAGGTCATAATCATATGTAGGAAGTTAGCATCCACCCCTCTCCTAGAAAAAATTGAAATAGCCTAGGAAATATTAAAAGGCAGAATATTTCTTCTAAAAAGAGTAGAAACTCAAGAAGCAGAAACTCACTCAAGAAGCAGAAACTCACCCCCCACCCTTGTTAATGAGTGGGCCATTAAGGCTTGGGCCAGAATACTTTACATAAGAAGGAACTCCAAGGTGATGGGATTAAGGATGGCCCTCAGGAAATGATAGGATTACCCATCTCACCACATGGCCTGGGAAGATTGCATTAGCCAGCATTCAGGTAAAGCCATGTGGTCCAGACCAAGCCTATAGAATTAAGACCCCTGCCCCTGGGAGTCTGACAACCAATTAGAATACAAGCTCCAATTCAAATCCCAACAGAGGGTATAAAACCCAGGTACTCTCAGCACCTCAACACTCTTTTTCCTTCTTCCTTTTTTTCTTTTTCCCCTTTTCCCTTCTCTTCTCATCTTGAAGCATGTGATCATTCTTCTCTGGAGCTCTAGGCCATGTGGCCCTGTAACCATTAAACCTTCCAAGCAGCCTCCATGTTTCCAGTGTCTTTTTTCCCCACTTGGAACTGAACCCAGAAGGATATTTCTTTCAACACATAGTTACAATCATTAATTATAAGTTACAAACAACAATTGAGATATCATAAGAACAATAGGAAAATATAGTAAGAAAGATGAGAAGATGAGAGAAGATGAGAAATGAGACAGTGCTGGGCTTTGATGCAGACATTTGGAAATCAGAGAATAACTCTTGACTTTCTTAAGAAGGTAAAACCTTTTCATTGATCCTTGCCAAATACCCATTTTTAATTCACTTCCTCTTCAGCTTGATTTTTTTGGGGGGGCAAAGCTGTCGTATTAAGACTTGGTCATATTTCCTGCTTTAGATGCTATCATTAATGAGAAACAAAGTTAAAAGCTTTGGAATTGAGAAATTAACCTTTTTTAAAAAAAAAAGTTTATATAATACTTTTTCTTCTAGGCATCCAGTGCCAGAAATTTAAAATTGAAAGGACTTAACATGAAGTGTAGGGTTTTATTGATTCTCCCTTCACTGTGAGAAACTGCATTTGTAATCAGAAGGATTTCTGGAGCTTCGGTTTTTGTAATGAAATGGCTTTGAATGTCTATAATTCTCCTAAAGATATAAGAATTGCGCTTAGTTTTTCAATTGTCACTATGATGCAGGTTAGCCAATCATTAACTTTCAGCAAATCTGAAAGTATTTTGTATACAATTACATGGATTGTGTGTATATGTTTACTTCTCTTATGTTCTCATTATAAGCTAAATAATATTTAAGGGTTGGCCTCCCAAAAGAAGTTTAAAATAGTTTCCTGCTTTGATACTACAAACGTATCTTATTAGGACATTAAATCTGTTTGTACGTCTCATTGAATATTATTCACTTTGATTGGAAAAAGCTTTCCCATGTCATAAGTAATGCTACCTGCCATTTTTGAAATTGGAGCTGTTAAGGCTAGAACTATAGATAGTAGTCCTCATTGATTGATTGTTTAGCAACCATTGGCAGTTACAGTATTTTTATGATAAAATATCATATTTAGAGCCTTCACATGTCTACAAAGCAAAGGAAAGTTGTAGTGAGATCATAAACATTTAGTGGCCGCACCACTTAGAAATGGAGGAAGAACAAAAAGTATTCTTCCCTGTCTTTGGCTAGGCTAGAAGGAAGCTCTCTCTCTCTCTCTCTCTCTCTCTCTGTGTGTGTGAGAGAGAGAGAGAGAGAGAGAGAGAGACCTTAAAAGTGTAAAAATATAGATTTTATGTATACTCAACATTTCCTTAGGAAAAATATATTGGTTTTGATTTTCTATCAATTGCACAATTCATATAGAGCTTGTCTGTATAGACAGAAACTAAAACACATTTTAAATACATTTTCATGAGATTCTAGTGTATTTGCTCAGTCAGTAACTAATCCAGAAAATAATGGAATATGGTTTTCCAGACCATGCTAAAAGCTAATATGAACAAAGCTGATCAATTTTAAAGATTCACAACAGCATTTTTATTGTATCAAACTCTTCTCTTCCATTTCCTATAGAAGCTTCTTTTTCTAGATTGACTGTAGGATATCTCATCCTTTAGAAGACCTTCCATGGTAGATGAGAATATCCTCTCTTGGTCTCTACTTCAATGACTTGAGTTGAAAACGGCTTCTGACATTTCTTTTCCTCTCAAAGGTAAGGAGGAATTTTACGTATGGGTAAGGCAAGCCCTCAGAACATCACAGTGGTCTGATCTGGTCAAGGAGCTACCACTAGTTCTTCCAGTTAGAGAGATTCCATCTAGACTAGAGAGATTAGTTCTGTCTGCTCAGAGGGACAGGAAAAATACCATTGGAGATAATTCTCTGCATAAATGAACTGAGTAGATAGAAGGAGCACCTGATCCCCACACCCAGATCACAATGGCTGCCTGTACCCCTTAGCAAGTCCCCAAGAGAAAGAAGATGTATCAGCTTGAGCCACTCACTCCTTTAAACTCTGTTTCATTAACTCCACCCAACCTCATTAATCAAAGATAGAATAAAATGAGCCCCGGAGAATGCAAAGTTTGCCCCTCTGGCTTCAAGCTCCTTTAATTACATTCTCAGTGGGAAGGGTTTCTTGCACACACCCAGGCTCAATGCAAGTCTCCTGCCTTATGGGGATTGAGAGTAGGGGACACAGGCTCAGGTCGCGACCTGGCCAGAGTAAAATAGACATTGTGACCTCATTTTTTCTGCTCTTTTGACAAGTACTTAGGCTTTCTTGTCACTCTGAAGGACCCAGGCAGGCAGGGAGATGAGTCAATTATTTCATCTTTACTTAACCAAAGATTACATTTGTAGACCTCACTTAAATCCAAAGCAAAAGGAAAACCCAAAGCAATTAGACACAAACAGCTATCATGCCAGCTGGGAATGGTTAAGTTTGAACTCCTAAGATATCTCATTATGTAATGAAGATCCAATCAAATCTCCTCTAAATTGTTTTTAAAAAGTGTTTTAAAAAAGAATATGGCAAAACCATTGAAAAATAGGAAAGGAAAGCAATTCTTCTCAGAAAATCCAGAGAAATCCAACCTTTTCTTTGAGGCATTCTCCTTCTGCAGTGCCAAAGTCTGACTCATAACGGTCCGCCAACCTTCAGTCTTAATACAATTAGAGTAACAATCTTTTGTTGTGGGCACCACACAAACCCCCTCATTACAATTACTTCAAAGACATCACACTAATGAGGGGCTGTGTAATGGGAAAGCTGCAATGTGGCACCCTGCATGCCCGTGTGTGTGTTCTGGGATGCGGAAGAGAATTACTTCACTATCTAGAGCTCGCTTAGCACCTGCTCTTCAGTCCATTGGGGCAGACTGGCCTAAGGTGTTACTGAGGCCTCTGGGAGAAGGCTCAGCTGGGGCTGCAGTTGGTAAAGAGCTCTACAGAGTAGAGCAGCAAGAACTGGAATGTGTGACGGTCGAGCAGGACAACAGAGACCGATAAATTTGAAACAGATGCTCTTATGATGAGCTGCCTGCCAACAATGTGGCTGCTAAGAGACCCCTAGCCCCCACTAGGAGAATGTCTTGAAGGGGCTCCCCAAGTTTGATATGAGTTTGTTGTATCTTGTAGCCAAGATATTTATGTTTCCAGGTAGTCTTTGATCTACAACCACAATTGAGCCCAAAATGTTCATTTCATAAACAAGGCACTTATTAAGTGAATTTTGCCCCATTTTACTGCTTTTATGATGCTTTTCTCCATGCTTACTTTTAAATTTTTATTTTTCTACTTCTAATACAATGCTCCATCAAATGGTCATACAGTACTTAATATTATGGAATGTTTAGTGATTGGCCCATCTTTCTGTTGTACCTGGGCAGGGTGACTTTTTCCATCCAATCAACCTTTATACTTTTTTCTGCTTTGCCGAGTATAAAGGAAAAGCTGAGGCTTTGGCCGGGGTTCTCTCATTTTCAAAGAGAGACCCTTTTTGTCAAAGTACTCTAATAAATTATATAAATACTCACTTGCTTATTGGAGAGGGCGTGCCAAGGCAGAATCTCGAGCCAATTTGGCTATCAGCAACAAAATCATAGAAAACCAATAGGATGATGAGAGTGAAATAAATATGGCCAGATTCAGAGCTTTCAAACAAATGTCCAGTGCTGTATTATATATTTATTTATTTATTTATTTATTAATTACATTTATATACCGCCCTTCTCCCAAGGGACTCAGGGCGGTGAACAGCTCGTCTAAAAACCCCACAAATACAAAAGTTAAAAAATAATTAAATATTAGAATTAGCTGCAGACTAAAATTAGGAAACCCCCCCCACCCTTAAAACCCAATTTAAAATTAAAAATGGAGATCAAATTTAAAATCATTATCTCAGCCCAGGCCGGCCTGCTCAAAGAGCCAGGTCTTTAACGCGCGCCTGAAGGCCCTCAGGTCCGTGCCGGTACGAAGTTCCGGTGGCAGAGTATTCCAGAGGGCGGGGGCACCCACAGAGAAGGCCCTACCCCTCGGCGCCGCCAGACGACACATAGCGGCCGACGGCACCCGGAGCAGACCCTCCCTGTGGGAACGCACCGGCCTGTTGGAGAACGTTGGTAGAATGCGGTCCTGAAGGTAACCTGGTCCCATGCCATGGGTCGCCCTAAAGGTCAAAACTAGAACCTTAAAGCGAACCCGGAGAGCCATCGGCAACCAATGCAGCTCGCGCAGGAGAGGCGTCACATGGGCGCTACGCGACGCCCCCATAATCACCCTCGCGGCTGCATTTTGCACCAACTGGAGTCTCCGGATGCTCCCCGCAGGGAGCCCCATGTAGAGGGCATTACAATAGTCCAGGCGAGAGGTGACAAGGGCCTGAGTGACCGTGCGCAAGGCGTCCCGATCCAGGAAGGGCCGCAACCGGTAGATCCGACGGATCTGATGAAACGCCCCCCTGGAGACGGCCGCGATGTGATGTTCAAGCGACAGCCGTACATCCAGGAGGACTCCCAGGTTGCGAGCCCTCTCTGTGGGGGGCAGAACCTCCCCCCCAATAGCCAGCGAAGGTGTCAGCTGGCTATATCGGGGCGCCGGAAACCACAGCCACTCGGTCTTGGATGGGTTGAGCCGAAGCCTGTTCCCGCCCATCCAGTCCCGCACGGCCTCCAGGCACCTAGACATAGTCCCCACAGCATCGTTGGGGTGGTCCGGAGTGGAGATGTACAACTGGGTGTCATCTGCATACAGATGACACCTCACTCCAAGACCACGGATGATCTCGCCCAGCGGCTTCATGTAAATGTTGAACAGGAGGGGAGAAAGGACCGACCCCTGAGGCACCCCACAAACCAGGGGCCTAGAGGTGGACCTCTCCCCCCCCGCCAACACGAATTGCGAACGGTCAGAGAGGAAGGAGGAGAACCATCGGAGGACGGTTCCACCAATCCCCAACCCCTCCAACCGTCGCAATAAGATACTATGGTCGATAGTATCGAAAGCCGCCGAGAGATCTAATAGGACCAGGACAGAGGAGAACCCTCTGTCACGAGCCCTCCAGAGATCATCAACCAACGCGACCAATGCCGTCTCAGTGCTATGTCCAGGCCTGAAGCCCGATTGGAACGGATCGAGGTAAGTTGCTTCCTCCAGGTACTGGGGGAGCTGACGTGCCACCACACTCTCAACAACCTTCGCCACGAAGGGAAGGTTGGAGACTGGACGATAGTTGTTTAAAATAGCTGGGTCCAGGGAAGGCTTCTTGAGGAGGGGGCGCACCACCGCCGCCTTCAGGGCGGTAGGGAGCACCCCCTCTCTCAAAGAAGCGTTGACAATCCCCTGGAGCCAGCCTCGTGTCGTCTCCCTGGCGGCCGAAACCAACCAGGAAGGACACGGGTCCAATAAACAGGTGGTGGCATTCAGACCCCCCAGCAACCTGTCCACACCCTCAGCGGTCACAGGATCGAACTCCCCCCAGATAACACTCTCAAGACCTGCCCCGGACACCTCCCCCGGGACCACCCAATTGGAGTCGAGCCCTTCCCGAATCTGAGCGATTTTATCATGCAGAAATCGGGAAAACTCCTCTGCTCTACCCTGCAAGAGGTCATCCCGCGCTCTCGGTTCAAGTAGAGAGCGGGTCACTCTAAACAGGGCGGCAGGCCGATTTTCAGCTGATGCAATAAGGGCGGAGAAATACGAAGATTTCGCCGCCCCTATCGCCACAAGGTAAGTCTTAATATGAGATCTCACCTGTGTTCGGTCAGACTCAGAACGGCTCGCCCTCCAAATGCCCTCAAGACGTCTTTTTCGGCACTTCATCTCCCGTAGCTCCTCCGTATACCACGGAGCCAAATGGGATCTGTGCCGAGTCAGAGGTCGCATAGGCACAACTCGCTCTAGGGCCCCGGCGGCCGACCCCTCCCAGGTGGCCACCAGGTCTCCAGGCGAGCTGAGAGCCAGAGATTCAGGAAATGGCCCAAGCTCCCTCTGGAACCGATCCGGATCCATTAGGCGCCTGGGGCGGAACCATCTAAGTGGCTCCGCCTCCCTGCGGTGGGGGGTAGCGGAACAGAAATCCAGCCTCAGGAGGGAATGATCTGTCCATGACAAGGGTGTAATAACTAAATCCCCCCAATTACAGTCATTCAACCACTGCCCAGAGACAAAAATCAGGTCCAGCATGTGACCTCCCATGTGAGTGGGGGCAGAAACTAACTGGGTCAGGTCCATGGCCGTCATGGAAGCCAAGAACTCCCGGACCAACCCCGAGGTTTCACCGAGCGATGGCAGGTTGAAATCCCCCATGACTAAGAGCCTTGGGGTCTCAACCGCCAGCCCGGCTATTACCTCTAGGAGTCCGGGTAGGGCCGATGAGACGTGGCAGGGAGCCAGGTACGTCAACAAAAGACCCATCTGAACCCCTTGCCCCCACTTCACAAAAAGAGATTCACAGCCAGCCGTCTGAGGGACAGTGGCCTCCCTAGGACAAAGGACTTCCTTTATAAGCACCGCCACCCCACCGCCCCTTCCCTGAGCCCTAGGCTGGTGAAATGCAAGGAAACCTGGTGGGCACATCTCAACCAGAGGGACACCTCCCTCTGGGCCCAACCAGGTTTCGGTGACACCTACCAGGTCCGCGGCCTCCTCCTGAGCCAACTCCCAGATCAGGGGAGCCTTATTAACCACGGACCTGGCATTGCACAACAGCAGCCGGGTATTCAGGGCCTGAGATTCCGGACAACCAGGACTACAGGATGGGTAGGGAGGGTCGGAGCGCGCTACCGCTTGTAAACATCGGGAGCGCGATCCCCTAACCGGATATGGCCCTCCACCCCTAGCATACCTACCTCTCCCAGTTACCGTGCCGATAAAACTGGCCCCCGGCTGCCCACCCCCTGTCTGCCACCCCGACACGGGAACCCCCGAGGCCCCACAGGCGCGCTCGCCGGCCCGGCTGCCCCCAATTCCATGCGGGCTGTCTCCCCCGCCCGCCCTGGACTTTTCCCCTTTAAAAAATCCCCTTAAAAATTTGTCAAGCCCAAATTTACCACGCCCTCCCCGGTTTCCCCGACCCCACCATCGCTCCGGATCCCAGGATCCCTCATTGCGGAAGGTCTTAGAGAGCTTCGAAGGCCACCTAAGGGAGAGGGGGGCATCCCTCAAGGCCCAAAGCTCTGTCCGTAGGTACTTCCGTGGACCCGGCCGCCCTATCTCGGCAGTCCCAGAGTGTCCGCAACGTCTGCCGTCCTCCGGCCATAGAAAATGGAATCCAGTCCAGCTGGGGTATATTCCGCCTCCCCCCGGTCGTCCCACCTCTGCCACCGGTGAGACCCCCGGGGGGGAAAGAGTCACAGGCAGAGCCAGTCCCCCCCCTAGGCCCACCACCTCTGCCACCGGTGGGGGCCCCAGGGAAGGAAGGGACACCATAGCCCCACCTAAGCGGCCCACGGGGGCATCGGCACCATCGCTCCCCCGCCGAGCCCTTCCGTGGATCTCCCAGCCGCCGCGTCATCTTCGGGGCTATCGAAAATGCCCCAGGTCCGCTCGCTGCCCGTCCGCAGCCGCCCCGCTCCGCCGACCGCTGGAGGAGGCCTCCGCAATCGACCCAAGGCCGCCGGGGCCGCCGTGACCACGCCGCCCTCCACATCGGTCCCGCGGCTCCAGCCGACCCCCGACCAGCCTCCAGGTGTCTCGGCTGGTCTCCCTCGATCCTCCCCCGCCTCTGCCACCGGCGGGGGGGCCCAGGGGACAGGGGGGGCCACCGCTGAGGCCGTCCAGGCCGGAGAGGGCCGCGGCGGAGCTCCGCATCGCACGCACCGGATCCATCGCCACAAATCCACCGAGGCCGCTCCACACCACTCCCAAGGCCTCCGAGGCCGCTCAGAAACCGCTCCGGGGCCGCCGCACCTGGAGCGCGGCCTCCGACGCCACTCCGAGGCCACTCCGAGGCCAACGAGGCCACCCCGAGGCCGCTCCGAGGCCGCCAGGACTGCCGCGGCAACGCTGTCTCTTCTCTCGGCGCCGCGGCTCCGGCGAGCTGGAAAACCACTCCGGGACTGCTGCATCCAGAACGGGGCCTCCGAAGCCCCTCCGAGGCCGCTCCGAGGCCGCCAAGGCCAGCAAGACCGTCCCGAGGCCACTCCGGGGCCGCCAGGGCCGCCGCGCCAACGCCGTCGCTCCCATCGGCTCCCTTAGCTCCGGCGAGCCCCCAACCAGCTCTCGTTGGAAACCGCTGGTCTCCCCGGGCCCTCCCCCACCTCTGCCACCGGCGAGGGGGGCCAGGGGGCATGGGGACCCGCATCGAAGAGCACCCGGGCCGGAGAGAACTCCGGCGAAAGCAGCCGTCCGCCATCTTTTATACCATGGATGGACAAACTATGGTGCCTTTATGGCCTGTGGACTTCAACTCCCAGAGCCAGCTTGGCTCAGGAATTCTGGGAGTTGAAGTCTGCTGGTTGCCCACCCAATATATGCTATCATACAGACTAGGACAGTGATGGCAAACCTTTTAGGCTCAAAAATTTGGAAAATATCTAACTTTAGTCTGCTGCTGTTCTTTATTTTTCTCTCTCATCAAACAAAAGAGAGACAAATCTTTACTCCCCGCTGCCTAAACTAGTTAACAGTGGCAGTTGGGGCCAATGCCGAGGCTGAGCCTGAAGTAGAGGTCCAGGTCTCAACTTCAGCCTAGGCCAGTGGTAGGGAACCTTGGCTCTTTTATCACTTATGGACTTCAACTCCCAGAATTCCTGAATGAGCTATAAAAAGTTCCCCATCCCTGGTCTACTGGTTTTTCAGTTGTGAGGGAAATCAATTTTTGATTTGAATGGGATTGTTCAATATACAAATGTCCTAATTTTTGACTTGAATGATCAATATTCTTTATATGTCCTACATTTGTATATTAAACAGTCCCATTCAAGTCAAAAATTGATTTCCCTCACAACTGAAAAACCACTAGACCAGGGATGGGGAAACGTTTATGGCTCATTCAGGAATTCTGGGAGTTGAAGTCCATCAGTAATAAAAGAGCCAAGGTTCCCTACCGCTGGCCTAGGCCACTGAAAAAGGCCATCTCCAGCCATTCCCCAAGGAATGCAAGCTTTGAGGAATGACACATTCCCCTAGTTTTGGGCTCCCCAGGGTTTGCCATGTACCACTTACCTTTAGTGGTGTTGTCTTTCATTTGACAGGCCCCAGCGGCCTATCTGAAGTTGTTCTGGGTTGCATGAGGCCTTTGTTCTTGAAGTGGCTTCAAGAGAATGCTCTTCCACAGCCTCTGTAGCCTCCAAAAACGGAGGAAAATCCAGTTCTCATATGACTTTCTGTCAGGTGCAAAGAATCACGGCCATGTGTTCAGTTTTAGTTCAGAAGATTTATTGCTCACACCTATACATCAGATTCTAATACATTAAACTTCAATATTAAATTGGCAGCAGATAAAGGTCAATGGAATTCAAGAAGGGTGGGACTTAGACCATTTGTGGGAATGAAACGACTCTAGACTGATGATTCATTTGACACTGTCCTCTAGCTCTCATTTTTTCCCTACATTTTCAGAGGTTTTTGAAGTCACACAAGAGCATAGCCCTCTTGAGCAACTTCTGGGGGCTACACAAGTGCACATCTCACTTTCATGAGGCTCCGTGGACTCCAAAAAAAGCACACAAAAATGGGGCATCTATTCCAGAATACTTCTTGGGTGCTGGTAAATGCTGGTGTATCACCCAAAACATTGTGGCATGTCACCTTTGATACGCCATCACTGGACTAGAGCATTATGGTCTGTCTGTGGTGTATTACTTTAGCTTCACTCTTTAAAACCAAGTTGCTTGGGTTTACACATCACATAAGGCCATATTTCATAGATCACCAGCCCTAATAATTTAATACACCCCAATCAAACAGTATTATAGCAAGTGAACCGGGGCATTGTGAATAGAAACTTTAGCTATCAGTAAGAAAACTGTTCAATCCTTTTGACCACCTTACTGTGAAAGCTGGATACAGAACTAAATCAATATTTACTGTAATGTTATACACCCATTGTAAATTATTGTATTGCATTGGTTGTAACTGCTGCTTTTATATGCTGTTAGAATAGCCTTGACCAAAACAGTCAAGTAAAA
The DNA here is from genome assembly GCA_023653725.1 of Bungarus multicinctus. NCBI lineage: Eukaryota > Metazoa > Chordata > Lepidosauria > Squamata > Elapidae > Bungarus > Bungarus multicinctus. The sequence goes on from CM042837.1 coordinate 14,785,754, forward strand.
TAAACAAATCACCCTTAGCACACATTAATTATTTCTGTTTTATATTTTCAGATCACTCCCTAAACTTTTTGAGTGGCCAGATTCTATTGTAAACTGGACTTCTCCCAAATCTTTTACAGTCTCTCCACTTATTTATGCACGGCATTGAATCCAAACTGCTGTTCTAGACATGACTCTAAAGAAATTGGAATCTTGCCCTGTTTTCATATGGCATTTCATTTCAACACCAAGAATGCTTTCTTTGTGTAGAAAAAAATAACACTAAAGAAATTTACAAGGCAGACCTGGGAGCTCATAATTTAATCTGAAGTCAGGGCACCTTGTAAATGCAGCACACATTAAAGGTATATTATATGCACAGTGTTGTGCAGTTCCTGTGGTAGTAAGACTGCACTTTAAAATGCTGCAACGTGAGCTCTGGGACTACCCAGTAACTTATCATTTCAACAGAATCATTCAAAGCACTGCAGTGCAGAGGTGTAATCCCTCAACTATGTGCCCCAAGAGAAGGAAAACAGTTACCATTGTGAGTTGGTTGTAGGATATAAAAATAGAAAGGTAGGGAAGGAGGGAGGGAAGGAAGGAAGGATGGAAGGAAGAAAGAAAGAAAAGAAAGAGGAAGGCAGGGAGGGAGGAGAACAAAGGAAAGAAGGAAGGAAAGAAAGAAAAGAAAGAGGAAGGAAGGAAGGAAGGAAGGAAGGAAAGAAAGAAAGAAAGAAAGAAAGAAAGAAAGAAGAAAGAAAGAAAGAAAGAAAGAAAGAAAGAAAGAAAGAAAGAAAGAAAGAAAGGAAAGAGGAAGGGAGGGAGAAGGAAGGAAGAATGGAAGGAAGGAAGGAAGAAGAAAGAAAGAAAGAAAGAAAGAAAGAAAGAAAGAAAGAAAGAAAGAAAGAAAGAAAGAAAGAAAGAAAGAAAGAAAGAAAGAAAAGAAAGAGGAAGGCAGGGAGGGAGGAGAAGGAAGGAAGGAAGGAAAGAAAAGAAAGAAAGAAAGAAAGAAAGAAAGAAAGAAAGAAAGAAAGAAAGAAAGAAAGAAAGAAAGAAAGAAAGAGGAAGGGAGGGAGAAGGAAGGAAGGAAGAATGGAAGGAAGGAAGGAAGGAAGAAAGAAAGAAAGAAAGAAAAGAAAGAGGAAGGCAGGGAGGGAGGAGAAGGAAGGAAGGAAGGAAAGAAAAGAAAGAAAGAAAGAAGAAAGAAAGAAAGAAAGAAAGAAAGAAAGAAAGAAAGAAAGAAAGAAAGAAGGAGGAAGGGAGGGAGGAGAAGGAAGGATGGAAGGAAGGAAGGAAGAAAGAAAAAGAAAGAGGAAGACAGGGAGGGAGGAGAAGAAAGGAAGCAAGGAAGGAAAGAAAAGAAAGAGGAAAGAAAGAAAGAAAGAAAGAAAGAAAGAAAGAAAGAAAGAAAGAAAGAAAGAAAGAAAGAAAGAAAGAAAGAGGGAGGGAGGGAGGCGAAGGAAGGAAGGAAGCCCATCCAGTACTTGGTTGCAGAGGTGAAATATTCTGCATACTGCATTGAGAACTGCAGTGCTTGGGGATGGGAGAATCACCCTAATCAGATATCCCTATACAGATTACTAGCATGGGTTTTTATAAAAAAAGTTCTAGCTGTCAACCTTAAAAATAAAACATTTCTTGTAAAACAATTATATAATCAAACTTTGTGATCTCATTCACACTTAAAAAAAATTCTTTTACATATTATTTCCATTAATAGCATCCAATTCAATAGAAATCTGGAACGCTTCCTATCCCATCCCATGGATAATCAATTCTGATACTGTGTGAAAACGATAGAAAAGAAGGCAAGGATTACATCACAGAGGAGCTCGTAAACCTAAATGAAGGGTGAATCAAAGAAAGACAAGAGTCTTAACAGAAAGCATTTTGTTAAAATGTTCTGATATTTTAATCACGTCAACTCTGAAGGATTCTACCATGCCAAAGGTCCAATACCAGCACGTTAAAAAGCTGCTGTGTTTTATAGGGAATAGGAGCTCCCTTTAGTGTTCACATATGGGATGACACTTGAAGCAGTCTACCCCACGTAAGCATCAACAGAGAGAAATGCTAGCAAAATTGTATGAAAACCCATGCTCCCTTTTCCTAAAGCTAAATGGGTTATTTCATATAGCAGCAGTATCAGGAACATATAGAAAATGTAATACATGCAGTCCTCAACTTACAATGCTTTGTTGAGCAACCATTTGAAATTACAACAGCAGTAGAAAAAGTAACTTACGACTGACAGTTCTCACACTTATGGCTGTTGCAGCACTCCCACAGTGAACGTGATCAAATTTGGGTGCTTGGCAACAGGCATGTATTTACAATGGTTGCAGCATTCTAGGGTCACGTGATCGTCATTTAAGACCTTCCCAGCTCGCTGCTGTCTACAAAATCAACGGAGGAAGCTAGAGTTGCTTACCAACTACATGATTCATTTAACAACTGCAGTGATTTGTTTAATGACAATGGCAAGAAAGAGGTTGTAAAGTCATTTAACAGCCCTGTTGCTTAGCAATGGAAATTCTAATCCCAATTGTGACTGTAAGTCGAGGACTATCTGTATATATATGATGCTGGGCCTCAACAGAACTACCTTGCTGGTTAAATAATTGAGAAAATTTAGACTGCCAACTAAATAAACCCAAATTGTGTATCGTATATTGGAGATGCATATACCTCCAACATATGCACAGAGTTTCAGTCACAACTCCTACAGAATATTTACAAAGTGGAATATTTAAGTCAGCATAATTAGGAAATGTGTAATATCAGACAGACGGTGAGAGGTAGCAGCTGCAAAAAGATTGAAAAGCCACAACAAACACACTCTTGCTGAAGAGCAAATCTCGAACGTAACTTGCAATCTGATCTAATCATAACTGGGAAAACTGTGGCTAATAATGTACACTTCAAGTTCCGTAAGAAGTGGAGTAGGAATTCTAACAGAGGAAAGAAAAGGAGGAAAAAAATAATCCCATCCAAATGTCTGGAATACCTGTGGAGGTTAGAAAGATGTCAAACAGAGCTAGAGGGAAACAAGGGATACCAATATTTTCAGGAAAAGCTTGAGGTTTTCAGATTTTTTTTCCTTTTTAAAAAAACTGCACTATGGAAAGAAATCACTTCTTCCTCAAAGCATTGAAAATGATGGAACATTGGCTGTCAGTTAAAATAGAAAAAGATTTTTTAAAAATGATAAATGAATCATAAACAAATAGTTTGGTTCTTCGCTCTTACAACTGCTACATAGGAATGTAAAGCTTGAAATATGATACTGACTGTAGATCACCTCATGACCGGCTGTAAGCTGAGGGCATACACCGATCCTGTGTCTGATGTTTTTTAATAGAAGTGATCAGGGGTGGGTTTCAAATTTTTTAACAACTGGTTCTGTGGGCGTGGCTTAGTTGGTGGGAGTGGCTTGGTAGTCATATGACTGGCTGGGTGTGGCCAGCTCAACATCACTCACATCAAGGCACACATCTCCTCACCTGGCCTCTCATGACTGTGGGGATGCTGCAACAGTCGTAAGTGTGAAAAAGGGTCATAAGTCACTTTTTTCAGTGCCATTGTACCTTTGAATGGTCCCTCCACACAAGCAAAGTACCAGCAAAGGAGGGGAAAAAAACTCCAGAAACGTTCCTGAGAGAAGAAGTCTAGTCCTGCTAAGAATGTAATAAGGGTTAACGGAGAGGCAGTTTCTGTAAGCAACCCCAGAATGTTTCCTTCCTGCCTTCCTTACAGGATTAGGCCAATAATTTCTTCTAACAACCGGTTCTCCGAACTGCTTAGAATGTTAACAACCGGTTCTAGAGAATAGGTGTGAACCTGTAGAATCCCACCCCTGGAAGCAATGCTGCGCTTCAGTGGTTAGATGGCCTAGACATTGGCATTTGAACATAGATCTTTTAAAAATTTATATTTTATTAATATGATACAAACTGGTGAGTGCAGAACTGGCACCCAGAACTAGATTGCTAAAAATCACCTTCTACAGGTGAAACTCGAAAAATTAGAATATTGTGCAAAAGTTCATTCATTTCAGTAATGCAACTTAAAAGGTGAAACTAATATATGAGATAGATTCATTACATGCAAAGCAAGATAGTTTAAGCCGTGATTTGTCAAAATTGTGATGATTATGGCTTACAGCTCATGAAAACCCCAAATCCACAATCTCAGAAAATTAAAATATTACATGCAATCAATAAAACAAGGATTGTACATAGAACAATATTGGACCTCTGAAAACTATAAGCATGCATATGTACTCAGTACTTGGTTTGGGCCCCTTTTGCAGCCATTACTACCTCAATGCAACGTGGCATGGAAGCTATTAGCCTGTGGCACTGCTGAGATGTTATGGAAGATCAGGATGCTTCAATAGTGGCCTTCAGCTCTTCTGCATTGTTCGGTCTCATGTCTCTGATCTTTCTCTTTGTCATGCCCTATAGATTCTCTATGGGATTCAGGTCAGGCGAGTTTGCTGGCCAATCAAGCACAGTAATCCCACGGTCATTGAACCAGGTTTTGGTGCTTTTGGCAGTATGGGCAGGTGCCACGTCCTGCTGGAAAATGAAGTCAGCATCCCTATAAAGCTCATCTGTGGAAGGAAGCATGAAGTGCTCCAAAATCTCCTAGTAGATGGCTGTGTTGACCCTGGAGTTAATGAAGCACAGTGGACCAACACCAGCAGATGACATGGCTTCCCAAATCAACACAGACTGTGGAAACTTCACACTGGACTTCAAGCATCTTGCAGTGTGTGCCTCTCTATTCTTCCTCCAGATTCTGGGTCCTTGGTTTCCCAATGTGATGCAAAAGTTGCTCTCATCAGAAAAGAGGACTTTGGACCACAGAGCAACAGACCAGTTCTGTTTTTCTTTAGCCCTGGTAAGACGCTTCTGACGTTTGTTGTTCAGGAGCGGCTTCACAAGAGGAACACGACATTTGAATCCCATGTCCAGGATCTGTCTGTATGTGGTGGCTCTTGATGCACTGACTCCAGCCTCAGTCCACTCCTTGTGAATGTCCCCAAAACTTTTGAATGGCCTTTTCCTGACAATTCTCTCAGGCTGCGGTCATCCCTGCTGCTTGTGCACCTTTTTCTTCAACACTTTTCCCTTCCATATAACTTTCTATTAATGTGCTTTGATACAGCAGTTTGGGAACATCCAACTGTGTTTGCAATTACCTTTTGAGGCTCTACCTCCTTATGGAGGGTGTCAGTGATGGTTTTCTACACAACTGTCAGGTCAGCAGTCTTTCCCATGATTGTGCTTCCTACTGAACCAGATTGAGAGACCATTTAAAGGCTCAGGAACCCTTTGCAGGTGTTATGGCTTAATTAGCTGATTAGGGTGGGACACTTTGAGCCTAAAATATTGAACCTTTTCACAATATTCTAATTTTCTGAGATTGTGGATTTGAGGTTTTCATGAGCTGTAAGCCATAATCATCTAATTATGACACATCACGGCTTGAACTATCTTGCTTTGCATGTAATGAGTCTATCTCATATATCAGGTTCACATTTTAAGTTGCATTACTGAAATAAATGAACTTTTGCATGATATTCTAATTTTTTGAGTTTCACCTGTATATTTCACCTGCAACAGGGCTGATGCTAAACTCTAAAAAGTTAGGGATTAATGAGGTGAAGATGCTCTGTAGCGTTTTATTGCTGCAAATTCAAATTCTGGTATGAGTCACTAAGAGAGCAGAACAATTGGTAGAAGAACGCAGGGACTACAGTTGATCAAAAACTACATGGACAACCTGCCACCTAGAGGTAGTCCTCAACTTACAACAGTTTGTTTAGTGACTGTTCAAAGTTACAATGGCACTAAAACATGACATGTCTGTTTTCAGAGTTACAACCTTTGCAGCATCCCCATGGTCACGTGATTAAAATTCAGATGCTTGGCAACTGGTTCATATGTATGACCATTGCTGTGTTTTGGGGTCACGTGATCCCCTTTTGCTGACCTTCTGACAAGCAAAGTCAATGGGGAAGCCAGATTCACTTCACAACTGGTTTACTAACTCAGGGGTCTTCAACCTTGGCAACTTTAAGACTTGTGGACTTCAACTCCCAGAGTTCTTCAGCCAGCAAAGCTGAGAAACTTTGGCTGAGGAACTCTGGGAGTTGAAGTCCACAAGTCTTAAAGTTGCCAAGATTGGGGACCCCTGTACTAACTTATCAACTGCAGTGATTCACTTAACAACTGAGGCAAGAAAGGTCGTAAAATGGGGCAACCTTCACTTAAATGTTTCACTTAACAACAGAAATTTTGGACTCAGTTGTGGTCCCAAGTCGAAGACTACCTGTGTGGCTTGGTCCCATAGGGCAGGGGTCCCCAAACTTGGCAACTTTAAGATTTGTGGACTTCAACTCCCAGAATTCCTCAGCTGGCTGAGGAATTCTGGGAGTCGAAGTCCATAAGTCTTAAAGTTGTCAAGGTTGGAGACCTCTGCCATAAGGCTTTATAGGTCATTACCAGCCCCTGATATAAAACCACATACCCGCGGCATGACACACAGATAATCCTCGACTTATGACCACGATTTGCACAGATATCGCTAGGCAAAAAAAAAAAATAAGCAGGGCGAAGAGACAAGCCAATCCGCCCCATTTCATTCCATTGATGCAATCTGCCCCTCAGCCGCCGAAAGCACCTCCGAGCTCGCCACGTGCGGCCACGCCCCCTCCCGGCGCGCGAGCAACCTTCCCTTTTCCTCTTTGCATTCCCCGCGCTTGGCCCTCCAGTAGCCGCCGCCTGGCGGAAGCTCCGCCCCCTGGATTCTCTCCGTCACTTCCGCCCGCTGAGCCCCGCAGTCCCAATATGGCGGCGCCCTGTGGCTCCTCACAGCTCTCCGCCGCCGAGTCGCCGCTCAAGATCCCCAAGATGGAGGTGCTGTCTCCCGGCTCGCCCGGAGCGCTGAGCGACGGCAACCCCAGCCTCTCCGACCCTTCCACGCCCAGCGGCGCCTCCCCGTTAGGCCCCGCCGGAGCGGGGTCGGGGACGGCGGCGGCTACCTCAGCGGGGGCCGGTGCGGGGGGAGGCGGCGTCGGGGCCTCTCCTTCCGTCTCCTTTTCCCCGGGCGGCAGCGCCGCGGCGGCGGCGGCGGCGGCTTGCCGGGGCATGTCGTGGACGCCGGCGGAGACCAACGCGCTGATCGCCGTATGGGGCAACGAGCGGCTGGTGGAGGCGCGGTACCAGCAGTTGGAGGGCGCCGGCACCGTCTTCGGCAGCAAGGCTCCCGGGCCCGCCATGTACGAGCGCGTCTCCCGAGCCCTGGCCGAGCTGGGTTACGAACGGACCCCCTCGCAGTGCCGAGAGCGCATCAAGGTAGGCAGCGCCGCCGACGAGCCGGGGATGCTGAGGACGCGGCGCTCTCCCCAGGGCAAGCCAAGCCCCTCCGTCCCTCCCTCCAGCCCGGCTATCCCCCCTCCGGGGCTGGGGGTGTTTCTCCGAGGATGCGCGCCCCTTTCCTTGAACCTCGTCCCATAAGGCCCTTGGCGGCCGGCGAGAAGGGCTGCCGGTCTAGGTTGCCCCGTTAGCTTCAAGGAGCCACATGCTCTCTCTCACCCCCCGCTCAAAACAACCCTTTTCTACCTCGCCCCCCCCCCCCCCCCCAGTGAGTCTTGCTTATATTTAAGATTATTATTATTATTTTGGAAAGCGCGAGGTTGTCGTTTTAAGATTGGGAGCGGCGACTCCTGCCTGTTCAAAAGGGAACGGTGCGCTTTAAACACACACACACACACACACAAAGAACCGCGCAATTCAAAGCGAAAAAGACGATAGGAGGGATGGGGGGGTGAATGTGGATGAGTTTGGAGGTGAGAATCAAAGGCGTTGGTTTTGTCAGGGCATAAAAAGCCGTGGTCTGGGGAGGTTGGTTGGTTTTGAACTTCCTTTGGGACTGGCTTGAGGGGGTGTTGCCCGTACAGGGTGGTCCTCGACTTACGACCACGAATGAGCCCAGAATTTATGTTGCTAGGTGAGTTTTTATGACTTTTTTTTATCACAGTTGTTAAGTGAATCCTTGCAGTTGTTAAATTAGTAATACGGTTGTGAGGTGAATCTGGCTTCCTCATTGACTTTGCTTGTCGGAAGGTTGCAAAAGGAGGATCCCAGGACATTGCCATGGTCATAAGTAGGAACCACTTGTAAAGCATCCAAATGTATGTCATGTGACTATGGAGATGCTGCAAAGGTTGGGAGTGTGAAAAACGGGCGTAAATCACTTTTTCCAATGCGGTTGTAACGTCGAGCCGGCCACTAAACGAACTGTTGTAAGTTGAGGACTACCTGTAATTGTAAAGTCCTCCTCATGATGAAGAAGAGTTTTTAGGCGCTGAGCTTGCAATAGCTTTTTTAGCCCCCTGTAATGCAAAATAATTCATTAAAAATTCAGTGATGGGAACTTGGTTAGCTCTTTTTGGGGTACTTTAAGCTTAAATATTAAGTTAGATTGAGAGAGGGAAATGCTGGCATTTATGTGGGAAATACTATAGGAAATGAGTGAGGGGAGTCATGTGGAATGTGGCTAGACCTTCCTGCTATATAAATAACTAATGTAGTAAAGTTCAGAGAGATCTCATGCAAATAATCTGCTTTGATTTTCTGCCAAATGACAAGGATGGAGGGAGTTACCAAAGGATGCACATGTGGGATGATTAAGGTGGACTTTTGTGAGCTGAATGAATGCTTCCATCTTTAAAAAGTAGCAGTGCCCATGGAACTATGGTAGATCTAAGGACAGGCAGATACCTTGTAAAATTCTTTCTGCTAAAATGAAGTTTTAAAATTCAGATGTTTTTAGATAGTTCTGGTTTTGTGCACTAGAAACCTTTGGATGTAGTCCATAAAGAAGGTGCTGCAAATGTGGCTGACATGAATCGTATACGGTCCACATGTATCTTAATCTATTATGATCGTGAAATTTTCTGATTGCATTACATTTTTATTTTAATAAATGCTTTTAAATAAGATGTTCCATGGTTTCTTCGGGAGTTGAGAAATAGATTTCCTAATACATGGACACTGTGATTTTTATTAGTCTATCAACCATCAGATGTTTGGAATGTAGAATTCTGATATTTTCTGTGATTTTGTTACTGGCCATAGTTATGAGTCAAATAATAACATTAGACAACTGAAGGCTGTGTTTTGTAGGGAAGACAAAACCGTTGCTGGTTCTGGTGTCTGGAAAACATAAAAATGTACTGTCTTCCCACAACATCTTTTCTGTCTGCAGCTCTCTTACTCAACTATGAATTTATAGGTATGATATTTGCTTGATATTTCTGCTTTAACAGTATTTAAAGTATGCAACTGTAACGAAGATTAAATATTTACTATACATGCATTATGAAAAGTGGTCCTTGTTTTAGCTAGCCAAGAGTAAATATTGTGAAATTTAGCTTTGGGTAGAAATCCATAAGATTGTTTGTTTAATCAGTGTTATGTAGTTTTCAGCTGTATGAGAGTCATTCCTAAAGAAGCATGAAAGGATAGCCAACATTTTGAAACGGAATTGCCCTTCTTGACAGAAATATGTAGAAAGACAGCAAGCCAAATCTAGGAAAACAATTTCACATCTACTTATTCTGTAAGACTGTGATTCTGGGAGGTTTTCATGAAAAAGTACAAGTCTTAACAAAAACAAATTGATGCTTTAAATTAAAAAGTCACTTAACAAACCACAAATATGAGTTACATCTTGCATCTGGATGGATCTGTAAATACAACAAAGGCTGTGTGTTCTGAAATACATTGAAAGATGGCATAATCAAATCAAGGAGAAGTAAAGCTACACTTAACCATGGAGAAGAAACTTCTTGTTAATTTAAGCTGACAAACTACTAGAAAAGTTCTATATTATTTAATACACCAAGTGAATTACAATAGAATTACAGGTACCTAGGGCAGTATTAACAATGATGAAGAATAAAAATTGTATTTCTTTCCTAAACTATTTAAACTCATATTGTTTTAGTACGCCAAGTGAATTACAATAGAAATTACAGGTACCTAGGGCAACACTAATAATGATGAAGAATAAAAATTAACTTTCTTTTCTAAACTATGTTTTCTCTTCATCCATTTCTATATTTTAAAAAGCTGCAATATGCTAATAATGACATTGTGGTGATCTAGGCTTCACAGAAATGTCAGCAGTTACATTTGTTTGTAATGTGTGTAATTTGAAGTCCACAAGCATTGTGTTATTTTTAAATTCAGCATTATCTAGTGAAATTTTGCATTCTGAGAAATTTTCAATACATTATGTATTAAATATTCAGCACAAATAAAGCAGGCCTTATGTGGATTTTGAAAATGACAAAGGTAAAATTAGGTTGCTCTACAAGGTGGCACAATAATGTATCTATAATGGCATTTTTTTAGTACCAACAATTTATTTAATGTATAGTTTGCTTTTCCTTCATTCTGTAGGAGAACTAAAGCAATCTTATTTTTTAAAAGCCAGCAGTTGCTTAGGTACACAGATAGTTTCTCAGAATCTGTTTTATCTACTAGAATGTGCTTTAGAGATTATGAAGATTCACCCTCTAAAAGTGTTAGATCCCATCATAAATGCACTCTTGCATAAACAACATATCCAATCTTCTCGCCTCTCAGCACCGCTTTCTTCTAATTTCCAAATATAGTGCTTCAAGTCTCTAAGTTGTGTCCAACTCTTTGCAACCCCATGGACTGTAGCACACCAGGCCCTCTTGTCAGAGGTAGCATTCAGCAGGTTCTGACCAGTTCTGCAGAACCGGTAGCGGAAATTTTGAGTAGTTCCGAGAACCGGCAAGTACCACCTCTGACTGGAGATGTACAGTATCCTTGCCCTGCCATCCCCACCAAGCCACACCCACAGAACCAGTAGTAAACAAAATTGAATCCCACCACTGCCTCTTGTCCTCCACTGTCTCCCAAAGTTTACACAAATTTATGTTTTATTGCATTTATTGCATATCCAACTTTCTCATTCTCAGCCCTCCCCTTCTTCTTTTGCCTTCAATCTTTCCTGCCATCAGGATATTTTCCAGTGAGTTCCCCTCTTCTTATTAAGCGGCCAAATATTTGAGTTTCAACTTTGGTATCTGTTCTTCCAAAGAACAGTCAGGGTTGATTACTCCCATATAACCAGGCTCTTTTCCCATTGTGTTGTATGGGATCCTTTTTAATGGGATCTTATCCTTTGGCTGTGCATGTTTACCTATGTGCTTGCTGATATTTATTTTCCATTGATAGATTTAGCACTAGCACTGCTAGTGCTGCAAAACTATTTGAAATTTCAATATGTAAGTGCATATCTATTTACACTTAACTAATTAAACTGAAGTTAATTTTTACATCTAAATCATTCGACGCCTATTTTCATAAGAAAATTAGGGAGGTCCAAGTTCTCTCTCAGCCATGGAAGGTCACCAGGTTAAATTGGGGAACTTAAGTTCATTTTCCCATTGGGCTGTTGTGGGAAAAAATGTATGACTCCTTGAATTCTGGGAAGGAAAATGGGATGTCGCTTTAACATAGAGAAAGAAATTGTAGCATTGTGCTAGTGGTGCTGTGTTTATTTTTATTTTAGATTTGTTTAGCTTAGCATGATGTAGAAACCTATCTAGTGTAAATTCTGCTTTCTGCTTTGGAATGCATCTGTACAAAACGCAATGGGGGTGTGTGGGAAACGAGCCATATTATGGCATAAGGTTAGAATGCAAGATGGATATTTTATATCATAAAAGAATAGTAACTGTAAAATACATAAAACAATAAAATAAGGCATTTTTTTCTACCAGCAAGTGTCTGACAGCTTTGTTCATTTGCAATACAGTATGGATGATTTGTTTTGCTGAATGAAGCTGTCACAGCAGATGTTTTTTTCCATGGAGTTACAACTAGATCCATGAGTTTTTCTATCACTTTGTCTCTAACTCCCCTGCTCTGTCTCAGCAGGCAGGTTTGTGCAATTCATTTGGATTCTTACAATTGTTCTGAATACTGGATAGGATTACTGCTGGGCCAGGTTGCTTCTGTCATATTGAAAGAGGCCACTAAAAGGGACTTTCTTACACACTTGGGCTTAATTTAAGGTTTCAAACTGTGTGGATGGTGGAGTTTTCCGATGATCTTATTAGAGCATATGAAAACATCCTGGTTAATTTTCTGGGAGGGACTGTTTTTTTTTTTTTAGCTGGGTTGTTAATACAATTTTTAGAAACTTTTATTAGTGACTTCTGTTTAGACTGCAACCTGGTTAGATGATCAGCTTTGTCACACAGCTAAGCAAAAGTGTCCAGATTTCAGTAGATTCAGTTTTATTTATGTGATGTGACTCTAGGCAACATTCTTTTGCCTTTTTATAGGACTAAGCTAAATTGTTTGTTATAAATGGATTATGCAGCTTGCTGAAAAATGTCAAAACATAAGCAATGACTTAAAATCTATTTTAACATTGATAGCTAGTAACATTTCTGATGTATTTATTATCCCTTTCTTGCCCCCAAATTTAGAGAAAAACATATATTCATAAGGTTTGGTGGAGAAAGGGACAAACAATATGCCACTTTTTGTATAGAATATCTTGAATTGTAACCAGAGTTGACCTGTGTTTGTATTTTTCTTTCTTTCTAAAGATAGTATAGCACTTTAAGGAATAAGAAATGTGTACATATTGCTCTGAAAGATATTTAGAATTGTTTAAAATGTTTTTTTTTCTAAATGGGAAAAGGAATAAAATATTGCAATACATAAAGCTAAGTAGGACTTAGAGAGTGATGAATATTAGACCCTATGTGCAAAATGATAGGAAACTGTAAAGTAAATTTCCCCAAAAATGCTAGAAATCAGGAATTGGTGATTTGACTCCATAGGTTTGAAAAGTACATGGAGGCTTTTTGGCCAATGTCCTTGCCTGCAATAACTTCAGAAGGTGATACCAAATAGATGACATGTCACATTTCCATCCTTCTCAGATTGACTCACTGCAAGTCATTAAGCTAGTTTTTAAACCATCCTTGGGGTTTAAAAATAAATTGGGAAAATCCAATTTGTTTATTGTAGTTGTTATCATAATCCCAAACCTCTTAAGGATTGACAACAATCCTTTGAAATTCAAGATCTATCCCATAAGATTAGTGATTTATTGTGGGATTCCCAGTTTTTTGCTCATGTCATTTATTAGAAATAAACAATAACCTTGAAAAGGCTTTGCCACACATTCCAAAGTCCTTTGTTGTGCCTATGATGGAGTAGGATGAAGGAGCCTATACTACAAGAGTGGTAAAACACGCTGTTACTTTACACAAGCAAATGATTTTTAGTCCTCTTCATTTCACTCCTACTTGTGTTTTGCTTCTTCTGCATCTCAAAAGTAATTTCATTCTTGATAACTTTCATTCAAATTTCAGGGAAATCCAACATTAAGACAAATGCTGATTACAATAACTTTTAGCTGGCTGCATAGTGAAGAGATAAGATACAGCAGAGTTATAAGGGAAATCCACTCTCAGTGTTTAAACTTTCTGGAAACAGTAAGATTTCACCATGTTGAGGTTGACCAGATTACTTCGCTTTCTTAGAACTGTGCTGAAAAGCAAGACTATTCTTATTCTACTTTATTCTTTTTTAACATTTCCAAGTTATTTTCATCCCTTTTCTATCAGTGAATTATATTTGCTCTTTATCGAAGAGTAGATGAGATAGAGTCACATTAAAATAATTCCATCACTGTAAGTAGAAACAGGCTAGTTCTTTCTTCTCTTTGTTTCATAATCTGCTCCTTTGAGAATTGGGATAAATTTGGAGATCTGGGCAGGATTGCATGAGAGGGAAAGAAAGCATTGATACCCAGTGAATGGCTCACCATTCTCAAGGCATTGGATTCTCCATAAAGTGTCATGTTATGTTGTCAATCTTAGTGTTGCTTTGCTCTCAAAATTAATTATTTCAACCATTTTAGAAGTGTTTTGAGCTCCAACAGTTCGAACTGGAAAAGCTTTGCCCATTTTTAGTCGATTTTTCATCTGTACCCTCACCCTTTGCAGTGAACTACATTAAGAAACATAATTTAAACATTTCTCCCTAAGAACAGAAGTGGGATGGAGTTAGAAAGAGGGGAAACCTAGATAAGAAGCATTTTCAGCAGTGTTTTATTCACACTTGCCTTTATATATAATTTGGCTTCTTATTGACAAGTGAATGATTTAAGGTGCAGTGAAAGTGGGCAATGTCTGGTTGAGCTAGGCTAGGGTATAAAAGATGCCTAAAAATCTAGCGTTGGGTTTAATGTTTTATTATTAGACCTGACCATCTTAGTATATTGTGTGTTTAATATTTGATCATGGGAAAACAGAGCATTATTGATTTCACTTCTTTTAAATTTCAGCAGCTTCCCAAGAAACAGAGTGAGTTAGTAAGGATGCAAACTATGTAAGTAATATATTTTACTAGCTAAAGAGTTTAGGCCAACATTTTTAAAATAACTTCTTAATTGTTTTCTTTTTGGAATAAGGGACAATCCAGTTGTCTGCTTTTGGTGACTTCTTTCTTTCTCTCTCTCTATCTTTCACTTTCTTTCTCCCTATCTCTCTCTCTCTTCCCCATTTCCCCTCACTTTTCCTTAAGTTTCAAACTATGGGTACCACAGTAGCTGTTCTTTCTCTTCCCTTCATAAATGTGTATATCTTACGGGCTTGTTGGTATCTGGGGTTTTAAATTCTGCATAATATAGCAAGCTTGGGGATTAAAAAGGGAAAGTTTTGGCAATAAAAGACAAATAAATGGAGCTGATATATTAAAATTATTAAATGTGTTGTCCTCTTGTGGCAAATATAAAAATGCAAGTGCTCTTTGCTGTGAAGTTTAAATGGCTGTGAAGATTCAACTTGGCTTTAAAACTTCTTCATAAATTCCTGTTTGGTTAAAAGAATCTAATAAATGTGGCAGAGTTTAGAACAAAGTTAAAGAAGAATAAAAATGGCACAAGAGGTGTAGAAGGTGGGCCACTATAAACTAACAGGCATGTTTTCTGTCTTAGACCCTTCGCAGGTGTTACAGCCGAGTGAAGGAACATGGTGTGGGCAAAAGAAAAAGCAGTTACACATTTGAACAGTTGGAGCAGGTCTTTGGTCAAGGAGGATGGGACTCTCAACTCTGCCAACCGGTGCTCATCAATAGCAGTGGCTTGTATCAAGAGCTGGAGTCTGATGGTAGCACAATGGAGGAATATTCGCAGGACGAATGGGGGAACCATAGTCAGGATCTTTACTGTTACCAACCAGGCGAGCAAGAGTTAGGTAAGATGTGGCAAATTTTACCGAAACACCGGTGACTGCTAATACTTTAATTGGTGCCACTGCAACTTTTGTTGCAACCATGGACTTAGCATTTCTGTTTTGTACATCTTCCTGTTGCATGCCTTGAACATGAGGCTGAGATATCTCATTTTAAGTAAGGAAATGGGGCAGTACCAACTCTTCATTTTTGTAGATGATTTGACACTCCACCTGCTTGTATATTTATTTTTTCATTGCATTACATCTCTTGTCCAGGAGTTCTACGTGTCATATATTCTTTCCTCCAATTTTTACTCACATAGACAATTCCGTGAGATTGTCTGAACAATAGCGACTGATCCAAGTCAACTTCCAAGGTTGAGGGAGGAATTGAATTGGACTCAAAACAGGTCCAGGCCCAAAGCACTAATCAGTATGGGACTTTATTTGTATAGTTTAGTTATATATTCCCAACATCAATAGCACAATTCATATTTTGATACAGTAAAAGCTCTCAAGATCATTGCTTTCAAATCAGATTTCAGAAAATGCAGTTAAATATTGAGAGTTTTGCTTTATAGTTATTCATTGACTTATGACCACAGTTGAGACCAGAATTTTTAGTTGCTAAGCAAGTCATCTCTGACTAGATCAGACTTTAAGCAAATTACTGTGGCCATCAAGCATATCCAGCTTCCCCAATTGATTTTGTTTGTCAGAAGGCAGCTGGGATGGTTGCAAATCATAATCATATGACTGAAGATGCTATAACCGTTATAAATTTGAGCTAGTTGTCAAACACCAAATTGCAATCCCAGGAGTGGTACAATAGTCATAACTTGGAGGATGGGTTGTAAGTCACGTTTTCAAGATCATCGTAGGTTTGAATCATCATGAAACGAACATCAGTAAATTGAGGGCTACCTGTATATAGTGAAATCTCATGTTAATGCATTAATTAAGGGCAGGGGATTCCATTATTTGAACTGAAAGAAAGCATGGCATTACAGAGATTTGTCATTTGCATGGTGATAAACAGATTACAATTATCCATTGCAATCTTGTCCATAATATCAAAAGTCCTTTCCAGTACAACTCAATAAAATATGTCTTCACTGTTTTATAGTCTTTTGTTTATTGTTCCAATTAACAGCTACCATATGAATATTGTCATACTGTTTTTTGTCTTTAGTATCAGTTGGTGTTAATTGGTGTATGCTAGAAATCTGAGAAGTGATATTTGATATCAAAATGGCTTTTGGCTTCTGGCTATCCTATAAGGGTATATTTAGATCAGGGGTCTCCAACCTTGGCAACTTTTAAGACTTGTGGACTTTAACTCCCAGAATTGAAAGCTAGCTGAGGAATTCTGGTAGTTTAAAGTTGCCAAGGTTGGAGACCCCTCATTTAGACAATCATTCATGCCATGGTCACTTCACAAGTGCATTATTGCAATGTGCTGTACACGGGGCTGATCTTGAAGACCAACCAGAACCTATATAGCTGCATGAAAATATAGCTGCACGAGCACTAACAAGCACCACTGCATGTGCTCACGTGTCACCACTGCTACACCAATTGCATTGGCTGCCAGTTGGCTTCTAAGTGCACTTCAACATGCTGGTTATCTATCAATATACCACCTAAAACACTCATTGTCATGATCTTTAACAGAGTGAAACAGTGCATCATAGGGCAACAACCTTTGAACCAAGGTACCTCAAATGGACTAACTTACAGAATGGGTGCAAAATCCAGGACCCATGACTCCTGAGGGAATGAAATTTGGGGAAATTGTTGCTGCTTGAGGGCTATTGGTTGTGGATGGACTGCTGCGGTCATGTAATCTTCATTTTCAGCTACAGTTTCCCAGCCAATCTTGCAATGCCTCATTCTCCTTCCCCTCCCCTTCCCTAGATTTCCAATACTAGGAAACTCAATGGGGAGCTGGCAGGAAGTTAGAAGTCGCTCCTGTTCTCCCTGTTTTTTTGCTCGTCCTTGGTCATTATATTTCTCTGTTTAGGTAAGGAAATATTTCTGAAATGATAATCTAACAGGACACGGGTTGTTTAGTTACTTATAAAGCCCAGTATGGCATAGGGCCTAGGTATCTGAGAGATCGCTTTTCTCCAACCGTTTCTACCTGATCAAGTATGTTCCAGCAGAGCGGGCGCACTCTAGGTCCCTTTGCTAAATGTTGCCATGTTATGAGATCCAGGAAGCCTGTTTACTTTGTTGCCCGCCCCCCTCCAACAGCCCCTGTTTTATGTTGTTTTGCCATGTATTAGATTATTTTGTCTCAGGTTGACTCATCCTTCCATCTTCCGAGGTGGGTAAAATGAGGACCCAGATTGTTGGGGGAAATAGGCTGACTCTGTAAAACGCCTAGAGAGCAGTAAAGCAGTATATAAGTCTAAGTGCTATTGCTATTTTAGCCTGGACTGTTGGGTGATTCAATATTTTAGCTGTTTTTTAAAGTTTTTCCTAGTTTTATATGTTGCCCAGAGTCCACTGGAGTTGTCCAGTCAATAAAATGTAATACATAAATTAATAATAAATAAACTACAATGATGCCTGTATTCATACTAAAATTGGACACAGTTATAATTGGGCTATAATTGCATTTTAAAGTAACAAGGCTCAGTTATTATGAATTATTTTAACTCTGTTTTATCTTTTAGATGAAATGCCTGCAGTGAAGAAAACACTGAAGATAAAACAGGAATCTTCAGAAGATTCTCAGTAAGTATCTTGAATGATCTACCTGGGAATTAAGATTCTGAAAGTATCTGCACTTTTCAAAGGTAATAGAACAGCCTCAGTTTTTTCAAGCTGAACCAGATAAAATACAAACTTGTGCTGTTGAAATATCCTTGGAAAGTTGCAGTATCTAGTAATTGCATGTATATTATGAATGTCTATGCAAATGTTGACTGTTTTATATCAGCAGTTTTCGGAATGCAGGAACTGAATGAAAGCCTATCTAGATATCTCAGTAAATAGACAGAATGGGTCAGAGGAGCCTTCCCATATCTGAGATAGGTGGAGCTGAGAGTTAAGTTTCCATAGCTCCCAGTTTCCCTAGCTGAGACTTCAACCTGAATTTTACTGGTCTTAATTCAGCTCCTTAATCACTACACTACAATGGTTCTCTTTATAAAATTGTGCTGGTGTTGCATTAGATACAGCAATCTAGAAATTCCCTTTGTTTCTCAGAATATACTGTAGGTAGTTCTCATTTTTTATGACTGGTTGCTTAGGGATCGTTCAAAATTTTGATGGATCCAAAAACTCCCACAACCTGGATCTGAAGTTCCAATGGTACCTCCTCCCGTGGTCACATGACTATAGATTGGTTGCTTGGCAACATGGATACATTTACGGCTGTTTGCAGCATCCAGCTATCACTTGACCATTTTACAGTAGCAAAACCGTACCATAGTGAACAGTGGGGTTTGTTTAACGACCATGGCATTTGCTTAACAGCTGCAATGTTTGCTTAAGAACCACCGCAAAAAAGGTGGTGAAATTGGATCAACAGTTGCAACAGTTGGTCATAATGGTGGTGCAGTGGATGGAATGTAGCACTGCAGGCTACTTCTGCTGACTGCCAGCTGCCTGCAATTTGGCAGCTCAAATCTCACCAGGCTCAAGGTTGACTCAGCCTTCCGTCCTTCTGAGATGGGTAAAATGAGGACCCAGATTGTTGCTGACACTCTAAACCACTTAGAGTGGGTTGTAAAGCACTGTAAAGCGGTATATAAGTCTAAGTGCTATTGCTATAATAGGCAGGCTCCATTATGGTCATAAGTCAAGGACTACTTGTATTTGCCACGCAGGATTCATGATGACAGTGCCTTTAAAAATTAGACTACTGGTCCAGATTGCTCAGCATCATCCCTATGGACAATTACCTTCTCTCCTGTTTTCAGGCAGCAGTCTTTCCTGTCTCAAACCAGAGAGGTCATAAATGGAATTGGTTCCATTTTTCAGGCAAAGAATGGGCTTCACATGGCTCATGTTTGTTAAATAAACACTGCAGTTGTTAAGCAAACACTATTGTCGTTAAGTGAACCCTTTCCTTTGTACTATAAGGGTTTAATACACTATTGTGAATTTCTCTAGCAGCTATTTGTCCTTAGCATATGACAGGCCTGTTTACATCCATTGGCATTTTGTGTTTGCATCCTTTTATTTTTCTTCTTAATCCCCCGCCTTAAAACTTAGTCCTATTGTGTTCTTTTTTTATTTAAAGGAAGCGCGACCTAATGCAGAATATTGTACAGATCTTGGAATCCGTCCAGTTAAAATGGGAACTCTTTCAGAGTTGGGCAGACTTTTCTAGGCTACACCTTTCTAACAAACTGGCTATATTCGGGATTGGCTATAATACACGGTGGAAGGAGGATATCCGTTACCATTACGCTGAGATCAGTTCCCAAGTTCCCCTTGGCAAGCGACTGCGGGAATATTTCAACTCTGAGAAGCCCGAGGGTAGGATCATCATGACCAGAGTCCAGAAAATGAACTGGAAGAACGTGTATTACAAATTCTTAGAGATTACTATCAGCGAAGCCAGATGCCTAGAGTTACACATGGAAATTGACTGGATACCTATTGCTCATTCCAAGCCAACGGGCGGAAATATTGTCCAGTATTTGTTACCTGGAGGCATTCCAAAGAGCCCTGGCTTGTATGCCATCGGCTATGAAGATTGTCACGAGAAGCCACCATCTCCTGATCACGAGAGCATCAGCCAAGAACCTGAAAGCGAGACTCTGGGAGAAACCGAAATGCCGTTGTCTCAAGCTTCCCTCAAAGTGGAGATGGAGCCCACCAGAATCATCTACTGTTACCTCGGCATCGCCGAGGTCAGGACTCTCCAACAATGCTTATTTTTACACTTTCAGGCCAACACCAAAACCTTTAGCAAAGAGTGGGTTGGAATCAATGGATTTTTATCACAAAACTGTATCGTGGACCCAGGAATTTCTCCTAAGTCTATTTATATTAAATTTGTAGAAGTGGAAAGGGACTTCCTTTCTGCTGGCTCTTTGGTAGAGTGCCTGGAAAAAGCCATTGGATATCCTTTGAAATTTAACAACTGATTCCCATCCTTCATAAGGATCAGGACATAGTAAGTATCACCTGTGGCATTTGGGACATCTGATTAAGTACAAGACTAGGCAAAATCAGCCGCTCTAATCGAACTGAAACGAGGAGGACACTTATAGGGGATTTTACAAAAATGTTTCTCAAGTCAGTAAAATATGCTGTTTACTTCCTTGGGCCAGCCAACTGGTTTTATAAAGAAAAGGACTTTCAAAGGGAGCATTGTAAATATGATGACTATTGGTACATTCCATGTTGGATGAACGTACATGTTAAATTTCATACAAAAAAGCTGTTTTCCACAATGTCTCATTTTTACACATGTGTCTCAAGTGTGATTACGGTTATGTAATAAATAAGCAATAGATAATGAGTTTAAACCCAGTCACACAAGACTGTTTTTCAGTGCCACCGTTAGCACCTCTTGTATATAATTTAGCATTTCAGTTTCTCCACCCATCAAGTGTTCTTACAATTTTCAACCAGTGTTGCCTGCAAAAACTTCTCTTTCTGTGATGTACCCCACTTTACTAGTAGTGTTGCCATATCACCTTTTTTATTTTATTTTATGTTTTGTTTACATTTACAAATCATCCATGGGCCTTTTAAGAAATATTTAGTTAACCTCTGTGTGGCCGTGAAAGTAACTCAGCCGCTGGGAAGCATTTTATCAAATCATGCTTTCATCAAATACAATCAAAGCTGTGAGAAGGGTGGGCTTGGGTGGGAACTGGGGAGTTATGGACCAGGGGAGTAAGCATTTTTAATGCCTCGTTATAATGTTCCAATATAAATCCCATTGCGCTGCTGGCAAGTGCCAGGTTTTTTTTTTTAATTTCTTTTTTTACGAACCTCATTGATCAGTGGAAGTTGTGACATACAATGAATGTGTCAGTCCAAATAAAAACAAACAAATGTGGATTTTCAGAAATGTGTTTCTTGCCTGATTGTATCTTTATGAAGATGTGTACTGGCATTTTTTAAAAAAAGATGTTTTTATTTATTATACCTCTTTTTTAATTATTTTGAATGTCTGTATATTCATATATTAGCACTGTCTTCAGATGGGGAAAAAAAGCCCTCAGGATGGCTTATCTTGCAAAATCCATGCAGTATTATATGAATAAATAATAGCAAATATAACATTTCCTAATAAAAATGCAACATTCTGTATAAAAGATTATGTTCCATCTGCTTGTTGAAGGATCCTCATAATTTTGCCAGTTTACTGATGCTTCAATGTTAAAAAAGCTACCATCATTATCAATCTGTGATCTCCTTCAGCCTGCAATTCCAGCTACCCCAAAATGGTCACATTTGTGCAAAACCATAATCCCAAATTAAAAAAAAACATTGCTGCTTGTTCACCATTAAATGGTTGAAGCTGACCAAGTTGGTTCTTTTGCTTGCAGGAAAAGGTTTAGCTTACTTTCCGAACCAGATTCCTGCTTGGTGACTGCCAATAAAGTCGAGTTGTCATAAGCGAACTGACTCCTAATTTCAAAGTTAGAATTCTCATTTTGAAAGTTACAGCAAATGTTTCCTTCAAAGCAAGGCCCTCGTTTCAGAAACTCGTCCTCACTCTTGAAAGAATTAAGATGCGGAGAAGGAGTGTTCTAGAACTATCAGGGGCCTGATATTGGAAAGTAGTGCAGGATCCACATAAAGACCCAGGCAAGGGTTTGGCAGGAACCAAATGCTGAAATGCTCTAAAGCAGGGGTGTCCAACCTTGGCAGCTTTAATACTGTGGACTTCAACTCCTAGAATTCCCCAGCCAGCCATTTCAGGAAAGCTTCCTTCCTGACTTACTTATTTTCTATAAACAATAGTTGCTCCATCATGGCAACCTGTAACTCCAACCTGGAGTTTATAGTCAAGTCACAGATTGACCATGTACTTCAGGGATACATCTTAACCACTTTAAGACCTATGGATTTCAACTCCCAGAATTCCCTAGTGTGGATGGGGAATTCTGGGAGTTGAAGTCCACAGGTCTTAAAATGGCTAAGGTTGGACACTAAATAAGAGATGTATATAATTTTCAGTCTCACCAAAAGTTCTAACTCCAGAAATTTGTATCCAATTGTCATATTTAATGTGATAGGAGAGGCGGAATAATGAACTGCAAGTAATCCTCAACAGTATCTTTCCCCTGCCATGCCCATCAAGCCACACCCACAGAACTGGTAGTAAAAAGGGAGATTTATTCTTATTTATTCTGATGTACCTGCTTTTCAGGAAATGTAAAAAAAAAGTCTTATGAGGGCCAAAGAAAACAACGCATCAAGGAATTTGGCTCCTCTTCCACTATTTTATTTCTCGAAGAGCAGCTTTTGGCTTGTGCTCCTATAAGGTTGGAAGCAAGTCGCTGTCTAAATTAAGTGCTTGCATACTCAAAAGAGGTAATTATTTCCCTTTGACAGATGATCGTTACTTTGACAACGAAAATGCAAAAATATAGGTCACTTAGCTCTACCAGACATCATTTCCGAATCACCATTTATTCTTCAATCAGAAGAGAATTTGCCAAAATGTTATGAAATATCAAGAAATGTATATGTGTACATAGTATTCTGTAGAATTCCACCATAGTAGCTTGCCTGAAAATGTGTTTCGGAGTGAGGGTTGAAGAGTTGCAATCTGAGCTTGTGTGCAATTACATCACTTTTTCCCTAACAGGATGTGATCTAGTCTGCTCAGGTTTTGCATTACTAACTCTACCTGAGCCCACCTGGATGGAGAGGATCACTCTGAAAATAAAAGCCCATTTGGTGATTTGTCTCCACATGATTTTATGTCTCCACCCAATGAAATCCAGAAGGGGGCAGGATTCCTCATTATAACAAATGGGCACAATAAGGAGAATATTCAGAATCTCATCTCTCTCTTGCCTTACCTCCTTCCAAGTGCAAGGCTTGCCCAATGAAAGTTTGCCAGTTGTAAACTTCGACTGGACAAGTGATCCTTGACTTACAACCACAACTGGGCCCACAAGTTATGTGGTTAAGTGAGACAATTGTTAAGTGAGTTTTACCCCATTTTACAACCTTCCTTGCCACAGTTATTAAGTGAATCACTGCAGTGATTATGTTAGTAACATGTTAAGTGAAACTGGATTTCCCATTGCCTTTGCTTGTTAGAAAGTCGCAAAAGGTGGATCACACAACCCCAGTACATGGAAACCATCATAAATACACGCCAAGCATCCAAATTTTGATCATGTAACCACGGAATAGCAATAGCACTTAGTATATGCCGCTTCACAGTGCTTTACAGCCCACCACTGTAAATGGTTTACAGAGTCAGCCTATTGCCCCCAACAATCTGGGTCATTTTACCGACCTCAGAAAGGTTGGCTGAGTCAACCTTGAGCCTGGTGGGATTTGAACTGCTAAATTGAAAGCAGTCAGCAGAAGTAGCAGAGATGGTATTCAGCAGGTTCTGACCAGTTCTGGAGAACCGGTAGCGGAAATTTTGAGTAGTTCGGAGAACCGGCAAATCCTACCTCTGATTGGAGATTTTGCAGTATCTTTCCCCTGCCACGCCCATCAAGCCACACCCACAGAACTGGTAGTAAAAAAATTTGAATCCCACCACTGAGAAATAGCCTGCAGCACTGCACTCTAACCATTGCGCCACCATGGCTCCATGCAATGGAATGATGCCATGGTTGTAAGTGTGAAAAATGGTTATCATTCACTTTTTTCAGTGCCATAATTAAGCAGTCGCCAATGGTTATAAATTGAGAATTATCTGTATTCTAGCTTTCAAAACGCTTCACAGAAAGCTCTTTTCAGTTTCTGCCAGCAGGGGGTGACGTGCGGCAAAGAATGCAAAATCCTTCCAAATGCCAACTTTTTAAAGAATCCAAACTACTTATTCCCTTAATAATACTAACAGCTTTCACTCTGGAAAGCCAGATGGGGGCTGTCTCCAGAGAAGGAAAAAGGCAGGATTTTCTTTAAGCTGATCCAAAGAAATATTAAAAGAAGAAAATGTTGAAAATATGAAGCTGGTATTTGCAAATTTACTAAGGTTTGGCAAAAGGGAAGAGAAAAGGAAGAGAAACTTGGTTACAGTGAAGATGGGTGTTTTATTGGAAGACATGAAAAAACAGGTTAGGGAAAAAAATCTATCTGGTTGCTAAGAGACAACAACGCGATGGCACATTATCATTATTGATCAAGACTTGTAAGATTCTATTTATTCACACACACAACACACATTCACACAGAGCCCAAAACATGAAGACCAACCACGCTGACCAGAATAAGTTGAAGTGAGTGGGAATGGAGTTTTCTAGAAAAGGGCACAGTTGGTTAAACTCTGAACAACTGCCTGATGCTCCTTTGCAACATTCTCAACAGATTTGGAAGTGATGTCTTTGTAGCACGTGAGTCAAAGCCCAGAAGCATCCTTCAGAAGTAACAAGGCAATGCTGTCTACAGTAAGCTGGTGTAATTTATTTATTTATTTAAATTTCTATACCGCCCCCTCTCCCAAAAAGGGACTCGGGGCGATGTATAGCCTATTAAAAATGGACAGTATATACAATTAAAAATAAATTAAATAACATAAATCCGGCCGAATCCCTTCAGATATAAAATTCCCAAGGTTTAAAATTCCAGGATTGAATTAAAAAGTTAAAATTTAAAATTTAAAAACCGAATTAAATTAAAACCCCATGAACCGCCTGCCCCCCTGCCTCCATTTGTGACAGTTGGTTTTCCTGTGATTTCAGGAGGCAGGAAGCTTCTGCCCCAGGGTTTGTGACTGAGATCACTCCCAGGTATAGTAGGAAATCAAGATGTCTGGAGAGATTCCCCAGTCACCCAGGTCATGGTTGTCCCAAAACCTCTTTTCAAAAAGCAACTCATCTTTTTTGATTTTTTTTTCTTTGAAACTTTTTCTTTGATAATGTTCCACAGTCCAGTTGCCTTTTGAATGTTCTTTGAAAATGTTTCACTTCTCATTCAAGAAGGTTCTTCAGTTTTGACCGAATGGTGAGGCATAGAAGGACTGTATATTCTTTGCAGTCATCTGGTCGTTAATACTTTGAAGGTTGGTCATAGGAAATTGGGAGCTACAGAACAGTGGGCATCCATGGCTTGTGACATGTCCTCTCTCTTTTGATGTGACTAATTGTCAGAAACCTACAAATGTTGCAACAAAAAAAAATCCTATCAATAGTATTTCTTTGTGTGTGCTATCAGGTTTGCTGCCTGAACTGTAGTTTTCTTGGCAAGATTTTTCCTTCTTAGGGCTGAGAGAGAAGGACTGGCTAAAGGCCACTCAGCTGGCTTTAGACAGCTTTTTAATTTTTAGCCTGGCGCCTTTTCCAATACACCAAATTGGTTCCGTTATCAATATCTATACCATTCAGAAACTGTAAGGTGCCCGTTTTCACAAATAACCGTGAAAAGTTAACATTTCAAAATTTTCATGTAATTGCATTCATTTATTTATTGTACCTGTTTTACTGTTCCTTTAATAATTGCCCTTGGACCATTATTAAACAAGTTGCTTTGTAAATGACATGAGCAGTTTCCAAATTTTTATATATGTATATAAGTGCGTTTGTGTGTGCATGTGTGTGTATGGAAATGTATATGTATATATAAAAATTTGGAGATGGAAGAAACATTAGAAATGCTAATCTATTTTACACACATAAACAAACCCACACATATGTACGTATATGTAACACATAAATCACTGCCCCACTAGCTGGGATATCTAGCTATCTGTCTATCATCTATCTGTCTGTCTATCATTTCTCTCTCTCTCTCTCTGGGGGGCAGTGGTGCTATAATGCAGGGGTAGTCAATCTTTTTATACCTACCACCCACTTTTATATCTCTTGTTAGTAGTAAAATTTGCTCTAACTGCCCACCGGTTCCACAGTAATGGTGATTTATAAAGTAGGGGACAAAACCCTTACCACCCACCATGAAAGCTGGAACACCCACTAGTGGGCGGTAGGGACCAGGTTGACTACCACTGCTATAATGTCTTTGAAAGAGAATGGTTTTGAAGCCCTATATAAATCCCATCCTTTCAAGGGCATGCTAGCATCATTGCCTCACTGGCTTGGTAACTTCTCTCTCTATATAGAAAAAGTACCACTCCAGCTACCAAAAAACAAACTCCACTCACCCACTCCCAAGATAAAAGCTGCAGGTGACCTGGCTTGTCTGAAGCCAGTTTTTCTCTGTGTGCGGAGCACAGCATGCTAACCAGAATACGGCTGAGCTAGGAACGCATCTGCACCACAGTTTTCCTTCTGAATTATGGTCTTTAAGATGGAGAACTCTTTGACAGCGAGGATTGAAAATGACACACTGTAGATTAATGAGCGCTGGGTCCCTGCAGTTCTAATCTGTCCATATTTGGAGATTTGGTTAAATCCTGATTTAAGAACATGTTAAATTTGTTACTCTGCTGTCCAAATCTGATTAGTCCGGAAGCTGGAAGCAGACATTGGCTGTTTTCATTCCGAGGTTAACTTCTCCATCTACTACTTATCTCAGCAGAACAGTGAATGGGGACTAAATCTGTTACTTTTCTAAGTAGGGGGGGAGGAATTACATTAAGTCACATGAGGATTTCCACAGATATGTGCATCAAGAGAAACTCCCATTTTTGTTTTGTTTCTTCTTGGGGTTCATTTCTTGGTGGGTTTGTCATTATTCCAAATGAATAGATTAGCTTTTCTAATGCTTCTTCCAGGTGATTTGCACTACAAACCCCTATAACCTAAGAACAACCAGCAGCTGGAGGCAATGGGTATTGAACTGTCCATAAGTGGTAAGACTTACCAGAGTGGTAAGACTCTGCCAATGCTAATGCTAGCTGCAATTTGAAAGATTTGGAGGCAATCGGATGAACTTAGAATAGTTTCAAAAATATAGTCTTTAAAATACAACCAAATAGCGGTTACCTTTTTTACACAATCCAAGAGGCATTCTTGATATCAGAAAAAGGGGTAGATAAGCACCAGCTCAAGTTGTATCCCATGCAGGTTTCTCAATAGCTAGATTCACATAGATAATGCAAACTTCTTATTGTTGAATTCAACTTTAGGTGACCATGCAACAGATCCATGGATGATGTATCTTGGAACCATTCTGAAGTAGTGTTCTGACCCAAACCTTGTTCCAAGCAAACAACCACAAAACAGAGGAAACAGCAAAATGATTCTGTACGAATTCCGTTCCTTCACAGTTAAAAAGCTGTTTCAAACAATTGTCTCTGATAAGAATGAGCCTTGCCAAGGTTGTGCAAGGCTGCCAAGAACACCAGATAAAGTTGCCAAGAAATATTTCAAACACAAAGAGTCTCCAAACACAAACCAAGATATTCCGAACATCCACAAGGCTTGAGTGCAAAAACTTCTTTGCTTCCTGCAAAGAACTCCGGTTTCTCAGTTGGCCAGAAGTGGTAATGGTCACTTCTTGAGGGAGGGGCCATTACCTTGCAGCCTTACTCCCGAGTTGCCCGTGCTGCTGCAGCTACTCTTTCCTTCGAGCATCCCTGCATGCACACACCCTGGGCACAGGCTCCTCAGGGACCTCTTCATCACTGCTGCCAGCCTCCACAATCTCCGAAGGCAGCATATTCCACTCCCTGATGGTCCTGGCCCCATCCCTGTCTCACACGCAGGCCTCTCATCTGAGTCCTCGCTCTCCGAGACCTCAGCCGTCCGCACCTGCTGCCAGTGAACCACAACAAGTAGCTGCCATTTCTACTAGGTGTATGTATTTATGAGATTTACAGACTGTCCCAACTTCTTACCATTCTGAGTGGCTTATAAGCAGTGATACAGTAAAGATATAGTCAAAATAAAGAATTATGTCATCAAAAACCATCATTGAAAAAAACCCAAAGCATTGCATAGGAATCTACCATCCTACTCTGATCCAAGCCTGGACAGAGGCAGGTTTTAAGAATTCATTTAAATAGGGGCATGGGGGCAAGGGAGGCCTATTTAAATGAACCCATGGGTGAGGGATGGTGTCCCAGAAGGCAAGGAATGCTGGTTGGTTTGTTTTCAAATCTTGCTGAGATTTTGCTGACTTAGGATTTTTCTGGGTTCGGGGGGGGGGGGGAGCTAGCTACAAACTGAGTTTCGAAATAGCAATAAGAATAGCAGTAGCTCTTAGACTTATATACTGCTTTACACAGAGGTGGTATTCAGCAGGTCCTGACCAGTTCTGGAGAACTGGTAGCGGACATTTTGAGTAGTTCGAATAATTGGCAAATACCACCTCTGACTGGCCCCGCCAACCCCATCTATTCTCTGCCTCCCATTGAGTCCCAGCTGATCGGCTGGGTCTTCTTTGGTTGCCCTGCACAGGAGAACGGAGCTGGAAAGCAGGTTACTTGGGTAGGGAGGAAATGGGGATTTTGCAGTATCCTTCCCCTTCCACACCCACCAAGCCACACCTACAGAACTGGTAGCAAAAAAATTTGAATCCCACCACTGGCTTTACAGTGCTTTACAGCCCACTGTAAACTGTTTACAGAGTCAGCATATTGCTCCCAACAATTTGGGTCCTCATTTTACCCACCTCAGAAAGACGGAAGGCTGAGTCACTCTCGGTGAGATTCGGTCTGCCAAATTGCAGCCAGTCAGCAGTCAGCAGAAGTAGCCTGCAGTAGTGCACTCTAACCACTGTGCCACCGCGGCTCCTAAATAGCTCTAAAGTGCAAATATATATATATATATATATATGTGTGTGTGTGTGTAAGGTTTTTGAGCTGATAATTTTAAATAATAAATAAGGGAGACTAGGATAGATCTATTTCGAGCTAGTTAGCTCTCTTCAGCTAGCCATACCCTTACTGGGATTCGAACCAGGGAAGTATTACATGTGAGGCAGTTGTAATTGCCACTACACCATCTGGCTCTATCCTTATCAGCTGAGGCAGGGGAATAAGTATATACTTTGTATTACAACACCTGTTAAGCCCCAATTAAGGGAGAAAGCATACTGCTTTCTTTTCTGTCTTTCGGCTCATCACCAGAGACCATACCGACAGAAAGCTATTTGTTTCGTTGTCTTTTCTTTATCCCAGTAAGGGTATGGCTAGCTGAAGAGAGCTAACTAGCTCGAAATAGATCTATCCTGGTCTCCCTTATTTATTATTTAAAATTATCAGCTCAAAAACCTTACACACATGTAAAGAAAAAACAACGAAACAAATAGCTTTCTGTCGGTATGGTCGCTGGTGATGAGCCGAAAGACAGAAAAGAAAGCAGTATGCTTTCTCCCTTAATTGGGGCTTAACAGGGTGTTGTAATACAAAGTATATACTTATTCCCCTGCCTGAGCTGATAAGGAGAGAGCCAGTGGTGTAGAGGCAATTACAACTGCCTCACATGTAATACTTCCCTGGTTCGAATCCCAGTAAGGGTATGGCTAGCTGAAGAGAGCTAACTAGCTCGAAATAGATCTATACTAGTCTCCCTTATTTATTATTTAAAATTATCAGCTTAAAAACCTTACACACATATATATATATATATATATATATATATATTCCTATAGATCAATCTTTCTCAACCTTGGCAACATTAAGACGTGTGGACTTCAATTTCCATAATTCCCCAGCCAGGAATTTTGGGACTTGAAGTCCACATGGCTTAAAGTTGACAAATTGGAAAAATACTGAGCTACATACAACCCTGCTTGTTTGTGGCTCAGTCAGTTGTATGACCCAACCAGCACGGTTTCGAAGCCATACTTTTTTGCTTACCAAAAGAATCCCACCAACTATTGGATATAAATGGAAATTTAAAAACAAAACAGGAGCTCCAAGAACAATGGCTACGAATAGATTGGCGGGCTTATCTTCAAATACAAAGCCAATACAATAAGGATATAAAGGACAATGGAATATATGTTGTTATTTTCCACAACAATTAGATAAAATCTTATTAGGACCAGATAAAAAAAATATTACTAAAATTTATAAGTATCTCTTAGAAGTAGAACTAGAAGAAGAAGTCATGAAAGGATGTACGATTGCCTGGGCTCAAAACATTGGACATAATATAAAGCTAGCAGATTGGGAGACTATATGGAATAGAAATCATAAATTAACAAAATCGGTAACATACAAAGAAAATGCATATAAAATGTTTTACAGGTGGCACTTACCCCCTTCGAGATTAGCGAAAATGTACCCTAAACTGAATCCCACATGTTGAAAATGTGGAAAAAAAGAGGGAACATATTATCATATGTGGTGGTCTTGCCCAGAGGCTCGAAAATATTGGCTAAAAATCCAAAAATGGCTAAAGGAAATTACCAATGAACAATTAGATTTAGAACCAGAGCTCTTCCTTTTGGGGATCTTCAAAAAAATAAATATGTAAAGACTACAAAATACTTATTACTACATATATTGACTGCAGCCAGGATTGTTTTTCCTCAGTGTTGGAAACAGTCATTTACACCTGTAGAAGAACTGGTTATACAAAAAGTTATGAATTGTGCTGAAATGGATAAATTAACATTGAGTTTTAAAAGATAAGGAATCTTCGATATTTTACAAGGTATGGGAACAATGGTACAATTGGATAGATCGGAGACAGACTAAGGATAGATGATTATTAAATATAGAATATAGATAGAATAAGAATATAGTTATGCATAAATTATTACTATCGCACGAATGATTGTTATCGCACAAAAGATTGTTATA
The DNA here is from genome assembly GCA_023653725.1 of Bungarus multicinctus. Taxonomy (NCBI): domain Eukaryota; kingdom Metazoa; phylum Chordata; class Lepidosauria; order Squamata; family Elapidae; genus Bungarus; species Bungarus multicinctus. The sequence continues at coordinate 14,816,869 of CM042837.1, forward strand.
TGACAATGCACCACAAACAGCTGTTATTGAATTATAATAACATTTTTAATGTTTTTATGTAATAAAATTCAATAAAGTTTTCTAAAAAAAAAGAATCCCACCAACTGTGGCTTAGCCATGAAACCATCAATAATTCCTTTCTCTTCTTTGATGCATTTTTTTTTGCTTATTATCCATTTTTTTTTTCTGGCTAAAGAATTCTAATGAGCCGCAAAGCTTTTTAACAGATCTGTGTGTCTGTTCCAGTGTCATTTCCCCCAGTGGTGGGATTCAAATTTTTTTACTACCGGTTCTGGGGCATGGCTTGGTGGGTGTGGCAGGGGAAGGACACTGTAAAATTTCCAGTCAGAGATGGTATTTGCCAGTTCTCTGAATTACTCAAAATTTCCGCTACCGGTTCTCCAGAACTGGTCAGAACCTGCTGAATACCACCTTTGATTTCCCCTGTCTGGACTTCATTGTCATTGCCCAAGTCAGTTTCTCCTGCAGCAGAATCAGATTTTGTGTTGAGTTAGATTAGGGGTTTCTTGAAGACCTGTGGACTTCAACTCCAAGAATTCCCCAGCCAGCCACACTGGCAGGGGAATTCTGGGTGTTGAAGTCCACAAGCCTTCATGTGGCCAAGGTTGGACAGAGGTTGAGAATAAATAACCACGTAAAATCAAAAGCAACCCTGCACTCCAGTCCTGCTTCATCCTCTCTTCTCCTCCAATCCCCTTTATTTTCACCTGTAGGTACGCCCCGCCCCTTTTCTACCTGATAGCTCCGCCCCTACTCCCCGCTCCGGGGCTCCTTCCCCTACGCCACCTGCTGGACACGCCCCACGTGGGGAGCTCCTCCCCCTTCCTTCGCGCTCGCGGCAGCTGCACCTGCTACTCCGGCTTTCTCCTCCCGGGCGAGCGGAACGAGCGTTGCGCCTCGGGTATTCCTCCGGGGGAGCCGGCGCAATGGAGCCGTTGGCGTTGGCGCTCGGGATAGCGGCTCTGCTGGGTGAGTGCGGGGCTGCGAGGTGGGGGGCAGGCGAGGGGGGGGGCTTGTGCTGGGGGGTAAAGCGCCGATCCTATACCGGTCGCTGGTTGCGATCCTGAATATTCAGTCGGAGGAGGAGGTGGAGGAGGAGGGCGGGGAGAAGGGGTGGGGGGTCTCTTGCGATGCTCGGAGGTTTCTCCCGCGGGAGTTTCTTCAGGTTTGTTGCAAACTTTGCAGGTCGGCGCCGCCTTGGGAGCAAGTCCTGTTGGGAGTAACCTAGGAGTAACCTAGGAGCAGCCTGCAAAGACCCCGGTGGGGAGAGGAGGAGGCAGCTGGGAAGGACAGGCGCGGGGAAATGCGCGGGTTTGAGAGACGCTGCCCCGAACAAGAGAGGGGTGATCGGAGCAGGGCAATTTTGGAGGAGGGGGAATGCTGGAAAGGGGGGGCTGGATGGGGGTGTTCTTCCCCTGGCTGATTGAGGAAAAGGCCCCTCCGGAATCCTGGTTAGCGACTGTCAGCCCGGGCCAAGGACTCCGGATTAGCAACGCGTGAGAAGCAGCAGCTGGGTTTGCGCTGGGACGCTCTCGCCGGTCCTTTGACGTTCCTAACTTAGAGGCGTTTGCCTGCCTGGGGGGCGGGGGGGGCGTGTATGTGTATGTCATTATAATCACACAGCGCCTGAGGGCCCCCACCCCCTCGATATGGGCAACATGATTTACAGAGGAAAGCTAACTTTGTGGACCATTCCTTCTTCCTTAGAGCTAATTTGGCAATTAGCTTTGGTCTCTGTGGGAGCCGGTTAGATTCCCCCGTAGTCCCGCCTTGCTTTGCTAGTACCTTTTTTTAATTATTATTGTTTTGCTTTTCATCAGCACCCGCGGAGTTATCATAAGCGCATCAGCTAGGAATAGTCTTAACATAGGAGTTGACAGTCGCTACTTCGCAAAAAGAGAACGTCTCTGGGGTAGTAAGATCCTTAAGGAAGATGTCAATTTCTCTGGCACTTCTAGAGTTGGACCTCAGGGCAAGCGTGCAAGGCCATTCAGTTTGGGGGAGGGGAAGAAGGGCACCCACATTATCCCCGGGTGATTAATCGGTGAGCTCTGTGAGAAGCCGAAGTGATGTGAGCATTTCCATGATCTGAAGAGGTCTCATTCAGGTATCTATTTCAGTAAGCAGTTGGCTAAATATATTCATAGTTACAGGTGCTAAATTTATTATTGTGTTCTTCAGAGATTTGTTTTCCCTTCTCTAAAAAAAATGTAGTGTTTCTTCCCAGCAAGATGTAGGCCAATATAAAGCATGTGGTTCATCAGCCTATTAAGCCCGGTTTTTAAAATTATCTAGTTTCCTGCTAACTTAGATGATAATTCATCTGGAATGAAAGGCTGATTCCTAACTCCCTTTCTTTGTTTTTCCCTTCCTGCCTTACATTGAGAAACCACTAAAGACCACTTCTTGCATCATGGGCTCTTTTCTGTGACGGCCTCAGATTCTGCATAACAATGAAGAAGAATGTTTTAATCTAGTTACTTGCCTTTTAATATTAACAAAAAAACCCTTGCATCCATTAATAATAGACCTTTCAGATGGAAGGTCCCCAAAATTCCAGTCATTGTGAAATTATTTCATTTGTTTCTTCTATTAACAGAGGTTTTATTTGGTAGGATTAAGTGTTTTTTAATCAGGGCAACCTGGTCTCTCCAACTATGAGATGGAGCATACTGCTTCCGCCTTTCAGCCCCAATCCAAAAGCCTTCACAGGCAGTCACTTTCGCGACAAACTATTTTTGTGTTAAATTTATGTTTTACTGACAAAGAAATAAAGTGCGACCCGTATAGATCTATTTCAAGCTATTTAGCTCTCATCAGCTAGCCATACCCTTCTGGGATTCAAACCCTGGCTTCTTGGATATTAGGTAGATGTATTAACCTCTAAGCCACAGGGTCTCCTCACTTTGTCAGCTCTACCGGGGAAAGATTGTTTGGTAGGATTGTAGATGGAAGAAAGTGATGTCTACAAGTAATGTGGAAGAAAAGGTTGAGAGCAAGTGATTGTGATGGAAGTCAGCTGAGATCCTAGGAGACATTATACCAGGTTCTGCAGATCCCATAAATTAATGTGATAATCTGCTTCTCTGAATGGTGATCTTGTAGGAAAATAAAATGTGATAAGTGTAATGTTTAAAATGTTGGACATTGGAAACCTACTTTCAATAAGGTTTTAGTCATTTATCGGTTCTAAAGGTTAAGGTTTGCATATATACTTAGCTAGCACCTAAATACTGGGAGAACAGGCACAGGTTCTGGTAGTGCTTTTCAAATAGATGGGTTGAAACGAGAGAGGATCTGCAGTTACAAATACCATCACTTCCTTAGCAGCACATTGTCCATGTTTCAGTTTATAATATTAGTGTACAAGTCTGTCCTTTGATATCCAGAATCACCTTCAGTCACTATGATGCACCCTAGTGGATTCTTCTGCCTTACTGGATCCATCAGCCAGCAGAGAAGAAAGGTCTTATGGTCTTGGGTTAGAGCTGGCTGGAGGATTCTGGGAGTTGAAGTCCACAAGTCTTAAAATTGGGCAAGTTTGGGGACCCCTGTGTTATTTTAAGCTGTTCAAGGCACTTCCATGCAATCAATGAATTTAGAGTCCTTTTCCACCATTCCAGCTGGCTAAAAGCCAGTTTCCATCTTGGCCCTTTCTTCTTCTCTGCAGAATCCTACTGCTAGTAGTAGCTTCTGTTTCTCATTCCTGTAATTTCTTTAGCATTCAGTTGAGTTTTCTAGTCACTTAAGCAGGGGGGGCTGCGCATAGATCTGGAGTTGAAGGTCAAACACGATTAGGCGTCTGCCTGAGTGAGTAGAGAGACCCTGTTGGGAAATATTTCTTTATTTTATTCTTTAATGTCTGCACTATCCATCTCACCTAAGTGTCTTTTATAGCAGCATCATAAAACCATATAAATATATGTATAAAAAAGCTTGTCTTAAAACAGAGTTAAAAAACAAAACTTATAGGCAACAATAAATCAGGTTCAAAACCTTCGATCCTCATCCTTGAGGAAAGAGGCAAGAACTCAGAAAAGCCACAGTTGCTTTAAAACATTCCAACAGGTGATACTTGCTCTTCCAGATGTGCTCAGAGTCTCATTCTGTCCTTTGAATAGAAAGGATGTTGCAAACTGAACCCCAATTTCCAGGAATTCTTTTTAACTCATATTCCAGCATCAAGTTTTCAGTTTGGTGAGGGTAAGGGGGACAAGAAAAGAAATGTCCTCAACATTGAAGCAAACTCTTCTGAAAGTCATAGTAGCTCTTGCTCTTCACCCAGACCCTTGGATTATCAATTTCCTAACCTTCAGTTGGCAGGGTCAAGCGGTGAGGGATATGGGAGCTGTAGTCCAGAGCAGGGGTCTTCAACCATGGCAACTTTAAGACTTGTAGACTTCAACTCCCAGAATTCCTCAGCCAGCTTTGCTCTAGGTGTGTCGGCTGAAGAATTCTGGGAGTTGAAGTCTACAAGTTTTAAAGTTGTCAAGATTGGAGACCTCTGGTCCAGAGTATCTGGACTGCAGATACCGCTTCCTCCTGCGTTCACCTCTTTACAAGCTTCCTTGTTTCAGAGCGTGAAAACAGGGCACCCACTTTAAAACTGGCTTGGCTTTTTGTCTTTGTGAATCAGGGCTTTTTCCTATGCCTTTGTTTGTTTGTTCTGTTAGAACTTGGACTGTAAACTCTTCATTCCGGCACAACTGATAATCTCTGTCAAACATTGTTCAAATGCCAGAAATCCTCGAGCCAAAAGTATCATGAAAATTATCCGTGAAACCAGGATTTCTTCTTAAACAAGATATTCCTGTAGTCAGATTTTTAGGACTAACAATTGGCCCACCAGTCCTGGTTGCCTGGAAAAAGCCAATGAGTGGGAAGAGATGGCAGTTTTCGTAGCTTATGCATAATGGTGAGAATAGAATAGAAAGGGCTGTATTTGACGCACTGCATGGCCCTGGAGTTCTGGACTCATTTGGAGTGTCAGAAAGTCCCTGCTTTCTAGCATCCTATTATTATTTTTGGTAACAAAAATACAGTATTTAAAAAAAAAATTGTGACAATTGATGACCACCTAAGGGGGTCTCCATAGGGATGTGGGTAACACACTGAGGACCCTGATCTGTGTCTATCAGTGTAGCTTTAGAAGAGAAAGCATCTTGATGTGCCCTATAAAGATCAGAAGCTCTAGGACAGAAGTTTCCAAACTTGACAACTTTAAGACTTGTGGATTTCAACTCCCAGAATTCTCCAGCCAGCAGAGAAGAAGGGTCTTATAATCTTGGGTTAGAGCTGGCTGGAGAATTCTGGGAGTTGAATTCCACAAGTCTTAAAGTTGTCAAGTTTGGGGACCCCTGTGTCTAGGAGAAACAGAATTCAAACCAAAATTATCTCTGTTCCCTGTCTTCCCTGGTTGGTTTTTGCATTGTTGATAGTGAGGTTTTTGCAGAACAGAAAAGCCTGGTAAAGTGAAAGCAGCATCTCTTTTTTAAAAGTCTGTTGAATTGGAAGAAAAAAAATTCTTTCACTTTCCCAGGTGAGAGTTCGCTTTTACTGTTTATATCCAAATAATCTTTCTAAGACTTTAGACTAGAAAAGATCAAAGTTGCGCGCTGTTTTTGATTTTTTTTTTTAACCTCACTGGAGTCAACTAGAGTCCAGACCACAGTGTATCAACTCAGTCCCCAGTTTGAGAATTCAACTTGGCCCCCATGGAGGCCACCTCTGTACAGAATGATAATTTCTAACGTGCTAGAGCGCTAATCATAACCTGTTTGCTGCTAATATTTTCTCACTTGTCTTTCTGAATCAGTCTGTGAAAATATTTACAGACCCCTCACATCCCGGACATAAACTGTTTCAACTCTTTCCCTCAAAACGACGCTATAGAGCACTGCACGCCAGAACAACTAGACACAAGAACAGTTTTTTCCCAAAAGCCATCACTCTGCTAAACAAATAATTCCCTCAACACTATTCAACTATTTACAAAGTGTACACTACTATTACTGTTAATCTTCTCATCACTCCTTATCACCCATCCCCTCCCACTTGTGACTATAACTTTGTTGCTTGTATCCTCTGTTTCCTAGTATGATTTGATGTTGATTGTACCCTATGACTATCATTAAGTGTTGTATGTTATGATTCTTGATTCTTAACGAATGTATCTTTTCTTTATGTATACTGAGAGTATTATTATTTTATTTATTATTTATTAAATTTTTATACTGCCCCTCTCCCAAAAACGGGACTCGGGGTGGTGTACAGCCAGATAAAAACAAGATAGAAAAACTACAAAGATTAAAACAAGTTAAAATAATTAGATTAGTGGCTGAAATAAAATTATATCAAAATATATAAAACGGGTAAAAAATTTAAAATAACAAATTTAAAATCCCACAGTTGTTACTGGTCCAGGCTGGCATGGTGGAAAAAGTGGGTCTTTACTGCGCGCTGGAAGGTCTGAATGTTGGTGATGGCCTGTATCTCCGGGGGCAAGTCCTTCCAAAGGGAGGGAGCCCCCGCAGAGAAGACCCGCACCCTGGGGGCCGCCAGTCGGTGTCGACCAGCTGACGGGACCCTGAGGAGGCCGACCCTGTGGGAGCGCACTGGGCGGTGGGAGGCCATTGGTGGCAGCAGGAGGTCCCGTAAATACCCAGGTCCCGAGCCATGGAGCGCTTTAAAGACGATCACCACCACCTTGAATCGGATCCGGAAGGCCACAGGGAGCCAATGCAGCTCGCGCTGGAGTGGTGTAACATGGGAGCTTCGAGAGGCTCCCAAGATCACCCGCGCAGCCGCATTCTGGACCAACTGTAACCTCTGGATGCTCTTCAAGGGGAGCCCCATGTAGAGAGCATTGCAGTAATCCAAGCGGGAGATGACGAAGGCGGAGGTGACCGTGCGAAGTGCGCCCAGATCCAGAAAGGGGCGCAGCTGGTAGATCCGATGGATCTGACAAAAGGCCCCCCTGGCGATGGCTGTGATATGATCTTCTAACGATAGCCGTATGTCCAGGAGGACACCCAGATTGCGAGCCCTTTCCGTGGGGGGCAGAATTTCTCCCCCCACGGCCAGCAACAAAGTAAGCTGGCTGTATCTGGGCGCAGGAAACCACAGCCACTCGGTTTTGGTCGGGTTGAGACGAAGCCTGTTAAGACCCATCCAACTCCGCACGGCCTCCAAGCACCGGGTCATCTCTTCGACGGCTTCGTTGGGGTGGCCCGGAGTAGAAATGAACTCTACTCCGAACCCACGGATGATCTCACCCAGCGGCTTCACATAAATGTTGAACAGCAAGGGCAAGAGTACAGACCCCTGAGGCACCCCACAAAATAGGTGCCCTGTCAACACAAATTGCGAGTGGTCGGAGAGGAAGGAGGAGAACCACCGTAACACAGTGCCTCCCACTCCCAATCCCCCCAACCACCACAATTTACACCAAGACAAATTCCTTGTGTGTCCAATCACACTTGGCCAATAAAGCTATTCTATTCTATTCTATTCTATTCTATTCTATTCTATTCTATTCTATTCTATTCTATTCTATTCTATTCTATTCTATTCTATTCTAATCTATTCTTTGATGAAGGGAAATATGAAAAGTGAGATGGACTTGCATCTAAGGCTTCAACTTATAAAAAGCAGGCCTATAGTTTGACAAAAGGTCTGTTAGGATCCGAAGAAGAATGACAAGGATGGAAATGATGCCTTAATGGGCAGGGGCTTATTTGAGTCCCAGATTCAAATACTTTTTGTTCTCATAAATATTAAATCTAGGAGGATTTGGGGCAAGTTCCTAAGTAATTTGAATGAAGTCATCTGCCTTTGCTTGCTGCTGTAATATCCTAACATCTGGACTTCCCTCTCTTCCCCATCCCTCAAGTCCTACGTGATCGAGGATATTACAAGTCAGAGTTCTGAGACTTGGTCTAACTGCTTCCCTGTAAAGGAAGTCCATCTTTTGTGATAGCTTTGAAAAGAAACAAATGCAATGACGCTCAGACACGAGGCTGGGAACATGTTCTGTTTCTCCCAAGAGAATAGATCGGGTGGGCCCATGTTTTCATTTCCAGCTTGCATACCCAGTAATATTCTCAACTGGGCAGAAGGAAGAACAAGGAGCAGCATCAAGAAAATCTAATTGACAAGTGATAAATACATTTGCGCATTAGGTTTCTTCGTAAAAACAAAGTTCTTGACAAAACGGGCATTGCACTAACTAGATGCCTTCAGTAAAGTAACTGATACTTTATAATGATGATTAATTTTCTGACCCAGAAGTTGGGTTCTTTTTCTCATTTCATGTGTATCTGAAAGAACAATTAATGCTAATCAGCTGCTTGTGGAGAGGGAAGGAAGGAACAATGGTCTCCCAGAACTCTTAAAAATGAAAAAAAAAGAACATAAAGGGAAGAGTCGGACCACAACAGAAATGGTCTATAAAGTCTTAACGCAATAAATAAATACATGGAAATACTACATTGACTTCTTTTTTGAATTTATTTTTATGAATTTTCATTCATAAACATTTTTGAATAACATTCATAATCTGATAGACTACCCAAATTATGTCTACTAGAGCAAATAAAACTACAATCACAAATCTCCTGGATCATTAAACTAACAAATTTTGTAAGAAGCTGTGGTCTTCCTATCTCTTGTGTAACAGGAGAACAATAAAAAAAAAAAAGAGTTGCCCAAAGAATTAAGGATATAGATGCACAGACTGATATAGCTATCCTTAGTAATGTAAGTAACTTGAAATGGTTGAGTAAATACAAATGTACTTTCCAAGTAGATAGCTACTTGAAGTCACAACTCCCAAAACATCCTAGGGAGATATTCAGGAGAGCGAGATTTGAACAGCTTGATACAATGGTTAGATACGGGAGATTTCATGCAATACCGTACAATGAGCATCTCTGCATTTGCAGAGCAGCAGAGGTAGAGCACCTGGCTCACATCCTATTTGACTGTTGCCTGTATAAGAGGATGAGAGACAGGTATCTTGGTCTTTGTATCAGACGAATGACCCACTGGGATATCCACATCAAAATAACTTACCTTATGTCTGGCCAGAACTTGAAAATAACATTTAAAGTAGCACAGTATTTAAATAAAATGATTCGGTTGAGATCTGCATACGTGGGATTGATTGGGGTAGACTGCAAGGGTGACTCCGAAATATAATGTTATTATATTTTATCTATATCTTAAATTATTGTACATTATTACAATTTTATTTTGGATTGTATTTTATTATTATTTCATTTTAAATTGTATTTTGTCTAGATTCCATTTTAAATTGTATTTTATCAAATTTCATTTTGAATTGCTTTTATTAAATTTTAGTAACAAATTGTTGCTGGAACTTTGCACTGGGCTAATCAATAAATAAATCAATTACTAACATTCATAAACATTTTTGAATAACAGTGCATTGGCAAAGCATTATTTACAAATAAAACATTAATTATTAATTAATATAATTACCAACATATGTTAGTCATGTTTTATTTATTTAATTAATTACATTGACTTCTTTTATCCTGAGAATGAAATTTGAAGTATCTTCTTAGCCACTGGCCTGGATGGAACCGTTCCCTCTCACTTCTGTTCTACTTTCAGAAGAACCCAGACTATTTTCTGGCAATGAGAAAGATTCCACCTGTCACATGGAAATATCAACTCAAAATAAAATATTCTGGCTCTAAAAGACTCAGGTGCAGGCCTTACAAGGAAGAGCAGATGGGAAAAACAACCAGGCGGGGGGGTCTTTGGGCCTCTCTGAGCTTGGTTGGTTTTTTGCTGACATTTCATTAGGTAACTAGTTAGGTGCTACGTAGTAATGAGGTTACCTAGTTGGGTAATGAAATGTCGGCAAGAAAATAACCACACTCAGAGAGTCCCAAAGCCTCTCATTCTAACCCTGAGCTACACACATTATCATTTTTTACAACCAGATGAGATAATCCTATTTTGTTGTAAGGTTATATTAATGCAAGGGTCTTCAAACTTGGCAAGTTTAAGACTTGTGGATTTCAACTCCCATAATTCCCAAGCTAACCTGACTGGAGGAGGAATTCTGGGAGTTGAAGTCCATAAGTCTTAAAGCTGTCAAGTCTGAAGACCCCTGTATTAATGGAATCTTGTAAGTCTGAAAGTACTTTTCTCCCCCTGTCCCCTTTATAGCCCCAAAACTAGAGGGGGTCTCTTCTTCTGGGTCTTTTGCCCCTTCCACCTTCCTGCTATGGACTAAGCCTCCTTTGATTTGACTGTTCCTTTGTGATCATTTGCTCCATCTCATTCCCACATACCATCTCATCATGTAACTCCACAATGGAAGAAGGAAAAACTTCTGCTAGGTTCTGTCTATCCAAAACTATCATCAGATCAGCTTCAGGACTGTGCGGGAATATATCTCAGCCCTTGATGATCATCTGATGGCATTCCTGCTCCTTCTTTTAGGTCCCGATTAATCCTTGCTGCAATAGCAATGTTTTGTACCACGCTTAATCAAGAGGATGAGTTCACGTACCCAGTAAACTACAATATGGGATTTGGTTGTTATAGAAATCACGTTCCCACTTGGTTATAAATCATGGTTGATGGTTTAGTGCAGAGGTCTCCAAACTTGGCAACTCTATGCTAGCTGAGGAATTCTAGGAATTGAAGTCCACAAGTCTTAAAGTTGCCAAGTTTGGAGACCCCTAATTTAGGGTGATGTATGAACCCACCATGATTAACTCAGCAAACCAAAGGTTAGTGTGATGAGTGAAATCAGCTAGTGTCAGACATCATCCTGGGTCCCTTTGAAGCCAAAGATGGAAATCAGATACTACATATGGAGGAAGTTGACTTGTTTGCAATTGCCCCTCTGATCTGCCTTGTTTTGTATGCTCAATTTTGATTGGTCACAATGCAGGTGATCTTATCTAAATGCTTTGCTAACCTGGAGATGAGAAGGATGGACCTGAAATCTTCTTTATGGAAAACAAAGAAAGTTCATGTTAACAAAACTTTAGGAGCAGCTAACCATCTAGACTGCTTTGTGCTCATCTAGTATAGATTTTGGACCTTCAGTACCTCTGGAGAGAAACATTGGCTATTAGCCAAAGAGGAGAGTAGTGGGGGTATTTCCAATATTCCTGAGCTAGCTTATTATATCGTATTAAAGCAAATGTGTCTCCCTTTTGGCACAGTAAGAGTTAAAAGCCTCCTTCTGGGTATGAACTGAGAAGTCACTTTTCTGTTTTTCCCTTTTTTAAATTCTCTTGAGTTTTAAAAGTTCCTCCTGCCCTAGGGTCGTGAGAAATATAACGAGGGACTTTCTCAACAAGCATTCTGCTTAAGGCCAACTCATATCTGTTAATTTTATAAATAGTCACTACTACTCACAAACAAATGTTCTGCTCCTGTTCTCCCCACCCACTTACTTTGTATTGAAGCAGAATAGGAAATTCCTATTTTGGCCTAGGAGAGCTAATAACAGATTTATCAGCTTAGAAGGATGGGAAGAAAAAGTTATAATTTGCTGCTTGCTGCTGCTTCTTACCCTGACCAGTGAAATTTGCAACTTATTAATCTTTATGTACCAGCAGAAATCCATCAAATGGATGTCACAGCCAAGGGGGAAGCTCACAGGATTCTCGCTTTAATTTTGTCTTGGTTTCATATTGTATAAGCATCTTATTTCCACTGAGTGAGAGCACCAAATGAAATCCATCTCCATCCTTTAATTCCAAAATGTTTAATAGCTTGAGGGGGGGAGTCATCTGATTGGAAACCTAGCTCAGGAATTACGTGAAATGCCCCAAATCCTATTCTTGAGATTTGTGTTTTAGATTTTCATATGTTTAAATGATTAATGTCTAGCGGCTGCTGTTGTTTAATTATCTTTTTTTAAATGATTAATGTCTAGTGGCTGCTGTTTAGATCACGGAAGCTCTAAAATGTTTTGTTTAGTGGACTTTAATTCCTGCTAATGTTTCTCTGTCTTTTTCTTCCTCCCCATCTTTTTTCTAAATTTATTAATTTCGTTTTTTTTTTTTTTGAGAACTAGACGTTCCTATAAACTGAAATGTGAAGGACAGTGTATATATTTTAAAATAAAAGGACTGTGTAGGAGAAGAGAGGATGATGAAGAATCCCATTTGATAACTAGCTTGGTCTATTCTTACAATTAATGGGAGTGGGAGGTTGAATTCAACGTATCTTTCCCATAAGCTTTTTTTAAAGGGTTCAGGGGAGACCCAACACATGCAATTGATGTGTGAACTAGGCCTCTTGTATCATCAGGAGGGGTGGCAACTCTAAAAAGACCATAGAAATATTTTATGAGTTGACATTGGGGTAACTGCCGGAATCCTGACAAGGGGCCCTTAAATTACTCCTTTCTTCAGAGTTGTATGAAAGGATAAGAAATTGTTTATTTAGTACATTACTATTCCAGGGTTGGATCTAGTTGGTATGTAGATGGAGATCAGTAAAAAATCCCAGGGCAATAGGCTAGAATGAGAAGTTTGAAAAGCTTCTTTTCACAGAAGTTTGAAAAGGAAAAAAATCCTGACAGTTTGAAAAACTAATCAGTGGATTAATTTTTACCTCCAGAAGTTGTGGATGCTCCAACCCTGGAGATTTTTAAGAAGAGAATGGACAATCATTTGTTGGAAATGGTATGAGGTTTCTTGCTTGAGCAGGGGGTTGGACTAGCAGATCTCCAAGGTCCCTTCCAACTCTGTTATTCTGTTATCCTGGGAGAAATCAAGGATTAATCATGTCTGAATAATTGCCAGGAAGACCCCTGAAGCTGACCTCAACTCGGGAGACTTTGTATTTTTCAACCTTTCCTCCAGGAGGTCAAGGGGAGCTCAATCTCCTCTTGATTTTGTTCTTACAACACATTCTTGTTTCTTACAAGAAGGTTCTCTAGGAATAAGATTAAGTGAGGGATAGCACCTGGCTCCATACTATAACTCCCAATTCCAATTCAGCATCCTGCCACCGAGATGCACGTTCCTCTCTGGTTCCCAGCTCAAGGTCAAGGAGATGAGAAGAGCTGTGATTGATCAGGTGGAGTTTTTTGCCCAAGGGATGCCCACAGGAACTGCTCCAGGGCATGGGTGCTGAAGTAGCATTTGGAGACCTTGTGTATGCTTGAGTGTTGATGATGCATAATTGACAGAGCTGCCTTTGATTTTGAAAGTGTCCTTGAACTTCTCCCACTGCCTTTGTCTTATGCAACAAAGATTGAAGATTTTCTGCCCTTCAGAAAATTTATCCAAGATTTTTAACTGGGATGGAACAAGAAGGAATGAAAGCTTATTCTAAATGTACATGTATTCTGTAAACTGGAATTCACCTCTTGATGGGCACAGGACTGCACAGATTATCTCCTTTCAGTTTTTAATGAGATTTTCTAACTACATTCCTGATTATCTAGTGTTTTCAAGGCAAAAGCCCCAAGTGGCCAAATTGCATCATAAAACACTGCAGAACATTTAAAAACAAGATAACATTAAACAAAAATGAGATTCAATAAATAGATAAGAAGAAAAGCTTCCAATGTGTCAGGTCCTGAAAAGCAGCAACAATAACAAGAATTCAGCATGCCTCTGAAATTATCCAAGGAAGAGACCAGAAAAAAAACTGGTTCACAGGTGACCCATCAGAATTCAGAGCTACAACATAAAATGGTCCTATACTCTTGGAGAAATGTCATTAGTTCATCTATTTGCACAGATAGTTTTTCTATGTTGGGTTGCTGAAATTGTGCCCAAATCCCTAATCCTAGGTAGCAGTTTTATTAGTGGCAGAGATGCTAAATTATTATCAAAGGATAAGCCTGTGATTGTTAATGTGATGCAATCTGGCATTTCTTCAGGAGCATATTTGCTGGAGTGTGATAATGCAATTAAAAGCAGTGTGTGGTCTTGGGCTAGAACCCCCAAAACTAAAAAAAGAAACCAGGTGTGACTTTGAAAATGGAAGGCACTCGCTTCATGTTTAATTGCCACCACACCTGGTAATTAGGTATCCTCCAGGATCTGGTTCCCCCTGAAATGGATGTGTCAAGCAAGTTGCTAAAAGCAGGCAGCTTCTTTTAATTCTGAATGCTTGCCCTGCCTTTCAGTGAGATTAAAAAAACTGCAAAACAACGGCATGTGTCTGTTCAGGTGACAAATGGCCAGAACTGAACAGTAGCTTCTATTCTACATGAGGTGCTTATAGCCACATATCTGGATGCAACAGTGAAAGAGACCCTGGCAACCTGCCCTGGGTTTCCTTTAAGGCTCAATGGAAGGAGGACCTTTTTTTTTTCTTGGATCACATTTAGACAATGTTAAGTAAGCTGCCTCCCTAAATTGGAGATAAAGCTCCTCCAACTATTCAAGGACTGGACATCAGAACATGCGTATAAATTGTTTCCCTTCTTGGGTGCATCTCTCCGTCTTCTCCTGACCACTAGCTAATAGTATGTTTTTCAACCTCTGCAACTTTAAGAGGTGTGGACTTCAACTCCCAGAATTCCTCAGTGGTGGCTGGGGAGTCTTGTGAATTGAAATCCACGCAGCTGACATTACTGACCTAACCATTGCCCATGGATAAAAGTCTGTCTGCTGCTTTCAATTTTCTTTGCTTTGTAGGAAAAGCAGAATAGCCTTATTATCTGTGATCAGGATGGGATGGTGATGACTGTGTTCTTTTGATCCTGAAGATCTCTGGCATAGCTCCAATGTCCCAGAAAGTGGCTAGGACAATCAGGCTTAAGATTCAAGAGGTTGGATTCAGGTAGCAGGTTATAGACAAATCATTTTGAAAGTCAGTCATCCTTGGATCAAATTAATGGGGACTGATGGCAAAGGCAGGTTGGTTGCTGGTATCTTCAAATAGAAGCTGGACATTCATTCAGAGTGCCCTGCTTTGACCTCTTTGGCTACAGTTTGTTTCTATGAACTCTCATTCACAGCAAAATTATTGCAAAGTTCAAAAACCTGGAAGAAAAACACACAGATTTTATGCTTAGAAACTACAGTAAGTACTGCTAGAGTGAGGTTTGTTTTTATTACTAATATGTCTCCCTTGGCTTTTCATTGACTCATGAGTATACCTTGTACATTCTAGAGCAGGGGTCTTCAAACTTGGCAGCTTTAAGACTTGTGGACTTCAACTCCCAGAATTCCTCCTCTAGTCATGTTAGCTCAGGAATTCTGGGAGTTGAAGTACCCAAGTCTTAAACTTGCCAAGTTTGAAGACCCTTGTTCTAGAGTTAAAAATTCAAGTGTTCCTGATACAAAGAAAGTTTTGGTGGTGTGTGACAATTAAAAACTTTATCTGAAATATTTGGAGCTCGATTCTGATCATCTGGGTGAAGACTTAAGCTCCTTCGACCCAGCTGAGTCTTCGGCACTGAGACTAAACTGCACTGTCACCCTTGTACATGACAGCTTTGCAAATCCTGGTTCCCTCTGCAGGCTGGATTCAATGACCTAAATCCAGGGATTTGTGTTCCATCCCTCCCCCCAACTACCCAACAACTACATACAATAATAGGTTTGATTTGTTCAGCAAGATTAAATTTTAGTCTCTTGTGGGATTCATACCACTTCCGGCAGAATAACGCATCATTCACCTTTCCTGTAGCAGAGATACTTAAGATATGCACGACAAGGCTACTTCTGGGAAAAGTTTGATTTTGATCACGGTGGTCATATCGTTCCAGATTGCAGTGATATCATTTTAAATGTCTTTGAGTAAATGTGCACTGTAAGCATAGAACTGAACGGATGGGTAATAGATCCTTTCAATTTTTGTGCAAGCAATCTGTTTCATCGTCTGATGGAATTACTGTATGTCCTTTAGTTTAAAATATGCCCTTTACTGCATGTTAATGGGTAGAATAGACCAACTTTTCCCCTTCTTCAAAACTCTTGGTTCCTTTCTCAGACATGATACCCCCATTATAATTGCATTTTGGAAAATAAGGTAAGGAGGTGAATACAAAAGTAAATTATCACTTATCTTCACAAAAAATAATATTCTGCTAATATTCAGGAATTTTTTTCCTAGACAAGAAATCTTTGTATCTTGCTCCAATAATCCTCTGACTCTTCTAGGGATCTTGTTTATAGTCTCTTGTCTTTTCCACTATGCTGGCTTCTTTACCCATCTTCTGGTATGCCTTATGAGGGCCTTCATGCCTTGGCACAGGGTAAAGATTTAATGGCTTTTAAACAGTTAGGTGGCTAATGCCTTAATTGGCTATAAAATTAATCTTCTGTGGATGGGTTTATATAAAAACATGGCATGTGTCCAAGACAACAGAGCAATAAACATAAGATGGTGCCGTAACAAGCTGTTAATTACATACATGGCACAAAAGGAGAATCCACTGAGACAGTAATTGATATAAGGATTAAGGAAGCAGGTTTCTTTCTTTTTTCTGTTTTTGCTGTGTGTTGTTTTAATAGCCATTGACCTGCCTACCACCTTGCCTACTGTCTAGGCTGAGCATCTGACAACCATTTGTAGAACTCCTATCTGCAAGGAGAACAAGAATGCCTGAGGGCAGAGGAAGAAGTAATGGATAGAAGCTTATCAAAGAGAGATCCAACCTAGATTTCAGTTGAAATTTCCTGTGAGTGAGAACAATTAATCAATGGAAGGGTTTGCCTCCAAAAATTATGGATGCTTCATCACTGGAGGTTTTCAAGGGGAGTTTTGTGTGGAATGATATAGGGCAGGGGTCAGCAACCTTAAACACTCAAAAGAGCCACAAAGATCCTAACTGGAAGCCCCCGGTTCAATTCTGGAGCTGACTGGAAGTACGGTTTCCCCACCATAGAGTTTCCTCCTAGCGCGGCGTCCAGTGGTAGGATTCAAATAATTTAACAACTGGTTCTATGCCCTAATGATTTCTTCCAACAACCAGTTCACCAAACTGCTCAGAAAGTTAACAACCGGTTCTCCTGAACTGGTGCGAACTGTATGAATCCCACCTCTGGTGGCATCATTTTTCCTCTAACTGCCCTAACTGAAAGCCCTATCAGTTGTGGGGGAAAAAAAAGACTGGGAAACCCACCTCTTGCCCTAGAGTTTCCTCCTGGAACTCCATGCTCCCCCCCCCCCCAAAACCAGAAGCTCCTCTCAAAATTATGGTGCTGACTGGCGACAGGGAGCCACAGCAGAAGGATGAAAGAGCTGCATGTGGCTCCAGAATCACGGGTTGTTGAGCCATGGTATAGGGCAGAGGTCCCCAAACTTGCTGATTTTAAGACTTGGCTATGCTGGCTGAAGAATTCTGGGAGTTGAAGTCCACAAGTCTTAAATTGCCAAGTTTGGAGACCTCTGGTGTAGGGTTTCCTGCTCGAGCAGAGGGCTGGAGGTTTCCAAGGTCCCTTCCAACTCTGTCATTTGATATTCTGTATACCGGCTCCAGGTTGACTCAGCCTTCCCTCCTTCCGAGGTGGGTCAAATGAGAACTCAGATTGTTGGGGTCAACAGGCTGACTCTGTAAACCGCTTAGAGAGGGCTGTAAAACCCTGTGAAGTGGTATGTAAGTCTAAGTGCTCTTGCTATGATAATCAGTAAAATCTTGTGATTCCTCCCTTTATATTAGAGTAGAAATGTATGGTCAACCCTAAAAGTCAATACGGTAGGAGTTCTTGGAAAAAAAGACCCAGAATAACAGAACAAAAGAGTTGGAAGGGATCTTGAAGGACTTCTAGTCCAATCTCCTCAAACAGGAGACCCTGTACCATGTAAGACAAACGATTGTCCAATCTCTTCTTTAAAACCTCCAGTGATGGAGCACCCACAACTTCTTGGAGGAAAGTCACTCCACTGATTAATGGTTCTCAGTATCAGGAACTTTCTCCTTAGTGTTAGGTTGCTTCTGTCCTTGATTAGTTTCCATCCATTGTTTCTTAATCCTGCTTTTGAAATGCACAAGAAGGATCTCATCATATTTCTAGAAAAGTATGATAGTTTAGCCCAGTTTTGAAATTTAAAATAAAAGCAGGCAGGCTTCTAGAACAAATAAACTATCCATTAGGCAGCTATGTAGGTAAATAGGCTATGTAGGTAGACAGAACAATTTGCAGCATCACTTAGAACAGGGGTCTCCAACCTTGGCAACTTTAAAACTTGTGGACTTCAATTCCCAGAATTTGCTGACTTAGAGGGGTAGAAGAAAAGTTACCATCTTTATGTTTATGTACAGGTGAAAACTGGGTTGGGCAGTTACCATGAAAGGTTTATGACTGGCCTTTGCTCCACTAGCAAGATTTTTCCTTCTGTTTCTGCTGCATCCCATTTTGATCCATGTCCTTCTTTAGCACTTCAAATAAGCTGATTTCAGTTTTGTTGCTGCTGTTCGGATCGCCAGCAGTAGGAAACCCATTATCTGCTATTTGCTAGATAGCAAGCAATTTACTTTTGTTCCTGCTAATACTAGAGCCTGCTGGGCTGAAATTTTCTTCTGCATTTTTTTAAAAAATCTATTCTAATTCAGTTTGATGGGAGAAGGTGACTTTCAATTTTTTTTCTCTCCAACATTTCAGTGAAATTCATGGACGGAATACGGGGCTTGCACTAACTTCTGGTTTCAAAGTGGTTGCAGATCAAGAGTGTCTCGTTTTTATTTATATTGTCATCCTTTCAGTGAGGCTCATTGCTGGTTTGATTCTTCTACACAATTTCCTATGATACATTCTTTTGTCTCCTCCAGGTTGCTTTTATTACCATGCAATGAGATCTTCTTCAAGTTCTTATGGGCATCTCATTGCAAAATAGGAAGTTATTCCTATTTTGAGAGAACCATTTCTTATTTTTTTATTTCTCATTGGTGAAATATCAACAAAGTATCTTGAAATATTAACTATCAACCCTTCTAATAAAAGAGCAATTGATCAATAACTGTAAGTGTCAGAAAAGTTTTCTGGCTAAAGATCACATGACATCACTTACATGTAGACTTACAGCACTAATAGATGGATACTGGCTGTCTCCTTGTTCACTCAGGGCAACATCAAGAGATGTTCATGTGTTTATACAATCCATGCTGAAAACTTTGACATCCCTCAAACATGGTATTGATTTTGCACTGCCAGCTCAGACTTCCTGTTATATACACTCAAGTGTATGGAACTTCCTAAAACTGGAGCTGTATTTTCTATTTAAATACAGTAACCAAGTATCAAGTCTGAAGAATGTGAGTTTTTACTCCCTGGATGATTTCACCATCCTCTAATTTTATGATACATAACATGGCATACGCCCAATGAGTGTACATGCATCATCATCCTGCCTTCATCTGGCTTGTCTTCAGAAGTTGCAGGTGCTCCATCACTGTAGATTTTAAAGAAGAGATTGGACAGTCATTTGCCTGAAATGATATCGGGTTTCCTGTTTGGGCCGGGGGTTGGACTAGAAGACCTCCAATGTTCCTTCCATTCTAGCTCTATTCTGTATTTTGTACCATAGAGAACTCTTAGCTAGATCTTTGGCATGGGGAAACTGAAGCCATCTATCTTGTTCAATGGCATTTCAAAGACTTTGCTCTATTTGAGTTTTGTGCCAACTGCAACTTTAACAAAGTTCAAGAACAAAACATGACTATCCAATTAACCCTGATCTGTGGGTTTGTGTCAGAGGTGGTATTCAGCAGGTTCTGACCAGTTCTGGAGAACCGGTGGCAGAAATTTTGAGTAGTTTGGAGAACCGGCAAATACCACCTCTGACTGGAGATTTTACAGTATCCTTCCCCTGCCACGCCCACCAAGCCATGCCCATAGAACCGGTAGTAAAAAAATTTGAATCCCACCACTAGTTTTGTGTGCACACCATAACTACTCAGAAGCTAGCAAAGCATATTTATTCAGTGAGGATAAAGAGGCATAGTTCATCTGAAGCAAGGGCTGGTCTAAACTATTCGTGGACTACTTTTAAGAGAGTGGAGCCCTTGCTCAGTGACTAAACAATCAATTTGAATATGAAGAATTCCCAATTTAGTTTCCAGAGTTCCTGTTTAAAAAAGGGTTGCAGGTAGAGGGGAAAGAAATCTGCTTGATAATTACTGTCTCTTGGTTTTTTTTCTTCAGATCCTACTTTTTATATCATCATTGCTTAGTTCTGGTCAGTTACAGCTGAGCTTGTAACTAAGCCCCCAAAACTAAGCTTTTGCTGGGAAGGTAGAGAATTGGCTCTCCCACATTTCGTAAAGAACTGCACATATTAATTGCACCAATAGACAAGATGTACCAAATGTCATCCTGCACAAGCCAATTAGGATATATTTTATTGATTATTTACCCCCCCCAAAAAAGACTATTTTACTGCACTTAGGTATGTTTAAAGGTCATGCGTCAAGCGAGTAAGAAAACGTTTAGAAGAAAATGGCAAGCGATTTAAACATTTAACGTACTTAATATAATAAATTGTGTATGGAGACTGATTTTTGGTACAAAGTGGTGGGAACACTTGAGACAAACTATGCTAAATGAGCATCCTAAAAAGCCCGGAGAAAGTTTATTACATATAAAAATGAATAAAATAATAGATAGCTGACAGCTCCCTACGACCATCAATGTCAGCGGTTCTAGTTCTGACCTTTAAAGCGATCCATGGCATTGGGCCAGGTTACCTGCAGGACCGCATTCTGCCGGTGATCTCCTGAGGGCCTTCAGGCGTGCGTTAAAAACCTGGCTCTTCGAGCAGGCTGGCCTGGGCTGACACGAGTTTTAATTGTCTCCTTTTAAATTTGGATCTTAATTTGGGGTTTTAATATGCTTGGGGGGGGGGTTGTTTTATTTTAACAGCCCATTATTTAATCATATTTTAACTTTTGTATCGACTGGGGTA
Source organism: Bungarus multicinctus (assembly GCA_023653725.1). Taxonomy (NCBI): domain Eukaryota; kingdom Metazoa; phylum Chordata; class Lepidosauria; order Squamata; family Elapidae; genus Bungarus; species Bungarus multicinctus. The sequence goes on from CM042837.1 coordinate 14,837,758, forward strand.
GATTTGGCTGTACACCGCCCTGAGTCCCTCGGGAGAAGGGCGGTATATAAATCTTTAAATAAATAAATAAATAAATAAATAAATAAATAAATAAATGTGTGATGACCCAGGGCGTGGCACAAAAATAACAAAGTCACCAAAGTAGATAAATTCCCTTTAATGCCTCCAACTTGGCCCCCAATGTCCATTTATCCTCGGCTGGAGATCAAACTCTTCCAAAAACAATCTACGAAGGGAAGAAATGCAGTCCAAACCCAAAATACAGATAAAGTAAAAATAAAAAACAACAACACAAACCACAGTGAAGTAATTAACACGATAGACCAGGCTAATAACTTGCAGACTTTCAAAGGATAACTCAGCACCCACAGTTGGGAGGATGCCAAAACCCAGATAAGCCTCGACAAAGATAATGCACCCTTTGCTTCCAGCAACTTTGCCATGCACAGTTTGCCCTTTTAAACAGTCTTCCCAGCTGCAGCCCATGAAGGGGATCAGGGCCCTTTCCTCCCCCGTAAACCACATTGCTTCCTTATCAGTTCCTCCCTGCGTGCCCTAGGATGAAGAGGGGATGGGCCTGGGTCTTCCTCTGAATGCCCAGATGGCCTGTGCCCTTCCCCAGTTTCCTCCACAGCCACCAGAGCCACACTCCCACTCCCTGTCAGCTGTTCCACCTCTCCCTCGGAATCAGATTCCAACTGGGGCATCACAGTAAGCGAAGAACTAACCAGTCATTTAACTGAAGGAAATACTGTATAATTGTTCTTCCCAAATTTTACTTTTAGACTGGAGTGGGGGATAAATTGCACTCACTGAGAACACAGTAATGATTTCTGTTGAAGTTAAGAGAATCAACTTGGCTTCCCCCATTGACTTTGCTTGTCGAAAGTCAGCGGTGAAAGTTGCAAATGGTGATCACATGATCCTGGAACATTGCAACTGCCATAAATGCATGCCAGTGGCCATGCGCCCAAATTTTGATCACGTGACCATGGGGATGCCGCAATGGTCATAAGTATGAAAAACGGTCATAATAAGTTGCTTTTTTCAATGCTCTTGTAACTTCAAACAGTTACTAAACGGTTGTAAGTCAAGGACCCACCTGTATAGCTCAGTGCAATTCAACATCCTCAGGTGTTTGGAATGGTGTCTGTGTTTGCATTTCATTTTAAGGAGGTTCGGATGGAATGAAGATGGTTTTTGTGCTTTTGAGTCAGTGTTGACAACTGCTGCCCAAGATCCCTGCAATTGTCCTGGTTCAATTTTTAGAAATGGTTAGCCCGTCTTTTTCCTAAGGCTGGGAGAGTGTGACTGGCCCAAAGCCATCCAGACGGTTACATGTCTAAGGCAGAACTAGAACACCAGGTTGGTGATTTAACCCCTTCTCCAAACTAGCTTTCGTGGTATCCTTTACTCTTTCTGTAGTTTGAGAGAGTTAAAGCAGTGATGTTAACATTCCCAATTCCTTGGGGTTTGCATCATTGCAAGGCACCATTTAATAAATGCCATTTAAGAACTGTTGTGGTACAATGATTAGAGTGCAGCATTGCAGGCTAACTCTGCTGACTGCCAGGAGTTCGATCCTGACGGCTCAAGGTTGACTCAGCCTTCCATCCTTCTGAGGTCAGTAAAATGAGGGCCCAGATTGTTGGGGGCAGTAAGCTGACTCTGTAAACCGCTTAGAGAGCGGGCTGCAAAGTATTGTGAAACTGTATATTCCGTAAGTCTAAGTTAGTGCTAAGTGCCAAGTGCTATTTACAGTAGAGCGAACTAGAACCAATGCCTTTGAAGCAGTATCAGCCTGTTTTCTGGTCATCAAAATGTAACCAAGGGCTTCTTTGCAAGCACATTGTGTACACATACAATAGGAGGTGAGAATTGCTGCACCCATGTGGAACTTTCACTGCAGCACTGTTGGCTCCCTCTAAGTTTCCTGGTTTAAAACAGAGTATTGAGTTTGACCTTAAAATCCCTAATGGGCTTGGCTCCCAGGTACATAAAGGGCCATCTCTTCCAAGTCAAACCAGTTTATTTAGCTTTTTTGGTCTCATTTGGGATGGGTAACAGTGCTCAGCCTCTAAGATGTGAGATATTTGGTGGCCCAGAACTGATTATTTTCATGTTCTAGTATAGCCTCTCTTCTGGAGGTCAGATTGGCATCAGTTTGGATGCCTTTTAAGATAGGTTGCTAAAACAGGATTATTTCACAGGCAGTTCAATTCATCCCTGAGTGAATTCCCTTAATTCCTTTAATGGGTCTTGGAGATTAAATGGATAAATACCAACGGCACCTCATCAGTCCAGATTATTAAACGGATCTCTCAAATTTAACTGAAATATATCTAATCCCTGCTGCTGAGATGCCCACAAGTAATTGCATTGAGCTAGATTTTCCTGTTCCTAAAGACAATTTGTTTCTTCCTTCGGTTCTTCAATAACAAAAAAAGGCAACTTACATACAATTTTTATTTGTGGGGAAAAGGAAGGAAAATAAATTTGGGTTCAGCTTTTATTCTTTTTGTTCTTGAAATTGAAGTAGCTGTTTGCATCAGAGGAAGATAACTCTTTAAAACTCGTGGGCACTGGGTTTACTTGGAATTTTAAGAACACATCATGGACACTCCAATTACCAGGAGATTGTGAGTTCTAGTCCTGTCTTAGGCATGAAAGCTGGCTGGGTGAGTTTGAGCCAATGACCAGAAGACTCTGAGTTCTAGTCCTGCCTTAGGCATTACAGCCAACTGGGTGACTTTGAACCAGTCACTCTCAGCCCAACCCACCTCACAAGGTGGTTGTTATAGGGAAAAAAGGAGGAGAAAGGAGTATTACTTTATTAACAGTGTTACAGATGGTTTCCAGCATGAATCTGAAAACTCAGAAGAGTAAATTTCTGATTCCAGTGACCAACTCAAATTCCAACATTATCCGGGGATACACATATTTGTCTTCATTCATGAGTATTACATATATTAGTTGCCTTGAGTTACTCAAAAACTAATAGAGCAGGATAAAAAATCTGTTTAATAAATTAAAAAAAAGAGCAATCACTCACATTCCAGAAACAAACTTAGAGAGTTTGCTCCTTCTCTTCTGGGGGCTTCCTATAATCCAATATTATTTTTGTCTTTTTCTTTCTAGGCAGTAGAATGTACTTCTAAACAAAGTTATTAGGTTTCAAATCTTAAATATTTTTATCTTCTAAGACTATTTGTGAAGCCTAAGGTAATGCTGCATGTTGGCTTCTCATTTCTTTCTTTTTGTTTTAGTTTAGAAAGCTCCTTTAAAAATTATTAGCCAATTATGGGCAGGAGAAAAAGTGAACTGGCATTACCGTTTGATTTTCTGGCAGAATCTCAAAACAAAATAAAACAAGGGAGCTAATATGCGTTTTGTTTCATGTTGCTCCCCGGAGTTATTTTGGACCTAATAAAGTCCAGATTTGACTGACTGAATGTTTTTCCCTTACTAATATTGCCTTCATTTCATTTTTATTTTTACTTGGGTTGTTTTGAATGCAATAAGTGAGACTCCATGCAAAGTGAAATTTAATATCTGGAGAGGCATTGCAACTACCCTTGGCCTAAGAATATACAGAGACTGGAATGGTTACAAGTTGGAGAGATTTATTGCTTTACTTCCACAAAATGTGTATGAAAATGCTTACCAAACTTATGATGCATTTTTTTTACATCTTCCTTGAAGGTCTGTGTAAAATGAACTGACAGTATATGAGTAACTTTTGCAACAGAATAATGTTAAGCTCAGGATGTTTGCACATGAAATAGCCCTAGAGAAACCATGCTCTTTCTCTCTCTCTCTCTCTCTCTCTCTCTCTCTCTCTCTCTCTCTCTCTCTCTCTCTCTCTCTGTGTGTGTGTGTGTGTGTGTGTGTGTGGTCATCAAAATGTATATAAAATAATATAAATATATATAAAATAAAGATATTTGTAGTGGTTGTCAGATTTGAAATACCGTAGTTACTGCTTTTGATGATGGGTGAGTCTACTTTAGACAAATGCAGAATTTTTGTGGTACTCTAGGTTCTGAGCAATTCTTACCCAGTAGTCCAAAGCAACTGGGATTTTATTTATATTTGTATAAATTTCCTAGATTGCTCTTCATAAGGTAAAAGCTACCTTATAGTACAAATCTAAGATATTAAAGGAATTTATAATGAAACCATTTTACAGACTTTTAAAATGCAGAATAAACCCCATAAATAGAACTACAAACCCATAACGGATGAACAAGGCATTAGTTATAAAACAAGTTACATGAGAGAACCCAAAGTTAATGACCACCCTAAGTGACCAAGTTTGTCTTCAGTAACCTCTAAACTTGTACAAGACTTGGTGGCCACTGTAGGTGATTGTTTAATGAAGGTTTGAAGTTACAACAGTTTGAAGTTATCCATTCTTGAAGATATAACCATTGCAACACCCCTGCGGTTACATGAGGTACTTGGCAACTGGCTTGCATTTGTGATGGTTGTCACAAACTTGCCATGTGGTCATGATTTATGATCTTCCCAGTTCACTTCCAACCAGCAAAGTCAGATTCACTAAATGATGGTGTGATCCGCTTAACAACAGTGGTTAAAATGATTGTAAAATCAGGTCTGGTCACATAATGACTTGGTTTATGACCAGATCAACTTACAGCAGAGACATGGGTCCCGATTGTCATAAGTCGAAGTTTACCTGTATTCTGTATTCAGCATTCCACAGCAAACCTTGTGAAAGATTGATGGCGAGGCTGGGAAAGTGATGGCAGGAATATTAGATGTAAACCAGTATAGAGGGAAAGACTTTGTTAAGAACTTATATCTCATAATTAACAGCTATGTCTGAGCTATATAAATATTGGGGATTCAGGGAATCAGAATATTCAGATAGAAGCAACCATAATGAACCATAATGAATGAGAATTATAATTGTTTCTAGATTCCATGCTTTATCTCTAGTAAACACCTTAGTGAAGTGTCTGGAAGTGGAGTCATAGTAATTGGACTTCTTTGTTTGTTTGAAATGTTTGCCTTGTTATCTAAGTAGTTTCTTTGGTCTAGGCAGTAAAACGTTTCAAACCAAAAAAGAAAAGAAGTCCAGTTACTCAGACTCAACTTCCAGGCAAATCTTCCTGGATTTCTGAGAATCTTCACTGAAATCTTACTGACGTCTGTATAATTCTTGTTTCCTTGATCGTGTCTTGTTGAGGTCTTGACCAACCCCTGGCAAGGGCAGCCAGAAAGTGGTGAGATAGTCATGTCTTACGGTTGATGATGATGGTTTAAATGATTTTATAAAACGGACCAGTGTAAGAATTTGGGTTTTTACACTATGCTTTTGATTTATTGTGTTGGTTTCAACAATACCTTGCCATACATTTAGGGTGGTGATATAAATCTGGAAGATACACCAATCTTAAGGCAGTAGGTATTTATGGAAGTGCATGTTATTTTAAACCCCAAACGCCAAAATATAATGGAAAAGGAAGATTCAGATTTCTTTCCCTCTCTTTTGAAGATGAGAAATTACATTATACCTGACCCTGAACAAGGTGCTTCAGTATGAATCATTTTCACTTCCTCCTTGAAAACCAGATCCATAAGCCTCATCTGACATTGGAACAAGATATTCATGTCACGCCAGGTATCAAAGACTGTCAAAAGCAAATAATATTTTTTTTTATTACTCCTTAGCTTGATGGCTTTTTCAAGTTTGGAAGCTGATGTGGGTTTCCTTCAGGTGGAAGACTGGAAGGACCTTCTTCTTGTGTATTGGGATGAGAGCATGGATTTTGTTTGTGTATGCATGCACACATTTTTCATAGGTGTGAGCAGTCCTGAATAAATGTGCCAATTAAATTTATTGTGATTTTTGAAATTTTGCATAATTAATAAAGGAGAATATTGGTAGCTCAAGGTTGAAAGGAGGGGCCCTTGGTGCTCTCTGAGCTTGTTTGTTGTCTTACAGACATTTCATGACCCTAACTAGGTAACATCACCAATGCTAGTAAGGAATGCTGTTTGTTCTCGGTTTATATTCTGCTGGCTTGAGGAGATGGTCTTAGAGATTCTTTGGTTGAGCTGTTTACTGATGGCTCTTTGGCCCAAAGAGCCCAAAGCATCTCTAAGCCCACCTCCACCCACACAGACAAGCAAGTCAGCAGAATATAAACTGACAGCAAACAGCACTCCTTACTAGCACTGATGATATTACCTTGTTGGGTCGTGAAACGTCTGCAAGAAAACAGGCAAGCTCAGAGGGCACCAAGGACTCCTTACTTTGCATAATTGTTTCTAATTTTTCTTTTTACCTGAATTTCTCCTCTCCCATCTCCATCTCTAAGTGTGGGGAGAAGTGAGGGGTGACAAGAGAGGTGGCTGTAGGCTTTGAAGAATTTGGAGTTATGCATGAATTCAGACTCAGTGCCTTAGCCAACCCACCCATCATTTTAGAAGGGACAGGCAGCCTTCTCATTAACTAGGGAGTGGGGGGGGGAGAATTATGCAAAATGGGTGGGGCCGGGTTACACCCATGGCATTGTGTTTTTCATTTTTTGTCTCCTGGCAGGAAGCTACGCTGTCAACTTTTGTCCGCATGGTCAAAAGGGCTGCTTGATGGGCACCTCAAAGGGTTTGCTAACTTTGCTTGCTTTGGGTGGTAGAAGAGGAGCAGTTTCCCTAGTTGCATTTTGACTTAGAAATAAGTTGTGGCGATTCGTTTCTCTTGCAAAAAAAAACTCCCCAAGATTTGCTCCTGTTCACCTGCAATATATCACAGTTGAAAACTGAAACAGGAATTCTCTGGTAAGACCTGGGTGATTAAAACAAGGCACACAAATACACAGACACACACACCCCAGTACATATTCGAAGATCTTTCTACCTGTGATATTTGATTTATTTTTTATTTGTGCCTTTCTGTCAGCTCTGATTTCCAGAAAATGCCTGGACAAGCCTTTGCAGATTTCTTGGCAACATTTTCAGAAGTGACTGGCCCTTATCTGAGAGAGAGGGACTGGCCTAAGGTCACCTACCTGTCTTTGTTTCCTAAGGTGGGAGTAAAACTCAGGGTTCCCTGGTTTCTAGTTTGGTACCTGCCCCTAAGCTAATTTTTTAAAAGGTGTTATTTGGGCAAGGAGGGGCAGAAGCAGCTAAATAGTGAAACATCTCATAGCTTGATCACCTCTGAAGTTCAAGATTGGCACCATGAACTCCATTGCCTGAAATGGATGACTAGGCCAACCTCCCATTAGAACAGGGGTGTTCAAACTCTGTTTCACTGAAGGCTGCATCAGGGTTGTGTTTGACCTTGAGGGGGTGGGGGGACATGGCCAGCTCAACGTCACTTGTGTCAGGAGCACCTGTGGTGGCCAAGTGCTAAGGCAGGACTTCCCTGAGACCCTCTCTTCCTCTCATTATAATCTTCCTTCCTTCCTTCCTTCCTTCCTTCCTTCCTTCCTTCCTTCCTTCCTTCCTTCCTTCCTTCCTTCCTTCCTTCCTTCCTTCCTTCCTTCCCCCTTCCCTCTCTCCTTCTTTCCTTCCTTCCTTTTTGCTGGCAGAGGCATTGCGGGCCGGTCCTTCACTGTTTCCAGGGCAGCCCTGTGGGCCAGATTTAAGCATCCTGTGGGCCAAATCTGGCCCGCAGACCAGAGGTGGTATTCAGCAGGTTCTGACCAGTTCTGGAGAACCAGTAGTGGAAATTTTGAGTAGTTCGGAGAACCAGCAGATCCCACCTCTGACTGGCCCTGCCCCATCTATTCTCCACCTCCTGAGTCCCAGCTGATTGGCTGGTCTTCTTTAGTTGCCCTGCACAGGAGAATGGAGCTGGAAAGCAGGTTAGTGGAGTGGGGAGGGAATGGGGATTTTGCAGTATCCTTTCCCTGTCACGCCCACCAAGCTATGCCCACCAAACCAAGCCACGCCCACAAAACCGGTAGTAAAAAAATTGAATCCCACCACTGCCGCAGCCCTTGAGTTTGACACCCCTGCATTAGAGCATATAAGGGATTCAATTGCCCTTGAATTATACCGCCCCCACCATTATGCCACATGATAAATCCTCAACATTTCTCCACTCTGTAAACTAGAGTGATCTTTCAAGTGTGAAAGGCGAGACATACTTGTCAGTATTATAGAACTCAAATTCAACCTTGTTTGGCTTCTATAAGTTCAGTGGAGAGCATATTTTTTAATTGTCCTTCATATAATAAACACTGTGAGCTTCCTAGAATCATTATATGAAATGGGCAGCCATACATGCTCTACAAATACATAATTTAACATAATGGTTTGGTCCAGAGATGATATTTTTAAAAACCTAAATAATAATGTAATAGCTATGTGTGTGCAAAATTCTTTGATTTGAGAGTGAAGAATCCCAGATAATTCCAGAACATTTTCTCTCACCTCCAGTCTATGGGGAATCCTCTCCAGACCATGCTATTTTGGGAACACTTTGGTAGTTTCTGGAGGTAAATCCTCCAAATAGGGTGGGACATTTCATTACCAAATTGGGGAGTTTTCATCAGGAATGAATGCAAATATATGTGACCGAGCTTAATGTTGCAAGATCCAATATGGGTCAGTCACCAGAATCAGAGGTTTAGTCTTCTGAGCTTTTAGGCTCATGCTGGAGCCCATCTTTAGGGAACTTCTTTGTACCGGAATGTGTGTTTTGGGCTATTCTGTGTCAAATTATGTGGTGCCTTCCTATTGGCTGATTGGTTGTTGATTGGCTGGCAATTGGCTGTTGTTTCCTTGTACTGCCAAATCCTCAGCTTTTTTGTCAGGCCCAAAGAACCAAGAACGACACATGGAGTTACTTCTGAGTAATTCCCTTATTGTTGTTCTCCTACAGACAGAATCTTGCCAGACTAAAGCGATTTCCTATCATAGATGTCCTTTGTGAATTGCTAGAGAGGAGCCGACCTTCCTCTCTTCCTGCCTTTCAGACATTCCAAGCTCTGCTGTCTCTTTGCCATCTGGGAAAGAGCCCTTCCCTCTTGTAACCCTTGACTATATTATACCACAGTTTTGTATATCCTGACATATAATTTAAAAGAGTTTAAAAAACTACCTGCCTTCAGCCAATTGGGGTAGATTTGCCATTGTTCTTTGGAAAGGTTTTATTTTACTTTAATGGTCTATCCCAAGAGTCTTCTAACTTGACCGCTTTAAGACTTGTGGATTTCAACTCCCAGAATTCCTCCTGCAGTCATGTTAGCTCAGGAATTCTGGGAGTCCACAAGTCTTAAAACGGTCAAGTTTGAAGACCCTTGGTCTATCCTATAGCTCTGGGATTTCATGTAGTCTTCAAGCACTAACCAGGTCCAATCCTGATAGTTCTCATAAGGGTTCATTGGTGCTTTCTGAGATTGCTTGTCTTCTTGCAGACGTTCATTACCCAAACTAGGTAACATCATCAGAGTTAATAAGAAAAGGGATTTGCCCTCTCAGTGTTGATAGGAGTGGTCTTGGAGGCTCATTGGTTGGGCTGTTCACTGCTAGCTTGTTTGGCAGTTCCTCAATTTAGGTACTGTTTACTTCTTGATTGCATTGTCATCTCAAGTATTAATCTATGGTCATCTTGGTATTGATTGCTGATGGTTCTCAGTTCTCAGATGAAAAATATTTAGGAAACAAACAATTGCAGGCTCTGTGGTCTTAATGTAGATTTTTTTCTGGTTTGCAAGAAATGAATTAAGGGAGAGGATTACATCACAATATTGTTTCAGATACATTGAGTTTTAAATGAGAAATAATCTGTGGCTAGCATCATTTTCTTCTTGACAAATCTTGTACAAAAGATTCCAGGAGATTCCTGCTTAGAGAAGAGCTATTTTAGTTCAGGCAGAAAGCACAACTCTTGACGTCTGCTCTTTTGGAGACCAGCCAAAGATGACTCCATATGCTGTGATCATAGTTATGTTGATGGGTATATATATTTCTTTACATATCCTTAGACAAGAAGCATCCATTTTTGGAAGCTTCCATATTAGGGCAATTCAGCACTGCAAAGGCAAAAAACATCTCCCAGTATGATGAATTGGTGATACTTCATATCCCAAGAGTAAACATACGAGTAATTAGAAAGCAAATCGTTCTTTAACAAGGTGCATGGAACAGGAAGCAGAAATAGTACAGGGGCATTTTGGAGGAAGAAAGGGCAACCCTGAGGTCATTTTATGACCAAGTGTGTCTCTGTCTCAAAACAGAATAATTTGAATGGAGAGAGAAAAGCAAGGGTAGGTGGGAAATCTCAGAATGTATGCTATCTAGCACAGGGGTCCGCAAACTTGGCAACTTTAAGACTTGCGGATTTCTATTCCCAGAATTCTCCAGCCAGCATAGCTGACCAAAGAATTATAAATAAACAAGCACAAAATTATATAGCTATCCTTAGTGAGGTGGGTAACTTGAAATGGCTGAGCAAATACAAATATACTGTACTTTTCAAATAGACAGCAATTTGAAGTTACAACTGCCAAAACATGCAAGGGAGATATTTACGCGAGCGAGATTCGAACAGCTCTACACAATGGTCAGATATGGGAGATTCCATTCCATACCCTACAGTGGACGTCTCTGGATTTGCAGAGGGGCAGAAGTAGCAGACCTGGCTCACATCCTATTTGATTGTTGTCTGTATAAGAGGGTGAGAGAGAGATGTACCTCGGTCTGTATACCAAAAGAAAGTCCCATTGGGATCCCCATGTCAAAACAGCTTACCTTATGTGCAGCCAGAATCTGAAAACACCTTTTAACACAGCGCAATACTTAAGCCAAATGGTTTGGTTGAGATTGGCATACATGAGACTGGGGTAGATTGCAGGGGGTGACACCGAAATATAATTTTATCATATAGTAAATTGTACATTTTATTCCATTTTCATTTTAAATCGTATTTTATCCAATTCCATTTTAAATTGTTTTTATCAGATTTTAGCAATAATTTGTGTCTAGAACGTTGCACTTGGATATGGCCCAAGGCAGGGTCAATAGAGTAAACCAACTAACAAATCTGGCAAGAAAATATTTAAAATGGGGCAAAACTCACTTAATAACATACATGTTGGGCTCAATTGTGGTCATAAGCTGAGGACTGGCAAGTGTTGTATCATCATCCTGTCCCCCCTGCCGCTCCCTGCATATGGCCCTGCTGATTGGCTGGAAGGTGGAACCAGAGCAAACCCCACTGAGTCACTGTTTCTTTTTCAATATTGCATCGTCAAGAAAAAGTCCTGGGGTGCAGCAGAACAGCTCCCTCTAAAAAAATCTATTCTCCGCTACACCCTGCAAACCTACCAATTTTAGAAGTTCAAAGATGAAGCTAACCAAAAAGGCTGCCCCCACCCTACCCCACTCCACCCTTAAGTAAAAATAAGCTTAGGAGCTACAGCGGAAGAAGTTGTTTCATGCTGCTGAGTGATTAAATCCTCTTGAGTTAGTCTAGCGGGTGCAGTCATTGAATGAGCCTCCTTCTGGATGCTTGTTTATTCACAGAACACATTAGCAAGGGCTGGTGTTAATCACATTGAATTAAGTGGCACGTTAAAGCTATTAGGTAATGCTCAACCCAGTCTTCTCTCTGGAGAAGAGCATGAAGTCTCCGATGGGAGCAGCTGTCCATATAAGCAGGCAGGAGCCAGAGCTGTTGTGATGGGGTAGGACAATACAATTTCCAGCCAGTTGCATTGAGTTTTACTAGGTTCATCCATCCCAAAAATAAACAGAGAGAGTAACAGTAAGATGAATCTGTATTGACTTGGTACAAGTAATGTACTAAGTAGAGCAAAGTTCAACTGTTCAGGTATGTTAAGATTCCTCTCCTTTCTCCCTTCTTCTTTCTCCCTCCTGTTTCTTTTTATTCCAGTCTTCCTTCCTTCCTTCCTTCCTTCCTTCCTTCCTTCCTTCCTTCCTTCCTTCCTCCCTCCCTCCCTCCCTCCCTCCCTCCCTCCCTCCTTCCTCCCTCCCTCCCTCCCTCCCTCCCTCCCTCCCTCCCTCCTTCCCATCTGGACTCCTGGCTACTGCCTAGACAGATCCAAGCACTTTTCCTGACAATATCTTTGGAAATGGTATCCCAAAGTCATCAACCTGGCTGGCTTCATGCCTAAATTAGAACTCATGATCTCTTGATTTTAGTCTAGTGCCTTTAATCACTACATTAACCTGGTTCCCCAAAGAAATATTATTGAGTTAAAAAGACAAAGCACTTGAAAAATGGGACTTTGTGAAATTCCAAATCCTAGCTAAGTCATAAGGATCCTGTCCCTGGTTTGATGTAGCTATGTTTATTGGACAAAAAGCTATACTTGCCAGTGACTAATGTAGCCATAGTATGCTTGGTTCTTTTTTGCTTTATGCCTAAGTGGACTATCAAAGATTTTAGTTGGATCCCAAAATAAATCAGGAATGTCCTGGGAAACTGGAAGCAAACAAGCTTCTCCATTTGTACAATGCCTTATACAACAGCTGCAAATACTAAGCCAAAAAAAAAAAAAAAATCTGCGATAAAACTATGATTATTCTCTATGCCTTTTGAACAAAGATAAATCACAGTATGGCATTTAAAAGCACCTAATCTTACCATAGCATTATTAAACTCCTTTGCAAGTGATCAGGAAGAACCGGTATAATGTAAAGAAACATGTAGAAGAAGAGAAAGCCTAGAGAAAAGGTAGAGACGTGTTTCTTACATGTCACTAATTTAGTGACATTAGCAGAATCTGAGACCCAGAAAACAGTGCCAAAGACATCTGTAAAACATGAAATTCGTGTTAGCTAAAGTTTCACTGGAGTTGAGCTCAAGAATTGTACGTTTGCTTTTGAAAGAGATGTGGACTGTCTCCAAGAGGAATTTCAGAAGCAAAATTCTCCTCTATGTATATGGTTTACCCTGGGCAGGCAAAGCTCAACAGATGGCTGACCTTAACTGAATCAAGAACCCTAGCTGACCCTTTAATGCTTTTGACGTGAAGGATGCTTTTGTGTTGCCTGCTTCTTGGGGCTCAGCATCATTTCTCCGCTGATGGTGCAGAGTTGCCATCTTCTCCCTTCCTTCTGGGGGCTTCTTAAGTTCAGAGCTGAGTAGCTGCTACCAATCCGCCTGGAATTAAAGCTTCCTGCAAATTACAGGGAGAAGCTGAATCTCAGAGAACTAAATCAGGAGGGGGGGATCACAAAAAATTAGAAATTCAGAGAAGTAAATATCCTAAAATTATCCCGTGCTTTAAGGAAGTAGAGCAAGGAAGAAAGGGGGTAAGATAGAAAAATCAGAAGAATGTGGAAGTGAAAAAAAATCCTGTGGCTTTATAGAAGCCTAGAAGATTGGCAGAGTTGTAATCTGAAGGGCACCAGGTTAGAGAAGTGTGTTCCTGGCTAACTCTCCAATTCTGGATTTATTTTTTGGGGGTGGGGCACCTGTCAGCTTCTATCTTCTCAAATGAGTTGTCTTTGCAATTATTTGAAGTGTTTTAATTTAGTTCCCCTGCTCTGTCCGCCCATCCTGATCCATGGTTTTGAAGGTACTGATTAAGTCCTCTCCTCTTTAACCTTTTCCTATAGTTTTTTTTTAAAAGAAGATTTGAATTTCCTGGCTGTATAAGCATCAGGAAACGGCTGATTAAACACTTAGAAATTTGAAAAGACATCTTTGAATTAAGTGTCAGTTTTGCCCTTTCCAAAAAGTGCTTACATCTTTAATACTACATCGAGTTGCCAGAAATATGGGTGTATTCCTCAAATGGCATTTCCTGTTTATGAGAATACAAGGTTTTTTTTTCTTATTATAAAAGGAACTCTGTTATGAAAGCTACATCTTCCAATACAGTCCCATACCTATATAGTGTTTATATCTGCTGGCTCCTGATTCCAACAGTTAGGGATTCTGCCTCTTTCCCAAAAGCAGAGCTATGTTGTAAAATATTTCAGATTCTTTCTGACAGATTTCAGTGCAAAAATAACTGTGACGCTCAAAATGATGTACAAAAGTCAAATGCACAGAAACGGTATAGGTGGTACCTCGCTCAATTATAGTAACTGGGAGAGAGATCTTGGAGTCCTAGTGGACAACCACTTAAATATGAGCCAGCTGTGTGCAGCAGCTGCCAAAAAACCCCCAACACAGTTCTAGGCTGCATTAACAGAGGGATAGAATCAAGATCACATGAAGTGTTAATACTGCTTTATAATGCCTCAATAAGGTCACATTCAGTTTTGGTCACCACAATGTAAAAAAGATGTTGAGACTCTAGAAAGAGGTGCAGAGAAGAGCAGCAAAGATGATTAGGGGATTGGAGACTAAAAAAATAAAGAACAGTTGCTGGAATTGGGTAGTTCTAGTTTGATGAAAAGAAGGACTAGGGGTGACATGTTAGCAGTGTTCCAATATCTCAGGGGCTGCCACAGAGAAGAGGGAATCAAACTTTTCTCCAAAGCACCTGAGGGCAGGATGAGAAGCAACAGAGGAAACTAATCAAGGAGAGAAGCAACCTAGAACTAAGGAGGAATTTCCTGACAGAACAATTAACCAGTGGAACAATGTGTCTCCAGAAGTTGTGAATGCTCAATCACTGGATGTTTTTAAGAAGAGACTGGACAACCATTTGTCTGAAATGGAATAGGGTTTCCTGCCTGCACAGGGGGTTGGACTAGAAGACCTCCAAGGTCCCTTCCAACTCTGTTATTCTATTCTTATTCTTATCCTTATTATTCTATTCTATTCTATTCTATTCTATTCTATTCTATTCTATTCTATTCTATTCTCATAATTTTTGGCTAACTAAGATATGATAGACTCCATTCTTTTCCCTTTCTTCCTAGTTACATCTCCCTGCACAACAGCTGGTGATTCTTTTCCTCTTTGTCTTCCAAGAAATTAGAAAACCACATTATGTTGTTTTGTATCCAAATTGGAGTGAGAGAATAAGTGGGCATTATATCTGTCTCTCTTCCACTCCCTCTTTCTATCTGTCCATCATCTCTCCATTTATCCTCTCTCCCCCCTCTCCCCCCCCTCTCTATATACACACACACGCACACACACATATATATCTCCATTTATATCTCCCTATCTCTAAAACGGAATGGATAGGTGGATAAAATTTGGAGATCACCCATCTCCTTCACAGGTCAACTCTGGATGGTGTACAATCAAAGGATAAAAACCATATAAATATTCCGGCAGATGGCAGATAAAACAAGGGTACAATAAAATTTAAGGCGCTAACCAGCCCCAAGATTAAGTGCTTCTCTGCGACCCCCTCCCCAGTGCAAGTTGGCAGAGCTAGGCTTTCAGACTCTTTTGAAAGGTCAGGAGAAGAATGGGGGGCTTCCTGTGGGGGGGAATACTCCAGAGGGTGGGGGTGACAGCAGACATTTTCTTCCTGCATCTCACTAGTTGAAATCCTTTAACAGGGCCCATATAAGATTCCCTCCCTGAGATGAGCTGATGTGATGGGACAAAGGCGATTCTGTAGGTAGCCTCATGTGATTACAGCTTTAAAGGTCATAGCCAACACCTTGAATTGGACCTGGAAGCAAACTGGCACCCAATGCAGCTTGCACAGCAAAGGTGTTATATGCACTGTCCTCAGGGAGCCCAAAGTCGTTCATGCAGCTGCATTCTGAAGCTCCTGGATATTTTTCAAGGGTAGCCCCATGTAGAACACATTGCTATAGTCTAGGTGGGGGAAATCCAGGGCATTAGTTGACCAAGCAGAGAGCCTCTTTCTCCAGGAAAGGACGTAACTGGCAAACTTGAGCAAAGGCCCTCCTAGCCAGGACTGTCACCTGATTAGGTCCAGAATAACAGAGTTGGAACGGACCTTGTAGGTCATCTAGTCCAATCCCCCCCACAAACAGGAGACCCCACCCCATTTCTGACAAATGGCAGTCCAATCTCTTCTTGAAAGCCTCCAGTGAAGAAGCTCCCACAACTTCTGAAGGCAAGCTGTTCTCTTGGTTGATTGTCAGAACAATGCTCTTTAAGGTAATTCTAATCAAAATGGACATTATTTTTATAACAATTGTCCAATGCTATATAAAAGAGAATCCTCCAGCTACATCCCTTGGCATACTGCCAGTGCATAAACACACAGAAGTATCTATGAGATTCTCCGATGCGATTTATTGTTCGCAAAAGGCTGAACTTTGTCTAATAAACTTGTGGCTTTTCTTTTGACCGCATGACTAATCCAGTAGGAACTTCAAGCGTCGAAATCCTCAGCTGTACACATGAAGCACATGATTCGAATGTGATATTCCCATCACATTTACCTTGTTCTTTAAATCAAAAAAACAAGTTGCTAATCCTCATGGCAGCAAAGATCAGCTCGCCACTGTGTGACTGAAAAAGCAAACATCTACAGCTGAACAGAGTCCAAATGATAGAATAAAGAAACAGTGGCTTCATAACCGTTACTTTATTATCTCTCTTAGGGTCAGCAAAATCAGAATCAACAATTAGGCAATTATGCTCAATTAATTAATATAACTAACACTAATAAACCAATCCATTATGATAATTTAAACTAATTTACCCAGGTCTTTATAATAGTTTTTACAATTAATGCTAATTCATTCCTATATTATAATTTATTATAATTATGATATGCTGATAAAATAAATTGCCTTACTCTCAACCATCAAACCAAGAAATAATAAATGCCAGTAATTTAATCATTGCAACCCTTAAGATTTATTTCATTAAATAATGATTTTCAATTTAAAATTAATTTAAATAGATGTGCATGTTATTCTGAGTGATTGCAAAGGAATCCTGGCAGCTCTGACAATCTAACCAGTTGCATCCACCAGCAGGTAATCTTTAGCAAGAAGCAATTTTCAAGCCAAGAGATTTCAATGGAGCGTGATTAAGTGAGAGAAAATGACAGTTTCTTTGTTCTATATAGGTAGTCCTAAAGTTACAGTGGCACTAAAAAAAGGGGGGCTTATGACTGTTTTTCACCGTTACGACCTTTGCAACATCCCCACTGTCACGTGATCCCAATTCAGTCGCTTGGCAACTGGTTCATATTTATGACAGTTTGCAGTGTCCCAAATTCATGTGATGCAGAGGTGGTCTTCAGCAGGTTCTAGCCAGTTCTGGAGAACCGGTAGCAGAAATGTTGAGTAAATCCCACCTCTGACTGGCCCCGCCCCCCAACTATTCTCCGCCTCCCAAGTCCCAGCTGATTGGCTGGGTCTTCTTTTGTTGCTCCAGTACAGGAGAACGGAGCTGGAAAGCAGGTTAGTGGGGTGGGGAGGGAATGGGATTTTGCAGTATCCTGTCATGACCATCAAGCTATGCCCACCAAACGAAGCCATGCCCACCAAGCCATGTCCACAGAACTGGTAGTAAAAAATTTGAATTGCACCACTGATGTGATCCCCTTTTGCGACCTTCTAACCAACAGAGTCAATGGGGAAGCCAGATTCACATAACAACCGGGTTACTAACTGATCAACTTCAGTGATCCACTTAACAACTGTGGCAAGAAAGATCTTAAAATGGAGCAAAAAGTCTCACTTAAGAAATGTCTCACTTAACAACATACATTTTGGGCTCAATTGTGGTTGTAAGTTGAGGACCACCTGTATATCACTTGGAAATGGCCTATCTCATTCCTTTAACTTCTGTGGACAGCCAGTCAAGCAGGGTGGAGATCTATCCTCCAAAGATGAACAGCTAATCTATCTATCAGTCAATTCATCATACATTGTTACTATCTAGGTCTATTCTAATCTTCATCTATGTTCCAAAAACATTTCCAGGCTGAATCCTGGAGCCTCTCTCTCCTTGGTCCTCAGTGCCAGTTTTAAAGCGTTGTTTCTGGCTGAGGTTTGTTGTGGGAAAAAAAATATTAGATTCCATCGTCTTGCAGCACTAGAAGGAAATGGAATAAAAAATTTGGCTGGAATCTTAAACACACACACACACATACACACACACACACATGTTGTGGAAGGAAAACACTGACAAAAACAATGTTCACTACCTTCTATGGCTTTAAAGATTGAAGCTGGAGTTATAACAGTTTGCAAAACAAGTTAACAAGCTTGTTAAACTTCAGAAAACACACGGAATGAGGAAAATGATGAATTTAATCATTCTGCCATCCTTACTTTTTAAACCGTTGCTGCCTTCATTTTCTTTTAATTGATCCCGTGTCCTCAGGGTCTTTAGGGGAGATACATGTGACATCATCAAATGGGAAATGCAAATGTCCCAACTTGGGATGCTGACTTCTGGCACAGTTATCATGATTGTGGTTATGCACCGTTGGTGTACTGCCAAATATGGTGTTAGGCACAGTTTGAGAATTCAACCCATTCTATGCAGTCTGTGGAGCCAAACAAGGTCAAACTGGCAAACTTTGTACTATGTTCTCACCCCTTTCTCTTTTTCCTTCTATAGCATCAAACTAACTGACCTCTTTTCAAAGGTCAGGAACTGACTTGGGTGCAAAAGGCATTCCCCTCCACATGATGCCTTCCAAATGTGTTGGACTTCAATTCCCAGGATTCTTAGCTAGCAGGAGGACCATTGTAAAGCGATAAAGAAGAGAAATGCAGGAATAATCAAGGAGCTTTGCTCTTTTTATGACTCTGGAAATCTCCTATAACCATGTTTCCTGAAAACTGATTGTGTAGTATTCCATTATTTTGACTTGGAAAGCCAATGAAGAGTATAATTTCAATCTTGTCATTTTGGCCAAAAGTTCTGTCTAAGAAACAATAGATGTTAATAGAAAGTAAATGTAATTTTTAGGTACTAAAACAGGAGAGGTTCTCATTGTCTAATGCTGCCATGAATACTAAAAATCACACAATGTTCAGCATTAACCATTTTCAGGGGAGCTGAGTTTGTACTTAGCTTTCTTCCGGACATATTGTCTATAAATTATAGATGCTACATCATGGAACATTGTAACCAGAGATGGTATTCAGCAGGTTCTGACCGGTTCTGGAGAACCGGTAGCGGAAATTTTGAGTAGTTCTGAGAACCGGCCAATGCCACCTCTGACTGGCCCTGTCCCCATGTCTTCTCTGCCTCCCGAGTCCCAGCTGATCGGCTGGGTCTTCTTTTGTTGCCCTGCACAGGAGAACGGAGCTGGAAAGCAGTTTAGTGGGGTGGGGAGAGAATGGGGATTTTACAGTATCCTTCCCCTGCCACACACATCAAGCCATGCCACGCCCACAGAACTGGTAGTAAATTTTTTTGAATACTACCACTGATTGTAACTACAAATTGGAGTTTGTAGTTAAGTCACAGGTTGACCAAGTACACAAGGGGTGTCCAACCTTGGCCACTTTAGGACTTGTGGACTTCAACTCCCAGAATTCCCCAATTAGCATGCCAGCAGGTCGTAAAATGGCCAAAATTGGACATGCCGTACGTACACTGAGAACACTTTTGGATTGATTTCCATGCAGATTTATTATAGCTTTAAATTCCATTAAACCTCTTTAACATGTCTTTCAAGAACTCAGGGATTATCTTATTTGATAAGCAACTGTATTTGGTGAAGTGTGCTAACTCCATGCAGCAGTGCAATCCACTCTTTGGTTTATCCATCATTCCAAGTTCATCTGAAATGCTTCTCTCTTGGGAATGGAGAAGGCCATGCAAGATTTTAATTCAAGAATCCCTAGATGCCATTGCCAGATCACAGTTGTTGAGCACTTTTAGATGATGATGACAACAACAACGATGATAATGATGATGATCATCCCCATCATCATCATCTTCATACTTCAGTGAAATAGTTTCAAGTTACCACTTTTTCTGACTTCAGGAAGCAGCAAGGATTCTCTGGAGGACTTCTCAGTGGCTCTTTGTTATGAATAAATAAATGCACACACTAGTAAAATACATAGTAAGACGTAAGAGAGCCCATTTGGTATTGTGCTGAAGGCATCAGGCTAGAAACCTGGAGACTGAGTTCTGGTCCTGCTTTAGGCATGAAGTCAGCTAGGTGACTTTGGGCCAGTCAGTCTCTCAGCCCCAGGAAGGAAGCAATGGCAAGCCACTTCTGAAATCTTACCAAGAAAACTTTAGGGACTTGTCCTGGCATTCAACCAAAGTCAACACTGATTTGAAGGTGTGTGTGTGTGTGTCCCCATCTGGATATAGGATGGGGAATGAATGTGTCTTGATCAGATATATCAATGTAATCAGTTTCTCACATCAACATGATCATCAATGAAGCAGATTAATAAGCCAGCAGAGACAAATTTGCCCCCCTAAGAACACATTAGGGGGCGTGTATAAGCGCAGGGGGCGTGCATAAGCGCAAGGGGGCGTGCATAAGCGCACCAATGTGCCTACCGTCCCTGTCCTATTGTTTCTTTTATATTTTATATTTTATTTTTCTTATATGTATCCATGTATTCATAACTATGTTTTACTTATACCTATTATCTTGTAAGCAATTGACAAATAAATAAATAAATAAATAAATAAATAAATAAATAAATAAATAAATAAATAAATAAATAAATAAATAAATAATAATAACATTATTATAGAGATGCAGGTCTGATGTGTCTTCATACCAGTATATCAAAACTGTGCTGTCCAGGAATTGGCTGCACCTTCCTGTTAGGCAAGTCCACCCAGGCAACAAATCTGGAGAGGCTGCAGGTAATGTGTGAAATTGTTCAGGCTGAGAAGCTCACACAGACCTTCTACGTGTGGGCAGTTTCTTCAAAGAGTAGCCTTTCTTCTCTGAAGAGATGGCAAAGAGGAGGCAAAGGTTTCTTTTAGTACCTCTGTTGACAAGTGGCCAGTGGCCATTCTGAAAGCAGGCCATTGCCAGACTCTGGATGACTTTCTCTGCATATCCTATCTCTTGCTCTCGACTCAGATTGCTAGGACTATCGTTATTTAACTTGAATCCCAGCCAATAAACTGGAAACAGTTAGTCTTCAATTCCTGAGGGAATAAATATAAATGTACAAATGGAAAAGAAGCTGGGAACAACAACCAGACAAGATTCTCTTCAACCGGAGAAGATTCCCTTCCCAGGCTACTGATTCTGTGCAGTTTGATTTACAAAAATGCTTTCTTAAGAGAGTAGTTCTCTTTGAGTATTTTTCTCCTGCGCTCAGACTGCAGCTGTGAATACACACAACATGCGGAACTGATGGGAACTGATCTGTGGAGAACACGTGCCTGGAATGTGTGTGTGTGTGTGCATGCATACATGTGCATGCATATGCGCACATTTAAAGAAGTGATATGCAATTTTTGTCTGAGTGGTGTGGCAGAGACTGTACTCTGAAAAATATAGAGGATGGGCCTGTTCCAAAATTAAATTTGAATTCATTTATCTTTCTAATTGATCATTTCACTACAATGAAGTTTTGCACCCAAACACATTTGAAAGTGTCCTGAGAATAAAAGAAGAAGAAAAAATGCAGGAGGGGAAGACTTAACAGAAACTTGAAGGTTAGATTAGGTATATAGGTTAGGGTATTCTTATTTTTGAAAGAAGGATGATTGCCACCCAGCAACCAAATCCTTACTCACAAATCCCCCCCACCCGCCTCTTGGGTAATCTCAGGCAAGGGTCTAGATTAATTCCTCCCAGGTGTGTGGGAAGCTCACATTTTAAGTTTCTCATAAGAGTAGGAATGCCTCAATGCGGGAGATAAATTGGTGGCACTGCCAGAATAAAGAGAAGCCACTGAAGGAAGTTCTCAGGGGTGTCCAACCTTGGTCACCTTAAAACTTGCTGTCATGCTGGTTGGGGAATTCTGGGAGTTGAAGTCCACAAGTCCTAAAGTGGCTAAGGTTAGACACCCTTGTATACTTGGTTAAGCTGTGATTTAACTATAAACTTCAAGTTGCAATTACAATGTTCCATTTATTTGTTTGTTTGTCATTCGCTTACAAGATAATAGGTATAAGTATATACATAGTTATGAATACATGCAATGGGTACATATAAGAAAAATAAAAGAAACAATAGGACAGGGACAGTAGGCATGTTGGTGCGCTTATGCACGCCCCCTACAGACCTCTTTGGAAAGGGGTGAGGTCAATAATAGACAGTCTAAGGTTAAAGTTTTTGGGGTTTGGGGAAGAAACCACAGAGTCAGGTAGAGTATTCCAGACATTGACCACTCTGTTGCTGAATTTCCTGCAATCAAGTTTGGTGCAGTTAACCTTGAATTTGTATCTATTGTGTGCTCTTGTGTCGTTATGGTTGAAGCTGAAGTATTCATTGACAGGTAGGACATTGCAATGTATGATTTTATATACCATACTTAGATCAGACCGAAGGCAGCGTAATTCAAGGTTTTCTAGGTCTAGAATTTCAAGTCTGGTGGCATAAGGTATTCTATAACGAGTAGAGAAGTGGGGAACTCTTCTTGTGAAATATTTCTGGATTTTCTCAACTGTGCTAATATCAGATACATAGTGTGGGTTCCAGACTGATGAGCCGTATTCGAGTATTGGTCTAGCAAATGTTCTGTATGGTCTAGTTAGTAGTGTGATATTACCAGAGAAAAAGCTACGTAGGATTAGGTTAACAACTCTTAATGCCTTTTTGGCTATGTACTTACAGTGGGCTCTAGCACTTAGATCATTTAGAGATTAGTATTCCAAGGTCCTTTACAGAGCTTGGATAATCAACAAGGTCTTGACTATTCAGCCTGTATTTTATTTTCTGATTTTTTTTGCCAATATGTAAGACAGAGCATTTATTTGTTGAGATTTGAAGCTGCCATTTGTTTGACCATTCTGATACATAGTCAAGATCTTTTTGAAGGGTAGCAATATTGTCTGTGGTATTGAACAGCTTTACATCATCAGCGAAGAGAACTCAGTTGCTCTTAATATGATCACAGAGGTCATTTATATAGAGTATGAAGAGAGTTGGTCCTAGAACACTGCCTTGGGGGACACCACTATTGACAGGTACAGAATTTGATAGGACGCTCCCAATTTTGACTATTTGTTGTCTGTTTGACAGGAATGCTTCTATCCAGTTATGCAGTTGTCCAGAGATACCATAAGATTTTAGTTTTAGGAGTAGTTTGTCATGTACCACTGAATCAAAGGCTTTACAGAAGTCTATGTAGATTGCGTCTATTGTTTTGCCCTGATCAAGTTGTGTAATCCATATGTTTTTGCAGTGTAAGTGTTGCAGATTACAGTTTTTTTTCTGAAACCAAATTGTTTATTAGAGAATAGGTTGTTTATCTCTAAGTGGAGGATAATGAATTGGCTAATAATTGATTCCATGACTTTACAGATGACGCAGCATAAGGAGATTGGTCTGTAATTTTCAACTAGGTTGGGGTCTCCCTTTTTGAAGATGGGGATGACCGTGGCTTGTGACTATAGGTCACACGGGACCGCCTGCTGCCATCAACAGCCTCCCGTCGCCCAGTGTGCTCCCACAGGGTTGGCCTCCTCGGGGTTCCACCACCTGGTCGTTGCCGGTTGGCCCCGAGGGTGCGGGCCTTCTCTGTGGGGGCTCCCTCCCTTTGGAATGATTTGCCCCGGGAGATACAGGCCATTACTGACATTCAGACCTTCCGGCGCGCAGTAAAGACCCTGTTTTTTCAACAGGCCGGCCTGGCCCAATAACGATTTTTGGGGTTTTTAAAACTTGGTATTTTAAATTTTTAAATTTTAAATTTATTATTAGTTTTATATTTTCAAATTGTATATTTGGCCTCTAATGTAATTGTTTTTAATTTGTTTTTAATTGTATATATTGTTTTGGTTTTTAGTTGGCTTTACACCGCCCCGAGTCCCTTTTTTGGGAGAGGGGGCGGTATAGAAATTTAATAAATAAAATAAAATAAATAGGTTAGGCAAGGAGCTGGTCCTGAAAGATTTATCAAAGATTATGCTTAGAGGTTCTGCTATGGCAGTGGATAGCTTTTTTAAGAAGTAGGCACATATTCCGTCCGGTCCAATAGATAGAGGTGGTTTTAGATTGCGTAATGCTTTTTCAACATTGTCTTCTGTAAAATCGATATGTATTAGATCATTGTAGTTGTCTGTGGTTCGGCTAGGAAATACTGGGCATGATCCATTGCTGTTTACAAATACTGAGCCAAAGAATGTGTTAAAGATGTTGGCTTTAATGGTGTCACCATTGCAGTCTTTACCATTAGGTCCTATCAGGGGTGGGATGGACTTTGAGTCTTTTAGTTTGCTGTTTACAAAATTGTAAAAAGTTCGGGTGGAATTGGTGTGTGGGAGGTTTTCCTCTTGTTTAATGTGATAATTGGTGCATTCAGTCTTTACCTGGTGGCATAAATTTTTGTATCGGCTTTTGAAGTTGGCAACATGACCAGATTTGTTTTTCCGCCAGAGTGATCTCTTTTTGGATCGAAGTTTCCTTATTATTATGGGTAATCTGTTTTTTTTTTGTTTTGTTTTGGGAGTTGTTATTGGTACATATACCAGTTTGATGACTCTTTTGACTTCAAGTAAAAATATGTTGTAATGGTCTTCAACAGTATTGCATTCAGTGAATAGAGATTGCCAATCAAAGGATGAGAGATCGTTGTCTACAAGATCACAGTTGCCTTTTTTGAAGTTATAATTGGGGATTATGTCATTGTGATGATTTTTGTGTGGGCGTATGTTGAGACAAAAGTCAATCATATTGTGGTCGGTGTTAGAAAAGGATTCTTTAGTTTGTATTCCGTAAATTAAATTCAAACTATTGCAGAAGATGAGATCGAGGCAATTGTTAAGTCTAGTATTGTTGGTTACTGGTTGTTCTAGTCCCAGATTTGTTACTGCATTGTAGAAGGTTGCATGTGTGGGTTCAGTTGTACATTCGTTTAGGGTCCAGTTAATATGAGGTAGATTGAAGTCACCAAGAAAGATAAAAGTGTGTGGGCAGGATGTTGCCCATGTTAGTAGTGAATTTAGCTTGTTTACATATTCGATGTCATAATCAGGTGCTCTGTAACATAGTAAGAATCGAATTGTGATATTTAAGGATAGTTCGCAGATGTTGGTCTCAGGAAGAGCAAGCTCCTGGGTAACTTGGATGTTTTTTAGATGTAAGGACTTTTTATATAATGTGGTGCCTACAATTTATAGAAAATAAGTCAGGAAGAAGGCTAAGTAAGAACTCGGCTGCCCTGAAAATGGCTGATGTTAAACATTGTGGGGTTTTGGTATTTATAGATGGCAGCATTGGACAATAAAAACTGTTCCTGTATTCTGAAGAAGTAGTACCTAAAAACAGGCTCTATTGAAGTAGTACCTAAAAACAGGCTCTATTGATCCTTAAACAGAAGTGTTGACCAAAATGACAAGACTGGAGAACTGACACCTTCCCTCGCTAATGAAAATAAATCCACTTCTTATATTGTACATAGTTCTTCCTCAAGTCTGAAATAGGGATCCTTTTATTTCTTGCCCATCTGCCCTATTTCTTCAGCCATCTCAAATCTCTGGATTGTTAACTCACTGGATTTCTCCTCAAGCCAGGATTTCTTAAATCCTTATATTCTTAAAATGGAGTTAGCTATTCTTAGTGTCCAACAGTATCAGTTAATCTGCTACCTTGTAGCCATATGATGAATTGTACCATAGCTGTTCAATGGAGGAAAAGCTTTGTAAGACTTCGAGTATATGCTTCTAAGTTCTATGAACTGTTAAGGTAGGTCTTTGTTTTATTTGCCTCTTGAGGCGCTTGGAATCTGGTGCTTTCCTGAGAAACCAACTTATCGCTTTTCCGCAGAGCTTCCTGCCCAGAAGTTGCAAGACATGGTCAGGAAATCGGATAGAACATCTGGTGGTTGGAAGGATGCATATCCAAGCAGCTTAGAAGGAATTTAAAAATATCTGTGTCTCCATGAAAGGTCATTGCCCTAAGAGATCTTGCTTTGCAAGAACACTATTGTTGCAGGATGCAAAGTTACACAATGACGAATAAAGATTTGGAAGGGTGACCCTTTTGTTGTCTCAAGCATTGATCTCTGATTTAGCATTTATTTAATCCCTGTTCCTTAGTACATAGCAGGAAGTCGTATGCTTTCTGTACAGAAGGTTCCAGTCTAAATTCTAGGATAGCCAGTTAAAAGGTGCAGGTAATTAGGATGTTATCTTGGAAAATAAAAGTTATAGCCCAACAAATCTGGAGATCTCAAAAGTCTGAAAGTTGAAACGATTCATCTACAGTATATCCAGACTGTACAACTTTGAGCCCTAGTCTGCATGCAGGCCTCAAACGTTTTGGTTGTAGCTCCCAGAATTCCTCCAGAAATCGTCACCCTTTGTTTATTAATTAACACATTTATTAAACTATAATGCAATTATATAAATATTTAACTGATTTTAATAATAGTTCAGGGTATATGCAAATTAAATCCAATGCAGTTTTGATTCTGGATCCATCCACTTGCTTTTTCTAGTTATACCTACTTTGATAGGAGAGCAATGATGTCCCCCAGTTTGTGGTTCTAATGGCTGATGTCATTCTCAATATTTCATCCATTCTGTGAATATCTGTGAATTCTGTAAAATAGAAGAGCAGTGAATAGAGCAAGACCCTGTGAAGCAAGCAGTCTATGGCATTTCAGAAATAATGGAATAATGCAGTTGGAAGAAAACCAATATTGTCACATCCTCTTGCTAGTATCTAAAGATATCCAAGTTTGGAATTTGAGTAGCTAAAAAATCTTGGAGCTATCCTGCAATTTTGTTTCTGTGTTGCTATAGAAACTGTTACCATGTTTCAGGATTGGTTTTAATTTTCTTTGGTTTGGGACATTCCTTACTGAGGATCAAAGTCACCAGTATTTTGGTATAAGCTCTTATCTGCAACTCAGTTATTGTTGAAGAAGTTAACCTCATATCCAACTATTGTGTACTGTAGATATGGGGGAAGTATGGCCTTCAGAAATTGTGGGTCCTTCATCACTGGAGGTTTTTAAGAAGAGACTGCACAACCACTTGTCTGAAATGATCTCCTGCTGGAGCAGGGGGCTGGACTAGAAGACCTCCAAGGTCCCTTCCAACACTATTCTGATTCTAAATCTTAGTTAGTTGGACCAGTCCTTAATCTCAGAGCCAACCATTGATCTCAGGACCAGCTCTTGATTCAGAATTTCTCTCTCTTCCCTAACTTCAATAAAATAATGACTATATCTCAGTATTGAGGAATTCAACACTTAAATAGGCTGGATTGTTCTTGCAGTTAGTAGGTAATGTAATGCAGGTAATGTAGTAACTCAGAAATGTCTTCTTTTCCACTGTATATCACCTCCTTGATGTTCTCCTGATGTGGAGAGCTATAAGAGTGAATCTCTGCGGTATGAAATACTCAGTTTGCTATTCAGGAATGGTCTGTGCATCTGAAAAGCCCTGGATTTCTGGCTGATGGGAAAAGCAGCATGTACAATGGCTATTTTTAAAGTTTCTGCCACACAGTTGTGTAGCCATGAAGCCAAACCTGACAAAGATGGTGAAAAGTTGTAACTTCAGCAACCATTCTAATAATCTGAGCCATTGCTTTCAGATAAGAAGGAATGTGAAATTAGAAAGCTTCCACTTGTTCCAGAGCTGTTCTACAGGCAAGCAAAAATCACAGACTCTCAGCAGCTTGAGAGAAGTGGAAAACAAAGCACAGATTAGCCCCAGTTCTGTATGGCCCACCCAAGATGCACCTGAACAGAATCTTTCATGATTCTGGGATCATCTGCCAAATGGAAATAACTTCTTAAGATGGTTCAAGTGTAGTCAAAAGTCCCATATTAAACAACGTTTCGACACACCCCAAACTCATTTTCTGTCTCCACAATGTCTCTTCCAAACAGCTTCTTTCTCAGGAAAACAACAGTTAGCAACAGGCCTGATTTCCCATGATTGAAACCATTCATTCATATCTGTGGATCTTCTCAATCATCCAGGCCAGGGTTGTCACCAAGCAGCTTTTTCAAAAGGCAACAAGACTTTGTTTCTCTTCTCATCCAGAAAGCTTCATCAGTTCTGACTGAATAGTGGAGGATGGAAACGTTTATATTCCTTACAATCATCTGGTCATTTAGCACTCTTTCTGAAAGTCCTTGAGGGTACTTGGAGGTTTGTCTGTGCCCTGAGGTGATCCTGAGGGCGCAGGTAAATGTCCAAGAAAAAGGAGTCTCAGAAAGAGTGCTAATGACCAGATGATTGCAAGGAATATAAATCCTTCCATCCTCCAACATTCAGTCAGAACCGAAGAAGCTTCTTGGATGAGAAGTGAAGCATCTTCAAGGAAAAACAAAGTCCCAGTTGTCTTTTGAAAAAGACCTTTGAGACACTCATCCATATGGATGCATGGATGCAAAGGATTTCTACCGAGGCAACAATATTCAGCATGAGGGATGTTCACATTAGCTGTATAAAACCACTGCAGGACCCTTCCATGGAAAACCAGTTTGTGGAAGATCATCCACTTTGTGGTATCATCATCCATCTTGTGGCCCTCTTCTGCTGCTGTTGCCCCACTGGTTTCGAAACGGCTTGGGTCAGATGTTTTACCAGGGTATTATCTCCTCTGTAAGCCTAAGCACATGTCTTATTAAAAGCTAAACGTGTCAGCTAACAGAAGATCTTTCAAACAAAGCTCAAACTTATGCAGTCAGAAGTAAGTGCTGGGGAGGTCAGTGCAGTGGGTGGCAACCATGCCAGATAAACATATTTGTGAAATGTTATTAATGAACCTGGCTTGTTGATTATGAATGCCTGTAATTTTAACGGATTTTTAAACCAGATTGTTCCTTTATCTGAAGATAAATAATACAAAAATATGTGACTTCTATTTCTCTCTATTGAACTTTAATTGTATTCAACAGTACATTTTTATTTACACCAGAAGTGTAGATAACTAGATTCTCTTTGTAGGTGCTATTCAGTGGTGGGATTCAAATTTTCTTACTACCAGTTCTGTGGGCGTGGCATAGCTTGATGGGCATGGTTTGATGGGTGTGGCAGGGGAAGGATACTGCAAAATCTCCATTCCCTCCTCACCCCACTAACCTGCTTTCCAGCTCCCTTTTCCTGTGCAGGGCAACAAAAGAAGACCCAACCAATCAGCTGGGATTCAATGGGAGGCAGAGAAGAGGTGGGGGCGGGGCCAGTCAGAGGTGGCATTTGCTGGGTCTTTGAACTACTCAAAATTTCCACTACCGGTTCTCCAGAACTTGTCAGAACCTGCTGAATACCACCTCTGGTGCTATCCATGACCCACCATTTATTGTTAGGCATAGTTCTTTGCTGGAATTAAAACTGGAGAATGCAAGAAGATCGGAGAGATTACACAGAATAACAGAGTTTGAAGGGACTTTGGAGGATTTCTAGTCTAACCCTCTGCTCAAACCGGAGGTCTTATACCATTTCAGACGAAGGTTGTCCAGTCCCTTCTTAAAAGAAGGAGCACCACAACTTCTGAAGCTGTTCCACAAAGGTTCTTACTGTCAGGAAATTTCTCTTTAGATCTAGGTTGCTTCTTTCCTTGATTAGTTTCCATCCGTTGCTTCTTGTCCTACCCTCAGGTGCTTTGGAAAATAGGCAGAGTCCCTATTCTTTGTGCAATCCCTCAAATACTGGAACATTGCTATTATGTCACCCTGGTTCTTTTTTTCACTAGATTAGATATAGTCAATTCCTGCCATCATTCTACATATGTTTTAGCCTGCAGCACTCCAATCATCTTTGCCAATTTTTTCTACACTCCTTCCAGAGTCTGTCTGTCTGTTTATTTATTTATTTATTTATCTCACCCATTTTTTTATTATTTCCAATTCTTAGCCAAGAAGACTCCAGGTATGAAATGAGTGTGATCATGGCTGTTCAGGGCCACAGGTCTTTTCCTTTGCTTCCAGTTGCATCTTCCCCCTTAAAAGAGAAAATGCAAGGACCCAATCTCAAACTAAGAGCGGTCATATTGTTATGTTGGGGGGAGGGGGAAGCGGAGGGAATGATTTTAATATTAGTAACTCTCCTCATGCTGCTTTCAGGCATGACCTGTTGGTCTCCCTTCAGAAGAACATTCTTCCTCTCTGCTAGTCCTCCCTCTGCATTGCCCCTGAAAACTCCAGCTAGCTCCAGGTAGCTTTTACTCTGCTGACCTCAAAGGATTGTCTGGCTCAGGTCTCCATCCTTGGAACCCCTCCAACTTGGAATTTCATATTCTGACCTGTTAATATTTCTTGAGACTTGCCTTCTGGCTCATGTCATCAGATTTGCTAGTAGCAATGCCTGCTTTCTGTTGCTTGCTAGGCACATCGCATTGACAGGTAGCCTTTATGTTATGGACTATCTCCAAGGAAACAAGTAGGAGATCTTTATTTAAGCTAAAATAAGATTTTCAAATTCAGAGAGGGAGGGAGGGAGGAAGGAAGGAAAGAAGGATAGAAGGAAGGAAGGAACCTTCTCACCTATCCATTTACACGTTGCCTGGAAAAGAAATCTATACAAATAAACACCATCAGCTTCAGAGAGAACCAAATAGGAATAGTAGATGGCTCTTTGTACTAGTGTTTGCTCTTGTCTCAAAGTCACCTTGTTTCCCTATCTGTACCTTTCAAGCAGGGTGGTCCCCAATTCTTGTCACAGCATAGACAAAGTTTTATAGACAAAGTTTTCCTTCATTCTGTGAAGGTGGCCAATAATGCTGAGGGTCATTTTTTTTTTTTGCTTTCATTAACATGGAGAAATGTGTCGTTTGATTTTTTTTTTGTGGAGAGGAAAAGGGAAAGTACTTTTTGTTGTCGTTTGTGAGATACAAATTCCACCTTTCCCCCAAGAGCTCAAAGTTCTTTGCATAGCTTCTCTCCTCCTCCTGTGTTTCCTCACGACAATAATCTTGTGGGTTGCAGAAGACTGGCTGACCTGAAGCCACCCAGAGAGTTCCATGGGTAACAGTGAATTTGAACCTGGCCCTAATTCAGCATGTCAACCATTATATCATTCAGTAGTGCAGGGATCTCCAAATTTGGCAACTTTGAGACTTGTGGACTTCAACTCCCAGAATTCCCCAGCCAGCATGGCTGAGGAATTTTGGCAATTGAAGTCCACAAGTCTTACATTTGCCAAGTTTGGAGACCTCTGCTGCAATGTGGAAAAAGTCCCCTCTTCCGAGATGAGTTGATGACCTGCAGCTCCTGACCTCCATTAGCTGATG
Organism: Bungarus multicinctus; assembly: GCA_023653725.1. Classification (NCBI taxonomy): domain Eukaryota; kingdom Metazoa; phylum Chordata; class Lepidosauria; order Squamata; family Elapidae; genus Bungarus; species Bungarus multicinctus. The sequence continues at coordinate 14,868,912 of CM042837.1, forward strand.
GCAGAATGCCTTGGACCCTGAAATGAAGCACAGAGGCCTTTGAGGACTTCACGCTTCAGGTTGCTGGCTCTTGCTTTACCCAATAAGAAAGCAAGTGCTTGCTCATCAGGCCCATAACTCCAACCCATTAGTTGGTGGACTGAAGATCCTGTTTGCTTGCCTCTCAAATTAACACCTTGGTCCTTCTAAAAATATTCATTTGGACCCGTGGCACTGATGCCCTCAGGATGTTGGGCCTGGAGAGGGCTGGTGGTCTCTGCCTCGTGTAGAGGGGTTGCAACTTCCATGGCTAACAAAAGGTCTCTGATTGCAACTGCCGAGAACCGATAGCAAAGAGGGAGGGCCCTGGGAAAAATCTTGGCGCCTTATCGAGCAAGGCAGAAGGGCAGTTTCCTGTTGTTATCCCAGGCGGTTTCCTAGGTTTTGTTTCTCCAAAGCCCTTGGTGGAAATGACAAGACCTGTTGCCAAAGAGCAGTTCCTGTAACCGGGAGGCACTGGGGGTGCTGGGCTCCATTATCGCCCGTGTTCTTGCTTCCGGCATCTTGAAGTCAGGCCTTGGAAGACAGGAAATCTCTTCCTCCTGATGGCAGGTGGTACATCCTTTAAGGAGCCCGAAGGGGCAAAAAAAATATACATCTTGGCTATTAGCAACATATAGCATTTTTTGCTTTCTGATAAAAGTGTGGGTGCGTGTGCATACGTGTACCTGTGTTTTTAAAGAAAAAAATGTATTTGAATACTTTCTATCCTGTTTGCAAAGAAATTTCATCCTGTTTCGTTTAATGGAGATGCAAAGCAAATATGCAAATAAATGGCCCAGCTGTCAGGACTCCAACAAATCCACCCCCATTCAAATCATAAGTCTCTAGCCGCATCTCTCAGAGAAAAGAAAATTGATTTATTAAAAGTGGCCATGTTGATCACTTTGGTCTTTTTAGCTGCCGCCATCCTTTGGGAAAGAATTCTGAGGAAACCGGTGCATTAAAATCCATTCAGACATCAGTTTCTGGTCCTTAGCTCTTGAATGTGATGCTTCTCACTGAACAGACTACATTTCTGATGCTAATCAAGGCTGCCATCCTAGTATTTGTGGGGATTTAGGCAAGCGGCAAATCACAAGCCAAGTCTTAAGAATGTATGATGATTCTCTGGACCCGGTGGGCAATTTTGTTTCCTCTTTGACATCTTGGGTATTATCGTGTCAGGAAAATGCAGAGCATTTTCAGAGCCCCTGATTCCATTTGATTTTCTTGCCCTGCAGCTGAGGCATCCTCCATGGACCAGTTGGAATCAACCCCATCACTTTTCAAGAGATGTTAACTTTCCTCTGAAATGCTGGTTGGGGCAGAGATGCTTAATAATTAATAATTAAGGAAGTTCAAAAAAAGAGATCCAAACCCTTCTTAGCTGGAAGGAGAGTAAAGCTAATTTGTATCAAAATCCACCTTCCAATTTTCCCTAAATTTTCCTCACTGCTGTTCATTCCCAAGGCCCTTTGGAATTTTTTGGGGGTGGGGGTACTCTTTAAAACATATTTTATTGTGTTATTTTTTCCGAGGGTTGGACAGCGGTGCCACTGTTGTTGTTCTATATATCACTCCCACCAATCTGAACACATTCCAGGGTGAAGTTTATTTTAGATGGTCTATGTTTGGGTTTGAATGGAAAGATGGGATGCCAAAGAGGTTAGAATTGTAGGAGTTCAAAAGGACCACCTACTCCAACGTTCAGGAAAACCAGTTAAGCCATCCATGAGAAGGGACTGCTCAATATCCTAAAAACCTTCAGAGTGGAAGAATCCATAACCTCCACAGTCCCAAAGGTGCTTTTCCAAAAGACAACTAGACTTTCTTTGTTCTTTTTTTCTTTGAAAATGTTTCACTTCTCATCCAAGAAGCTTCTTCGGTTTCTTTTTTTTTTTTAAGGAAAAGAAACCATTTCGCTTCTCAACCAACTGAAGAACTGAAGAAGCTTCTTGGCTGAGAAGTGAAATGTTTTCAAAGAAAAAAAAAACCCAAGGAAATCCAGTTGCCTTTTGGAAAAGCACTTTTGGGACAACCATGACCTGGATGCCTGAGAATCTCCATAGGTTAACCATTCCATGGATATATATAGATATTGCCATCTAGATCAGGGATCTCCAACCTTGGCAACTTTAAGACTTATGGACTTCAACTTTGCTGGCTGAGGAACTCTGGGAGATGAAGTCCATAAGTCTTAAAGTTGCCAAGGTTGGAGATCCCTGATCTAAAGGAGTATGTCGATACGTGTGTGTGTGTGTGTGTGTATGTGTGTGTGTGTGTGTGTATGTGTGTGTTTAATACAGTGTATATTTAAATGAAATCTGGGTAGCTTCAAAATCTCCATTATTTTGAGTACTAGTTTCTATGGCAATGAAAAGTAATTTCTGATCATCTTCCTTATGGCATTCCTTGATGAACACTGGCACATGCTATCAGGGAAGTTGAAAACCATCAGGGATCTCATCAAAGAAAGAATAACAAGATCCCCTCAGGCTTTATTAGGCCATTAGGAGACCAATCCTACATCCCACAGCTGGGAATTTACTCCAGAAGCATGCGATCGTTTTGTGTTTCGGTGTGCCTATATTTTTAAGGAACCAAAAAAAATGGGGGGGAAATCTAAAAACATCTCAGGGAGAAATGGAAATCATGGGATGGATGAACAAAATGGGATAGCTCCAGGAAAGAGTCAAGCTGACCATGTCGCCCTAAAAGGGACGATTTCAAGAAGCAGTTTCTATACAATGCTTTTCACAGAAAGTCCACACCAGGGGAGGGCTTCTACGAGTTGCCCCGGGTTTGGGAGAACCCATAGCTAACGTTATGGCCAGTTCGGAGAACCCCCAAATCCCACCCCTGGCTGGCCCCGCCCACCCCGCAATGCCCCTCCCAGGCGCTCCACGCAACCTGTTTTGGATGCGAAGTAGGTGCAGAACCTGTATGGAGGCTTGGGAAGGGCGAAAACGGGCCTCCTGAAAGTTCTGGAAGGCTGGAAATGGGCTTCCAGAGGACCTTCAAAGCCTGGGGGAGGCCATTTTTGCTCTCCTAGAGGCTCAAGGAAAGCTTCCAGAGCCCGGAGGGGGCAAAAATGGACACCTCTCCTCCGCCGTGGTGCAGAAGGCTGACTAGGTCACGCCCATCATGGCCACGCCCACCATGACCACGCCAACCATGACCATACCCACCTAGCAACTGGGCAGAGAACCAGTTGCTGGATGCTGAAATTTTTGAAGCCCACAGACATGTTTATTGAAAAATATTATTTATTTTTCAAAATAAATATTATTTATTTTTCTTCATCCAATAAAGTTCCAAAGAAACTAGAGAGGAGGACAGTTTCTGCCAGTAGGTTTACAGCCTATATAAAATAAAATAAATAAAATAAATAAAAGACTTGATATAAAAAGGAATACATAGAATGACCATGTCAAAATAGTTCAGGAAGCAAGGAGGGTGATGGCTCTGGTCTTCCAGCAGACTCTCACTTCATATGTCGTCGTCTCCTCATGTTGCTTGGTGGAATGATCTGCCCAAAACCATTTCCTAGGGAAATGGAGGAATCCCAGTTATTCATCTTTTCTGACCTCTTCACCATCCTGGTGTCCCAAGGCATACATCCCTGGATTGAAGTCGATTAGAAACGCTTTCTGCCCCACCCCCCTCAAGACTTGAGAAGAAGTGGAGGCCATGTCCCACAAAGACAACTTTATACACTGAAGAGAAAAACGCATTGCATTATGAAGTCCACTCCATCATTTCTGTTTCCAAGAGTAATGAGGAGGTATCGCAGCTGCGGAACATCCTGTTGTATGTTTATGAATCAAGAGCTCTCCAGTATTGTAACTGATTTGGAAGCGGTTTCATAGAGAGTGCAAATCCACAGCGTGAAGGCCCACAAGCAGTTTTAATACTTAAAGTTTTGAATTGTAACCTGTCCTTCCCCCCCACCCCTTTTGTCATGCCCCCCCTGTGGGGGAGGACGAGCAGCTGACAGGGAGTGGGTGTGTGGCTCCATTGGCTGTGGAAGAAACTGGGGAAGGGCAAAGTTCAACTGGGCAGAGCAGGGGAGACGTAGAGCAAGGCAGAGGGAATTCAGAGGAAGATCGAGGCCTACCCCCTCTTCATCCTAGGGCACGCAGGGAGGAATAGAGAAGGGAGTAAAGTGAGTTGCATGGCTTATGGGGGAGGAAAGGGCCCTGATTCCCTTTATTAATTTCAGCTGGGAACACTGTTTAAAAAGGGAAGCTACGCACAGCAAAGTTGTTGGAAGCAAATCACAAGTTATCTCTTATTGTCGAGGCTTATCTGGGTTCCTGGTGTCTTCCCAACTGTGTGTGTTTTGTTGGCCTTTCAAATTTGCAATTCCTTATCCTGCCCTGTCAAGTAAATTGCTGCAGTGTGGTTTGTGTGTATTTTTATTTACAGTTTGTATGTACTTTGTTTTCGGACTGAATTTCCTCCACTTAAAGACTGTTCTTGGGAGAATTTTTTCTCCAGCTGAAGGTAACTGGACGTTGGGGGCAAAGTTGGAGGTATTAAAGGGACTCTTCTGGCTTATTTGACTATGTTGCCTTTGTGCCATGCCCTGGGTCATCACACCTTTCTATAGGTAGTCCTCAGCTTACAACCATAAGTTTAGTGACCATTTGAAGTTACAATAGCACTGGAAAAAGGGATTTTTTTTAGTCATTTTTCACCCTTACGACCATTACAGCACTCACTGAACAACTGTCTCACTCAGCAATAAAAACTCTAGGCTCAGTTGTGGTTAAAAGTTGAGGATTACCTGTACAGGTTAACCTGCCATGGGATGAGTATCAGATATTTTTGCTATAGAAAATGATGATCTAAAATGCTTTTACAATTCAAGTTTTCAGTGCTCTGAATTTAGAGAGAAATGGCTCTCTTCTGGCATTCATTTCTTTTAATCATGTTCCCAAAATAGAAATACTAATGAGGGAGGCTAGCAGCTTTTCCAAATGTGATTAAGTTTGTTTTATTTTTTAAAGCCAGTCTCTTGTGGTGGGCATTCTAAGATGGCAACCATTCATTGGTGAGTTGTTTTTATTCGGTTGTTTTTAACCGTGGCTTTTGAGAATGGTTTTCCACAAAGCCTAGCTAGTAAGTCAGAGATGTGCAGAATGATCCAGATTCAGTGTATTTCCGTCAGAAAGAGGTAAAATTCCACTGAGGGAAAAATGCTGGCAATTTGCTTAGCAATACTACAGTCTCTACCTCTTCATAGGGAAAAAATCTGGATGAGGGAGCTGGGGAATTGATGGAAATAATGATTGGGAGTTCAGAGGTCACTTCAAATAAAGCAACATGATGCAGCTAGTGTCGAAATCCTTAGCAACAAGATTGTGAGGTAAAACCTGTAAATTCTTGTTGAATATCCTGAGGAAAGATTCTTAGACTCATCTGCCACTCACTGGCTTTATTTCACAGTTCAGACTCTATCATTCACCTTAATGTTCGGTGTCATTAGAAATTAGTGGAAAAGCATCTTGCAATGACTCCTCTAAGCTCTAGTGCTTTTATGTATGGAACTGGTGAGATCCTGAGATGGCCATGGCAGGAATAGACTTCAAAAAAGGGATATCATGCTATAAAAACACCCAAGCAAACCAACAACCAAAAGGTCCACTTAGTAGACCAGAAGAAAACACTCTAATTCAACCTCAAAGGTGCTTTTTTCAAGAGGCAACTGGACTTTCTGGTTTTTCTTTGAAGACATTTCGCTTCTCATCCAAGAATGAAGAACCAACGAAGCTTCTTGGATGAGAAGCAAAATGTCTTCAAGAAAAGCCAGAGAGTCCAGGTGCTCCTTGAAAAAGCACCTTTGGGACAACTGTGACGTGGATGACTGAGAATCTCCATAGACACTCTAGTTCAGTGTTTCTCAACTTGGACCAGTTTCTAAAGTGTGGACTTCCAACTCCCAGAATTCCTCAGCCAGCCCATTGTCCCAAATAGAAATATTTCCTTGAAGGAAATAGCCTAAATTCTCTGCAGCCTAAACAGCATCCCTGTCTTGGGTTACCCAAACAGTTTTGTCTTGTCTGAACACATTTAGGTTACATGTTTCTCCTTGGTGAAAACTGTGGATATTTGTTTCCCTCAGATGATTTCAAACAATACTCATAACATGTCGTACTCTAATACTGTAGTAAATGCAGGTAGTCCTCAACTTATGACCACAGTTAAACCCAAAATTTATGTTGCTAAGTGAGAAATTTGCCCCATTTTATGACTTTTCTTGTCACATTTGTTAAGTGAATCTGGCTTTCCCACTGACTTTGCTTGTCAAAAGGTCACAAAAGGGGATCACATGATCCTGGGAAACTGCAGCCATCATAAATATGAACCTGTTGTCAAGCATCCGAATGCAAATCATATGACCCTAGGGATACCACAATGGTCATAGGTATGAAAAATGGTCTTAAGTCACCTTTTCCAGTGCTATTGTAACTTTGAAATGGTCACTAAATGAACGGTTATAACTTGAGGACTTCCTATAACCAGTGCTTGTGTTTCTTTTGCCCTTGCAGGACTGTCTTCTGCTGTCTTGGAAGTGGAGGTTGGACAGACTTCAGTGACCGTGATCCAAGGACAGCAGGCTATACTTCCCGTCTGGTATACGTCCACCAGTATCAACGTACCCTTTGTCTCCTGGCATAGGGAGAGACCCGGGGAGCGTTTTCAGGTATTGCCTCACTTTGCCAAGACTGGGGAAAAAAATTCAATGTCTGCTCTTGTTTCTAGAAACTGGCAATTAAAATAGGCTTCTAAAAACAGTTTGAGTGTTGAGCGGAGTTTAGTAACCCAATCAACTCATCAATGACCCAACAGTACAGATAAGAGGTAAAGGCAGTGATTTGAAGGCTCCATCTGATTGAAAGAGACATTTCAGTGGTGGTATGTGACCGGTTCGGTCTGGTTCGACTGAACTGGTAGTAAAAAAAAAAAGCTTCCCACGATCAGCTGAAAGGAGGACGACATCAGCTGAGAGGAGAAAGAAGAGAAAAGAGCAGGATCAAACCTACCACCCAATCCTGTGTTTTTCTCTTCTTTATCTTCTCAGCTGATTGGCACTGCAGGCCTTGGCAGGTGTATGGAAATCTGCATGTGCACGTTAGGGGCGCGCGTGTTAGGTGGGTTTGTTTTAGGTGCACGCATACGCACAATCACTGAACCAGTAATGGAACAGATAGGATCCCACTGCTGCGACATTTGTAGATTTCTTGAATGGATCGGTTTCGGTTCTATGCATAATAAACATTTAAATAACCTCCTCTTTTCCATATGGGCTCCAAACCATGCCCTTAACAGCCATAGCAACAAATCCCATGGTGAAGTTCTCTGTGTGAGCTGAAATCTTGGGTTATCTAGTGACATGGAGAAAATCTACCCCTGTGTGATAATCTCCTTGTAACATCCCCCTTGATCTCAACTGTGGTCATAAGTTGAGGACCACCAGTATCATATTGGGAAGAAGACTAGGGCTAGCAGAACTAAGTGACAAGAATCACGGTGGCCACTAGAGGACAGCAGACTACAAGGGATTTCTGTGTCTCTTTGGTGCTCTCTAGTAGTTACAGGTAGTCCTCAACCTACAATAGTTTGTTTATTGACTGTTCAAAGTTACAGCGGCACTGACAAAAGTGGCTTATGACCATTTTTCACACTTACGACCATTGCAGGTTCCCCCGATCACGTGCTCAAAATTTAGATGCTCAGCAACTGACTCACATTTATGATGGTTGCATTGTCCCTGTCATGCCCCTGGTGGAGTCAGATTCTGAGGGAGGGGAGGAACAGCCGACAGAGTAATGGAAGTGTGGCTCCAGAGGTTGTGGAGGAGGCTGGGGAAGGGCAGAGGCTGGCTGAGCAGCCAGAGGAGGAACCAGGCCATCCCCTATCCATCCTAGGGCACGCAGGGAGGAGAGGATAAGGGAGAGACATGGTCTACTCGGAAGGAGAGGGCCTTGATCCTCTTCATGGGCTGCAGCTGTGACAACTGAATAAGAGTATGGACCTGCGTATTGGCGAATGCTGGAAACAAAGCGTGGAAATATCTCTAGTTTATAGTTCCTCTCTGAGTTTGGCGTCCTTCTCAGGGTGTGCTATCTGTGGACATCCTCCAGCTCTTATCTTGCCTGGTTTGTGTTGCTTTTTTCTTTCTTCGTGTAACTGTGTGGGTGTGGGAGTGGTTTTGTCTTCCGTCAAGGATATTTGGAGCTTGCAAGCAAAGTGAAGGAATAAAAGGGGCTTCACCTGTTTTCTGTGACTGTGTTTGTTCTGTATCCCACCCTGGGTCATCACAGTCCCAGGATCATGGGATCCCCTTTTGCGACCTTCTGACAAGCAAAGTGTCAACTCATAAAATATTTCTATGGTCTTTTTAAAGTTGTCAACAGAAAGGGAGGGGGGAAAGGGGTTTGAAAGAGCAGTGTGGCAGCTTGGAAATCGAAAGTGTGTTCCATAAATAGATTTTCAGAGTTTGTGCCACACAAAATTCTAATTGAAGAACATGATTGATGACTCTTGGCTATGGAGGTGTCCCATTGGAGAATATGAATTACAATACACCCAGGAGATGGGATGGGGGAAAACCAGGGTTAAGGGTGACAATGAATTATGTGCCTCAGAGTTGGCTACACCCAAGCAGTGCTGGACATGTTAACTCCCAATAAATCCTTTTGAAGTTTTGGACGTTTGGCTCGAGACTCATGAATTAATTGAGGTAATTGCTGGAATCCTGACACAAAGTCAATGGAGAAGCCAGATTCACTTAACAACTGGGTGACTAACTTAACAACTTCAGTGATTCACTTAATAACAACTCGTAAAATGGGGCAAAATCACTTAACAAATGTTTCACTTAGCAACAGACCTTTTGGGCTCAGTTGTGATTGTAAGTGGAGGACTCCTGTATTTGGACTTTGCAACCCAGATGCCTTAGCCCAATTTGTCCTCCTGGGTCAAAAACTCTTGTGAGTCAAACAACGTCAGAACTAAAGCACATAGCAAACTTCAGGTGGAAAAGTGTAATATTGAAGGGAAATCAAGCTGTTTTTTAAATGTAAAAATAGATGACAGTAAAAACATCTCCTCCTCAATCACTGATTAATGCCATGCTAAGATAAATAAACAGAATTTTGATGGGGATGTCAGTACAGTCCACATCTATAGAAAAATGTCAGTCTGCTTAAGTCTTCCCCACATTTAGGTTTGGCTCACTGAAATTCTTAGAGTTATTCAGTGACCGTTAAGTCAATATAATGTTAAGGTAGTTTAATTTTTTTTAATTTCATTTTTACTTTATTTTTACTTTTTTTCCCCCCAGTTGGGATGCATCCCAATTCTGTCAAGCTTCCAGACTCTGCATCTAACTCAGAGAAAAAAAAAATCAACATAAAAAAATCAAGAGGCTTAAAGTATCTTTGTAACCAAAAAAACCACCAAAAAACATGAGAGCTAAAAAGCATGCTTGGACGTCTTCTCCTAATGGACATGTCTTCTTTTTAGAAGGATATAGACGTAGGCAGCTGGGGACACTTCAGAAACCAACGTTTTCTGTTTATGGGGAGGATGAATTGGGGAACACAACGCCACTATGATTTGAAGTTCGTTGCTCAACAGTGAATCTCTTTCCTTTCAAATCTGGGTGGGCCTTTTCGGGATAGGAGAGTTTCCCCATTTTTACGCGCTTGGCTTGCATGTACCGCTTGAGTGTTTCTCAAAGCACTTTGCAGCCTGCAACACATTTGGACCCTGAAGTCTGATGAAAGCAAGCATGATCCCCCGATGTTAGATAGCTGGGTGGGTTGACGTAAAATGGAAGCATGCTGCCAACAGATTCAGAAATTAAGAGCCTCTATATGCAAGTGGGAGTTGCACAACCATCTTAAATTTTTTTTTTGGGGGGGGGGGGGGAATATGAGGGCGGTCATGGGCACGGAAGCGATGGCAGCACTGCTTTGGCAAGGCTGGGTATTTGGTGAAGAAGAGAGAAGGCTCGTTTTAAGGGGCATTCAATTTTATGTGAGATGAAGGAATACTGTATACGGACAGTCCTTGGCTTATAGCCACAACTGAGCTCAACATTTTCCTTGCTAGGCAAGACAGTTGTTAAGTGAAATTTGTCCCATTTTATGACCTCCTCCCTTGACTCCGTTGTTAAGTGAATCTAGCCCCCCCCCCCTTTCACTGTGCTTGTCAGAAGGTTGTAAAAGGTGATCACATGACCCCAGGACACTGCAACCGGTTGCCAAGTGTCCGGATTTTGATCGCATGACCATGGGGATGTTGCAACAGTCGTAAGCGTGAAAAACAATTATAAGTCACTTCTTTCAGTGCTGTTGTAACTTTGAACAGTCACTAAGCAAATGGCTGTAAGTCAAGGACTACCTGTATTTTACCCCAAATGACGGAAAGGGAGAAATCAGGCAGACAAAATTCATAATTTTTGCCATGAAGTTTGGCTGCTTAAGCTAAGGGTCCCCAGGGAGCATAAAATAAAGATTAGGAAGGGTACAGATGTCTAGTCCGCCATATGGGATGCTCATGCACTTACGCGTACAGGCAGAGGCCTCTCGTATCATGCTGAAATCTTGAACTGTTTGATGCCGTTGCTATGCCTACCGAGCGTCATCCGTTTGATGTGCTAGACTTATCACTGCTTTGTGTGCGGAATGAGCCATGCAAGCGGCAGAGGTGCTAAGTAGCACCGACACTTTTGTGTCTCTTTGAAAAAGATAGGAAGGCGGGAAGGAGGGCTGAAGAACCAAGCTTCTACAGATTGCTTCTTCAGCAGAGTTCTTCAACCATGGCAATTTTTTTAGATGCGTGGACTTCAATTCCCACAGATATGGAGAAGTTCAGGAACATGGTAGAGCAACTTTTCTCAATCGTGGCAATTTCAAGTTGTGTGGACTTCCCCACCCAGCATTGTAGAATTCTGGGAGTTGAAGACCACTCATCTTAAAATGCCAAGGTTGAGAAATACTTGTGAAGGAGATTGCTTGGAATTTGATACAGCATTCAAAGTGAATGGACAATACGCTGGGCACTACTATTGTTTTGAAGTTCTCCTGTTTAGAAACTTGAGCTCCTGAGCAATTCCTTGATGGGCTCTTCCCACCTGTAACATGTCTGTGTAGAAGGGCACTCCAGTGGTATCCCTCCGCTCTGCATTCTTCTCCACTTAGAAATGTAAACCATCATTTCTGTTTTCTGGATGGACAGAAGTGTATGCAAGGGGCTAATTCAGTCTATCGATCCATATTTTCTCCACCCCCAAAGTAACTCGAGCAATTAGAGAAGGGGTATTTTAAGAATCTTGGACAGCCTCTGGTTTTTCACACATGCACCTCATTCCAGCTTTTGATTAATGCCCATTATTTTTCTTTTGCAAAGTGGGCTACCTTGCAGCAGATGTTCTATAAGAACTTCCATAATTTCATTAGCCATTGCTGTTCAAAATAGAATAGAATAGAATAGAATACTTTATTGGCCAAGAGTGATTGGACACAGAAGGAATTTGCTTTGGTGTAAATACTCTCAGTATACATAAAGAAAAGATACATTCATTAAGAATCAAGAATCTTGTATCATATGATACAATAAGCAATCAAATCATACTAGGAAACAGTCAATATAAATTGTAAGGATACAAGGGACAAAGTTACAGTCCTACAATCACAAGTGGGAGGGGATGGGTGATAAGGAGTGATGAGAAGACTAGCAATAATAGTAGTGCAGACTTTGTAATAGTTGAACAGTGTTGAGGGAATTATTTGTTTAGCAGAGTGATGGCATTCAGGAAAAAACTGTCCTTGTGTCTAGTTGTTCTGGTGTGCAGTGCTCTATAGCGTCGTTTTGAGGGAAGGAGTTGAAACAGTTTATGTCCAGGATGTGAGGGGTCTGTAAATATTTTCACAGCCCTCTTTTTGACTCGTGCAGTATACAGGTCCTCGATGGAAGATAGGTGGGTAGTAATTGTTTTTTCTGCAGTCCTAATTATCCTCTGAAGTCTGTGTCTGTCCTGTTGGGTTGCAGAATCAAATGTTGGGTTGCAGAAAAAACGTTTGTAGAATCCTATTGCGTGTTGCTGGAGTAAAAATTTTGCAATAAGCAGGTCTCAACTCATGGAGGTAGACAAGGTCAAGAACTTTGTGATCTATTCCTTTAAAAAGAAAAAAAAGGTTTGCTTATTCCCAGGGTGACGTCTACATACCTTGACAGCAGGTTTAGGGTCTGGCTGCAATCCTGTCAAGGTTTTGCTGCCTTCACTGCAATCTTTTGCCCCTTAGTCAGATCTTTGTAATTGTTGGTTTTCAGACACTTTATGAAGAAAGGGATCCTACTGGAGATGAAGGGGAAAAAAGCATCTTTTGTTACTATGGCAACTCTGCTAGAGCATCGAAGCCAACTTTTCCTCCCCTTTAAAGTCCCAGGGTAGCTCTAGTTCATTGCAATGCATGTCAGGACATAGATTCTGCAGTGGATTCATCTGACCCTTTTGGACCAGGATGAGCTAGATTGGAACATCCCATCTGAAGGCAAATGTGGCTTCCTCTCTCACTTGCAGAGGACCAAAAGGAAGTCTTTGGACTGCACCGCTATTGCTGTTCTTGGCCCACAGGTTGTATAGGACTGATTGAATCAGGGGAAAGAAATTGCTGTATTAAAAACTACTTTAAAATGATGGTAAAGATACAGTAGAAGAATCAGCAGGAGGAAAAGGACGAAAAATGAGTGTTACAGCCCAGAATGTCTCTGCTTCAGAAATGTTAGGAAAAAGGTTGATAGTTTATGCCAGTGTTTCTCAAACTCAGCAGCTTTAAGGATGGGTGGACCACACAGGTGAAAGAATGGCCAATATCAGTATATACAGAGAAAGAGGCCAGGTTGTAGGGTGTTCTTCAACCTTGGCAACTTGAAGAAATCTGGACTTCAACTGCCAGAATTCCTCAGCCAACCATGCTAGTTGGGGATTTCTGGGAATTGAAATCCAAACAACGTAAAGCTATCAAATGGGAGAGAATAATTGGTCTGTTCTACGCATGCAATTGTATGCATCCTTCATAGGTGTGTATTCAGACAAGTTTCATGTTGTGTGCTGTGTTTCATAGCAGCACGCTGCTGTTTCAGCCAAAGCATTGAATCCTTTGATCTGCGTTCCAGATTCTGACCTTTATGTATGACTCAACCAAAGTGGAAGACCCCGATCTCAAGCAGCGCCTTGGGTTTTTGTTCCGTATGCCTTCGCACAATGTCTCCCTTGTAATTAATAATACCAAAGAAATGGATTCCGGCCAATATATGTGCACCGTGAATGTTCCAGATGACAGTACAGTAAACGGAAGAAACATCGGACTTGTTAACCTCACCGTTCTAGGTAAATCAACTTTCTTCTGCTTTGCAGAGGTTAGATGGGGAGATGTGATCTTGGATCACCTAGAACACTTCATGTTCATGCAGGTAGCCTTTGAGTTATGATGGATCACTTTTAGCAACCATTCAAAGTTGAAATGAACCTCCTACTCTGTTCTTTCCTAGGCCTAAAGCAAAAAGCACTAAGTCAATTCTGCGTCCCGCAAAAACCTCTTTTATTACATTAATGTGAATTTATTTCATTCATAGTCAACCAACGGCTTGGCAAACAGTCTGGCAAAGGTATACTAATGAGCTCAGATCTTTATCAATCCTGGAACGCTGCCCAATAAATAGTTCCACACTCAGTGCTGGCAGGGAAGGGCTAGGTTATACAGACAAAATGGCCCAGGTTCCTCCCCAACCTCCTCACTACTGTCCAACTCTGCTGCCAGTTCCACCATCTGCTAGCGAGCCACAACACACGTCTTATGATGAAGTTCTGATGGATGCCCTCTCCCATGGTCACCTGACTGTATACTGGACTCTTGGCAACAAGCCTGCAGTTTATGATCATTTGTAGCATCCCACAGTCCCATGACGGTGATTTATAATGTTTTTGCTTTTCTGGTTTCCAACAAAAACCAGCCCTTAGCATCAATGGGTTCAGTTTGTGACTGCATGATAAATTGACTTCAGTTTATGATTCCTTCACCCCACAAAAAAGGTCAAAAAATTGGGTCAGTCACATGATGACCTGTTTTACAACCATCATGACTTACAGCTATAATTGCAGCATCAATTATGGTTGTCAGTTAAGTTGGATGCATTAGGAAAAGATTGTTGCAAATCTTTTGATTTCTGCACCATACACTTGAGTTTGGCAATCTAGCAGCTCGTTCTTTAGTTCTGCAGCCTTGTAATTCTGCAGAGCTGCATAGCAATTTATAAGGAGCACCCAAGTTTCAGCTCATGAGCTGTTTCAAAATAGTCCTGTTGGGTGCAAAAGATCAGATTCACATGTGAAAGTCCACTTAAACTGATTTATTGCTATTCATACCTAGGCACAGGATTCTTCTCAAATAGCGGTTAACAGCTGCTAAGAGTTGGATAAGGGTCAATGGAATTCAAAGGACTTAATTTGCTTGTGACTATGTAGGGATTCTAGGTTGATTCCCCTTTTAAGTCCACCTGCTGGTTTTGCCCCTCCTTCCCCTACAATTCCCACAGGATAGAATCTAGAAGGCATGATTCTCCTTCTTTACGTTTTGTCCAAAGTGAGCACTGAAACTTCAGGAACCCCTTTCCTGCTGATATTAATCCAAGTTCAAAAAGATACCTCAAGAGGACCAAAGATAGAACGGGGTCATATCTGAACCCCAATATTTTAATAGCACAAAGAAAGGTCAAGATCAAAAGTTGTTTCTTGCTACAGGTAACATAGCCACCTCCTTGATGCATCCGTTAATATATAACATCCCATCATATTTGGACTTCTGCAACATCATCTCTTCCCCTTTGAAAGTGGATGGAATCCCTGACCTGATTCTTCTTCTCCAGCTTTCAGTGGAATGCCAATAGTTTTTTTACAGCCAGTAGATGGAGCCATTTACTACCTTTTAAAGCATTGAATGGTTTTTGTATTTTCTTTAATAAAAAAAGAGACCTCATTATTTTTGCAGTCCCACCATCTCCACCAAAGTGTCAGATTCGAGGCAGTGCACAGGTTGGAGGCAACGTTACCATGTCCTGCAAATCTGCTTTTGGAAAACCGGTCCCAGTTTACCGTTGGCAGCGGACTGAGCCCAGCACCCAGTTTTTCTTTGCACCCACACAAGGTAGGAGTCTTTGCTCTGTAGTCCGGCACAGCTTGGACAGGGCAGGCTGGACAAGGCTGTGGTTTGGGTGAAGAGGGGAGAAGTCGCCATGTATCTTTTGGGTCTGCTTTGCAAAACAAAAGGGAAGATTAGTCAAGAACAGAGTTTGATTCAGTTCAATGTGCACTGAATTTAATCCAGAATTGAAGGTTGCATCACTCTCTGAATATTTCATATTCTTCTTCATTTGCCTTTAGAATTACCATTTGCTGAAAACTTCTGAATGAAGCTCCAGGGGAGGAAGCAAGTTTTTTGGTGACATTTTAGACTAGGGATCTCCAACCTTGGCAACTTTAAGACTTGTGGACTTCAACTCCCAGAATTCCTCAGCCAGCAAACTGGCTGAGGAATTCTGGAGTTGAAGTCCACAAGTCTTAAAATTGCCAAGGTTGGAGACCCCTGGGTTTCTCAACCTTGGCAACCTGAAGACATGTGGACTTCAACTCCCAGCTTTCCCCAGACAGCATGGGACTCTGGGAGTTGAGGTCCAGCTGTCTTCAGATTGCCAAAGTTAAGAAGTACTATTCTACACCCTGGCTTAGTGTAATGGGAAAACTTGATTTAGGTGCTCAGCCAGGTCACTAAGAGAGAGCTAGTGGAATCCTCTTGAAATGCAGTTCTGTTGATCTGAAGCTTGCTTGGCATTTTTTCCCAGATACCAAGAAGGGGATGCTGACGTTGACCAATCTTACTATCGACATGTCTGGGCTGTATCTCTGCAATGCCTCCAGCATAGCTGGCTATTCCAACTGCACACTCAATCTGGAAGTACTTCCACGTGAGTCTCTCCTTGACAGCTCAAGATCTCCTTCTACTCTGCTTCTGTTTATATGGGAACTTTTAGGAGCAAGAGAAGGTCGAAATAAATAAAAATATCACCACTGCAATCAGTTGTATCCTTAAGAACAGTCTCCCACTTCCATTTGAAATAAAACTCCTGTCGGTATCAAATTTTAGGAAAATGTGGAGTGTTTCCTTGGCCACTGTATTGAAGGTGGTCAAGCTAGGAATCTGGAGTGAAGACTGTTCCATCTGGATTAAAAGATGCTGTTCATATCCATGGTAGAAGTGTTCATTGTCCTAACAGTCTATTCATGCATCAGCAGCCAAGGTGAAGTAGTGATCAGGACATATTTATTTATTTATTTATTTGTCAATTGCTTACAAGATAATAGGTATAAGTAAAACATAGTTATTAATACATGGATACATATAAGAAAAATAAAATATAAAAGAAACAATAGGACAGGGACGGTAGGCACGTTGATGCGCTTATGCACTCCCCCTACAGACCTCTTAGGAAAGGGGTGAGGTCAATAGTAGACAGTCTAAGGTTACAGTTTTTGGGGTTTGGAGAAGAAACCACAGAGTCAGGTAGAGTATTCCAGACATTGACCACTCTGTTGCTGAAGTCGTATTTCCTGCAATCAAGTTTGGTGCGATTAACCTTGAGTTTGCATCTATTGTTTGGTCTTGTATTGTTATGGTTGAAGCTGAAGTATTCATTGACAGGTAGGACATTGCAATGTATGATTTTATATACTATACTTAGATCGGACCGAAGGCGGCATAGTTCTAGGTTTTCTAGGTCTAGAATTTCAAGTCTGATGGCATAAGGTATTCTGCAACAAGTAGAGGAGTGAAGAACTCTTCTTGTAAAATATTTCTGGACTTTCTCAACTGTGTTAATATCAGATAAATGTGGGATCCAGACTGATGAGCTGTACTCGAGTATTGGTCTAGCAAATGTTTTGTATGCTCTAGTGATTAGTGTAATATTGCCAGAGAAAAAGCTATGTAAAATTAGGTTAACAACTCTTAACGCCTTTTTGGCTATGTAGTTAGAGTTGGCTCTAGCACTTAGATCATTTGAGATGAGTACTCCAAGATCCTTGACAGAGTTTGGAATATGGGCTTCCACTCCCAGAATTCCCCAGCCAGCATTGCTAAGAACTGCCAGTGTTGGTCCACAGAGAGCATTTAGGACCGTGATGGCAAACCTATGGCACATGTGCCAGAGGTAGCATGCAGAGTCTTCTCTCTGGGCACATGAGCCATTGCCCCAGCTCGGCTCCACTGCACATGCATGCATGCACCTCCTGCCGGCCAGCTGGTCTTCGGATCTCTGCCACACATGCATGAGGCAGGGCATGTGTGGGGGTTGCGAGTAAATGCTTGGGGTTGGGGCCACACAGTGCGCAGGGCCCAGGGGTCATATGCGGGGGTTGTGTATGCACTTGCAGCGGCGGGGATCACACACGGTCATGCACGCATGTATCACGGACAGGACGCATGTGAGGGGCATTGCATTTTGAGGATGCAGGTGCATGCGCGCGCTTTGGGTACTTGGTTAGCCATCAATGATTTAGGACAGGAAAAACCAAGGAGAACGATCTCATTTGTTCATGAAATGGTTGGAGCCGTCAATATTTCCCAGTCTAGTCTATGTCATAGTTGTTTATGATAACCATGGGGAAAAAAGACCTGGGTAGCCTTTTTGGAAGTAAGGTTAACATCAATGATATATAAATACATGTTCACACAGAGATTGGGTCCAAAATCAGTTGTGTTCGATGTGAACAGGTTAAAGGGATTTTAATTAGGATTAAGTAGACTCAAATGTCTAGAGAGGCGAGAGGTTGGGAAACGTTGACATAGGTTGGATTGCTGAAATCTTTTTTCCCATCTCAGTTAAAAAAACCAAAACATCTCCATTGTTGTGCCTCCTTTTGCAGCATTCAATACAGCAATGATAGCTGGTGCAGTCGTGGGAACCCTCATTGGACTTGGCCTGATCATATTTTTTGCACTTCAGATGTTTATCTACCGAAAGAAAAAGAAGGAAGCCCAAGACGACATAGCCAATGAAATCAAGTAAGTAATGTAGAACATCTGGCACTGATGATAGCAGAGGTAGGAAAGAGTGTCTACCACATGTGGTTGGATTCGAAGTCCATCAGCCTGATGGACCAATGATATAGCCAATGACCAGAAATGGTAGAAATTGTCCCCTGGAGCATTTGGAAGAAATGTCTCAGCTAGACTTTGTGTTTGGATCATCTTCAATATTTTTTGTTGACTATATGGTCTTTGGTACTCTCTAGGTTTGGCTGTTTTCTTCCACATGTTTCATTGGCCAACTAGGTAACATCTGTGCTATGCCAGTTAGCACTGATAACATCATCCACTTTGATGATGAAATATCTGCAAGAAAATAGCCAAGCTCAGAGAACACACAAAGGACCTTGGGGTTTAACCCAAGCTACAAACATTCCCTTCTATTAATTCTTTCTGATTAGTTTCAACAAGAAAACATTTTGTGTTGGTAAGATCCCTGTACAACAGTGGAATGGTTAATCTATAGTAGTTGTGGGTTCTTTTTCTGTGAGGAGGCCCCTGTCACGGATGATTGAATTAGTTTTGTAGTAGGGGTATAAGTCCTTGCAAGACAAAACCCATTTAGATATTCTGGTGGATAGAAAACACAGTTTAAAATGTTGAATTTTGAAGATTTTGAAAGGACTTAAAAACCTAAAAATCATAGATCAGTAAGGAAATGGAATATTATTGATCCCTATTTTCCCTTCCATTATAACTTCCTTCCCCACTGCAGGGAAGATGCTGTAGCTCCCAAGACGCTCTCCTGGGTGAAAAATTCCTGCACTGATGGACTCTCCAAAAATGGAACGTTGTCATCCATGAACACAACCCGGGATCAGAAACCCTATCCCATCCGGGCCCCCTCGGACACAGCCTCCATCACCACTGCTGCAGGAAGCATGGTGGGCTTCAAGGCCCCTTTTTCTGACCCCAGAAATGGGACCCTCACACCAACACCCAGTTTTTCCAGCCAATCACTGCCCCTCTACTTCCCACCGGTGATCAACGGAGTCCAGTGCCATCATGCCAGCGTGCCCATCCACAGGAATAACCTCCACCGGACAAACAGGGCTCAGCCACAAGCCCCCCAGCAACAGGAGCCTCCTGTCCCTACTGCTCAAGGGTTAACGGCCTCCACTCTGAATCGCATGGGAGCAGTGCCTGTTATGGTGCCTGCTCAAAGCCAGGCAGGGTCTTTGGTGTAAATGGGTTGTAACACCATAGCTCTCCATGTGGCTATCGGTTTGACTCCTCACAAGCACTGTCGAGAGACAGGCGCGCATTGTGCTGCTTCGCCAGCCTGTCTGCAGAGGTCCAGGGGTCTGTGTGTGTGTGGGAACTTGGATTTGTTCTTCAAGTGACCAAAGGTCAAGACTTTGCCATAAGTGAGACCTTATTGGGACTTCTGAAAAGGACTTTTTTAAAAAAAATTGGTAATCAGAAGAGCTTCTGTTTATCTCTCCAGTCTTATTCTTCTTGGTGCACCAACCCCATTCCATCTCCTCTGCGAATCTACTTAACAGAACCTCGATTTAACTGGATTTTTAAAAAAAGTTTGTTCTCTAATATGGCTCTTAATGTTGAGGAAGAGAAGCAAGCTGTGGTTTACTGTCTTGGCTTAGAAGAAAGGTCTTCAAACTTGGCAAGTTTAAGACTTGTGGACTTCAACTCCCAGAATTCCTGACCTAACATGACTGGAGGAGGAATTCTGGGAATTGAAGTCCACCAGTCTTAAAGCTGCCAAGTTGGAAGACCCCTGGCTTAGAATAAGAGAAGGCGGTAGATCTGAAGTCTTTAAGCAAAATGGGTGATTCTATCTTTCTTAATACTTTCCAAGAAGCAGCCCACAAAGGGAAACCTTTTGGAAGGGAAGGTAAAGATAATTGAAACCTACTTGACTCCATGTCAAAAGTCTATACCAGAGGTCTTCAAACTTGGCAACTTTAAGATTGTGGACTTCAACTCCCAGAATTCCTCAGCCAGCATAAAGTTGCATTAGAGAAATATGCACAAATAAAAAAAGTGATAGAATCCCAGCTGCCACCTTTCAGATAGACAATGTTTTTCAGCAATGGGTAGTAGAGCTGTAGCCAAGGTGGTAGAGTGACTTTCTTGTCATTCCTGTATCCTACTTCCACCTCCCCAGAAGCAACTGAAGGGCAATTCAGCCTCACTGTTGGTTGGGTTGATGGGCTACAGGCAGTTCTTGATGTCACTTCAAAGGTAATTAGTTCATAAACCCTTCAGCTGCCTCTTGAAACACCTGATTTTAGATCACCGTAGTATGTTAGAGATGTGCAACATTTTGAAGGCCCAAGCTTCCATATGTATGAAGAAGCCACCATATATTACATTTGAAGAAAATGCCATTTTAATTGAATTTATCGAATTTATTGAATATCAATGGTGTGAGGAATAAATTAATGCAATTATTCCAGATTTCAGTAATAATCCATAAAATGACAACTTTAAAGTTTGGCACTTAGGAAGGGCCATCCAAGACTTTGGAGATTCACCTGCAGTTGTTGGGCACTAAATTAGGTAGTATCAATGCCCCTTGAAATAAGTTTGGTACAAAATAAATGCAGCCCTACTCAAGAGGTTATCTTTTACAATGGGATATAACTAGTTGTGTAATGTCCTTTTTCCTAAAATGGTGTCCTAGATTATTTAATTTGGAAGCTTATGGACAAGATGAATTTAGCTCAAAGTGGATCTATTTGGAGAGACAAGTGCCATGAAGTTGACAAGGCTGTTGGCAACTCTAAAAGACAATAGAATTATTTTATGAGTTGACATTGGGCAACTCCCATGATGGACCATCATAAATGCAAAAAGAGATCAAAGTATTGGTGTTCACCTGAAGATGCTTGGAAATGGTTTCTGATAGAAATAATTTGATGGGTGCTCAAGTTTTCACACTTGGTGGTTTAGAATCTTAAAAGTGGATGCCACCTTTAAGATATAAAGCTTTGCAATAGAAAATTCATTTATATAGGACCCTAAAATGCTTTCCTAAGGTAACATTTCATATTAATTCAAGCTAATAATATAATTCAGCACTGTCAGATGGCACAGTCCTTATGAAGCTGGTAACACACAAATCTGTAGCGATTCTAGACTTTCTATCCCACCACTCTTGTGCTGAAAATCTGGGGCGGGGAGTTTCTTTTATTTCATAGCATCCCTACAAGCCCACTTTTTGAAGTAGTGGTCCTCTTTTGATTAATGTAAGGTATAACCCATGGAACTACAGATGTAGAATATGCTTTTCAGGAAGTGCTCACAATCTAAGGAAGTCTAGAAAGCAAGTCAAGTTGAGGAAGAATTCTGCCTTGAATATTGTGTAACAGGTAGTCCTTGACTTATGACCACAGTTGGGACTGGAACATCTGTTGCTAAATGAGGAATTGTTGAATCTCATCCAGTTTAATGGTGAATCTCATCCAATTTAATGACCTTTTTTGCCATGGTTGTTAAGGTGAATCACCTTGCTTTTAAGTAAATCACACAATTATTAAGCAAATCTGGGTTCCCCCAGTGACTACTTGTTGGGAAAGTCACAAATGCAGATCACATGACCCTGAGATTCAGCAGCTGTCATAAATATATGCTGGTTGCCAAGCACCCCAATTTTAATCACATGACCATGGGGATGTTGCAATGGCTGTGTCAGAACCAGTTGCAAGTCACTTTTCTCGGTGCTATTGTAACTTTGAATAGCCACCCCCCAAAAAGGTTGCAAATCAAGGACTAGTTGCAGTCATCCATGTAGCTTTATTACCAGCAATACAAGATTGATTTAGAATTGCTTTCTTCTAGGGTGATGGTTGGTCTAGGACTGGGCTCCCCAAACTTGGCAACATTAAGACTTGTGGACTTCAACTCCCAGAATTCTCCAGCCAGCTGGCTGGAGGATTCTAGGAGTTAAAGTCCACGAGTCTTTAAAGTTGCCAAGTTTGGGGAGCTCTGGTCTAGGATATATCTGTGGTTTTCTCTGCAAGTCTACCTTGTATTCTCTGGAGGTATCCCACACCCAAACAAAGCCAGCCAGTTGCTCTAAATCAGAGGTGTCTAATCTTGGCAACTATAAGACTTGTGGACTTCAAGTCCCAGAATTCTACAGCCGGCCATTAAAATTACCAAGGTTGGACATCTCTGCTCTAAATGAGCAGGCTGCTCTCTTCTAGGCAAAATAACTATCTGTTCTGGCTTCCAAACCTATTAGTATTTTAAAAAAAGAGTCTTAGAATAAATGGAATCCCTCTTATGACTATGGTTAGGACCTTCACACCTGCAGGGTTGATTCTGGAAATATGCTTTTATTCTGAATTGTGTCCTACTGTTTCTTAGCGAACCACATAGGAACTCTACTCAGATATTCTGCATTAGTATTTTTGAAACTTGGCAACTTTAAAATGTGTGGATTTCAATTCTCAGAATTGTCAGCATGTCGATTCAAAAACATTGCTCTGCCTGCTCTCTTGTGGTTAAGACCAAATACTGCCTCAGGTCTATCAAAATATTACATCTTCCATAACTCTTAAGAACATGTCTTATAATATTACAGAAGAACTTTCTACCAGGCCTCTTAAATGGACTGTTTGAAGGACACCTTTTGCATCTTAATATATATTGTGCAATTATGTTTATTCAATGGACACATTCCTATATTTCTTTTTCTTTTTTTATAAATGTAGATGGAGTAAATAATTTATACTTCTAGATATTAACAGGTCTGTGAATCTGGACAGGAGTCCTCTAACCATTTTCATGCTAGCTATTTTTATTTTTCAATGGCAATAAGATCCTTCTGTTGTGTGGGAAGGTAGGGATACACTGAAGTATTTTTATGTACAGTTTTGAAATGTATTATTTTTCATAAACAATCATTAAAAGTATTTGTTTTTATATCAACTAAAACCAACTGAAGTAAGGCAGTTTGCATGGGACTTGCCTATGTGTGTGTGGAAAGGGAAAGACATTGAAATGCATTTATCCCAAACTTTCCTGAACTAAAACTCCAGGTTTCAGAATTGTTTTCTTTTTACAACAAGGACTAAAATGATAACCGATATAAGGATAGGAAAACAAAAACATATAGAAACACAAGGTTAAAAAGAAATAAAATCCCAGCCCCAAACAAAAATCAATTAAAATAAGGATTGTCTTCAGAAGTTGTGGCTGTTCCATCACTACATACTTTTAAGAAGAAACTGGACAACCATTTATCTGGAATGGTAAGGCTCTCCTGCTAGCAGACCTCCAAAATCCCTCCCAACTCTGTTATTCTGTTAAACAAGGAAAAAAAATGCTGCATTCTCAAATCAAAATTTGCTATTGGTGGATTCCATGCATTGCAAAATATAGTACAGCTAACTTAAGGCACTGTTTTAACCCAGGATGATACATGGGCTAAAGTTATTTGACAAAGGCGGTTGCAATGTTCTAAAGAACTTATCTGGAAAATTGTTTGCTTGGGTGTAGAGCAGTGGTGTTTGTTTCTTCCAGTAGCTTAGTTAATGATTTCCCAGAGTGATGTTTGTATTTCTTTTCTAGAAGAAAACCATGTCATTGACGCTGTGTTTCAGTATGTTGTTGACATACATGTAGACATACCTGTCTGTATTTAAAGCTCAGTTAGATCAGCCTGGAGCCTTTCTGAAATCGATTGGTATATGAAGACTTGACACATTTATTTTCAGATCCATGGAAATGGGTGATAATTAAATACAGCATAAGGGGATTTTTTTATTGCACTTTATACAGATTTAGTTGGCCATCTTATAACAAACTCTGGGTGGTTCCCAATTGAAAATTAAAACATAAAAGCGTATTAGAACTATTAAAACCAAACACATAAATATAAATGTGGTGCCAACCAAAGTTCTAATGTGCAATTATCTAATCTCCTGGTGCTTAGGGGAGAAAAGTCAAATCTTCAAAGCCTCATAGAAGGTTAAAAGGCTGGAGGCTGGCTGAATGTTCCATAGGGCAGTGGCTGCCATGGAAGAGGCCACAATAAGGCAAGCATCCTGGCTCCCATCTGATGACAATATTTAGCAGAAAAAAGTAGGAGTGTGTGCCCACCCTATCTGGCCCTGTAGGACAGGTAGATGTTCTTTAGGGAAAGATGGTCTCGCAGATAATCCAGTCATATAGGAGTTTAAACACACAAATGCACATACAATATCAACGTTCCTATTGACAAACCCAACCAAAGCAAACACAACCAAGACGATCCAAACTCTTAATGCAAAACTTTATTGAGTACATCATTTCGGCACAGATGGGGCAAAACCAGATCTGGCTATTTCCCATGTAACCCCACATAAAATATAGATTCTCTCTCCCCCTATTAGACCAGGTCACATTGTCCAATTCAGTCTTATCATATTGTTATGAGAAAGTGTTTTGGCTCTGGCAAACACCTGCTGAAGTGTCCTTGGTTCTCATGGCTATCTTCTTGATGTCTGGAGCTTACATTCCATCAACCCCTGGTTTGTTGGCAAGCTGAGAAGCAATAATGGTTGGAACAGCAAAAGTGCACTTCGAAACTTGACAGGCGACCTCCGTAAAATGAAGAAGATACTTGGAAAACAATAATTACATATCATTTACTTTGAACTCCTCCCTGGAAGAGCCCTAGCTTCTGAGGGTACTTGCCTGGAGTCTGCCTATTAAGCAGTCTGCCTTAATATGATGGGCTTTGATCCACCTTGCCTCTGTAATTGGATAGCCTTTCCATTGCACCAAGCATTGCAGCTTTCCTGTATAGAGCCTAAAATCTAAGATTCATTTAATCTCATAGTATCTTTCATCCCACCCACCCCCACACACAGTATAATTAGGCCTGGGGCATCCTTTTCAACTGACCTTAAGTTAAAGCCTTGAATTGATTTCAGCAAATTGTATGGAATACTGGGTGCACTTTCCCTAATATCTTGGGCAATTTTAATTCTATTGTGACTGGGTTGATCACCTTCACTATGGGGAAGGGTTTTCCACTAAAAAGCTTTAAGTATTTTATGGACAGGTGCATCTTGTCCCCTATGTGGAACTCTCTTTGGGGAGTCCAGTTTTTATTGGCTTGCTTTTTCTGACTCTCCGTTACTTTAGCTATGGCCTTTTTTTACATTTCACTATGTGTTTTGGAGAGAATTTACCCACTCTGTTAGGTATACAGATGAGAGAGGTTCTCTTGGATACTCTGGAATAGGTATGAATTCCACCCTTATAACTATTTTAAAAGGGGTGAGCCCAGTGCGACTATGCACTGTATTGTTGTATGCAACTTCAGCAAATGGCAGTTCTCTCCAATTTGACAGCTGATAGTTGATATACCAACATAAGTACTGCTCCACCATTGCATTAGTTCATTCCATGACTCCGTTCGTGCTCAGATGGAATGCAGAACTGAGCCCCTGGGAGGACCCTATTAGCCTTATGAATTCCCACCAGAAATTGGCCATAAATTGAACCCCTCTGGCTGAGATGATGTGTTTCAGCAGTCTATTGAAGTACAATTGAAGTACTCGCCCACCACATCTGCTTTGGGGAGAGTTCATGAAACCCCCCTGGGTTTCTTAATGCCTCTAGATTTTTGTGGTCAGTCCATACTTTGAAAAGGACTTTACTGCCTTCTAAGAACTGTCTCCACGTCAGCAGCGCCCAACGCACTGCGAAGACGTCTTTCTCCCATACTGCCCAATGCTTCTCTTTTCATTCAATGTTTGGGACATTTAGGCACATGGTTACAGTTTTCCCTCTTTGTTCTTTTGGAGGAGAACTTCCCCCACTGCCACACTGCTGGCATCTGCCTGGATCATAAATGGTTCCTCAGGGTTGTGGTTCTTTAGGAGAAGCTTAGCCACAAACAGTCTCTTAAATTTTTCAAAGGCCCCATTCCACTGTCCAGTTTAGTGGCTGGCTGGGCTAGGGCTCCCCCCCATCAGTAGTTCCATGATCAATAAGGTGATCTTTGCAAAGGAGGGGATAAATTGCCTACAGAAATTTGTGAAGCCCATGAAACTTTGCAATTGTTTGCGGGTCCGTGGGGCTTGCCATTCTAAAATGGCTTTCACCTTCCCTGGTCCATTTTCACCCCCTCACAAGACATTTCTATATCCTAAATAGTCTAGGCTGGTCTTATGGAATTCTCATTTTGACAGTTTAGCATATAACTTAGCTTTTAGGAGTTTTTCCAGTACTTTGCATACTAGTTTCATATATTCCTCCATCATCTCAGAGTAGATGAGAATGTCATTCAAACACACCAGGACCCCTTTGTATAGGTGCTCATGCAGCACTTCCTTTATCAGCATGAACATGGCTGGGATTCCTTGTAATCCAAAAGGTATCACCCTAAACTGGTAGCATCCTAAAGGGGAATTGAAGTTGGTCTTCCAATCGTCACCTTCTTTGATTCTCACTTGGTAGTATGCCTCCCTGGGGTCCAGTTTGGTAAACACTTTGCCTTTGGCTAAATGTCGCAACATGTCTTTCATGTGTGTGTTTTCCATGCACACACCCCTTAAATCTATGCATAATCTCAATGATCCATCCTTTTTCTCTTTGAATAGCATAGGGGCTGCTATTCAGGACTTTGTGGGCTGAATGAAGACCCTGGCCAGGTTTTTATTGATGTAGCCTCTTGGATGCCTTTTTGTGTGCTCAAATCCTCCCCTCTTTGCTGGTTTGGCTCAGTCCATTTCCTTTTTGGGGAATCATGTCCCTTTCCCATCATTGCTACATGTCTCTCTCCCTTGTCCCACTGCATAATGGGTTTCCACTTGGTAAGCCAGGCTAACCCCAATATCATGGCTTTTGCCATTTTTGGGTCAACCATGAACTGAATGGTCTCTTGACGGGTTCCTACATTTAGGTGTACCGGTTCTGTTAGGTAGGAGGCGGGCAAGCCCTCTGCACTTGAAGCCATCAATCTGCTTAAATTTCATGGGTTGGCATAGATTTCTCACTCGGAGTTCCAATTTCCACACTGTCTACAGGTTGACAAAGCATAGGTTGCGCGCTGAGTCTATTAGGGCTTTTATGACCTCCTTCGCCCCTGAGTGGGGTAGTACAATCTCCACTTGGGCAGATGGGAGTGATGATCTCACTTTGTTTTAATTTTGGTAGATCTGGTTTAATGTCAACGTTCTGACTGATGAACCCAACCAAAGCAAGCACAACCGAGACAATCCAATTTCTTAATGCAAATCTTTATTGAGTATATCATTTTGGTACAAATGAGGGCAAAACCAGATCTGGCTATTTCCCATGTAACCCCACATAATCAAAGTATAGATTCTCCCTCCTCCTATTAGACCAAGTCACATTGTCCAATTCAGTCTCATCGTATTGTTATGAGAAAGTCTTTTGGCTCTGGCAAACACCTGCTGAAGTGTCCTTGGTTCTCATGGCTGCCTTCTTGATGTCTGGAGCTTACATTCCATCACCCCCTTCCCTCCCCCCTGGTTTGTTGGCAAGCTGAAAAGCGATAATGGCAAAAGTGTGCTTCGAAACTTGACATACAATGCAAAAAAAAAAGCAGCAACCACCTTCCTTATCATCCAGCATTGGAAAAACCCCAGGACAAAAACCAACATGATTTGCAATTGTGATTTGAATATAGAGACCGAATAAGGAAGGCACAAGAGGAAAAATGCTATGAGTTCTGAGCAGCAGTGAGTGCAAGGTATGAGAAGGCACACTGGGTTAGCCTTCCATATCACAAGCATGATTCAACCTGGCCATAATTGTTTGCTCTCGCTTACCTACAAGATAAAGAACAGTTTTACTTGGTCTCAGTGGAGTTTCAGTTCGCCTAGGAAAGTCATCGCCTGTTATTTTTCCTGAGAAATGGACCCCCACATGGTCTTTTGGAAATGTCGAGTTCCCTGCTTCCTGTTCTTCATTTGGTCTCTTAGTAAGTACCTTAGATTTATAATTAAAATTTATTGTAAGTCCACTTTAAATGTACCATAATTTTATTATCATTTACTTTATGTGCAATTCAATATGAAAAGATAATATCATTTCTTGCCCAGAATCAGAGAGAGAGAGAGAGAGAGAGAGAGCGCAATTTTCCCCTTGTGAGGTTGACTGTACAATCTTCAAGTACTCCTTGATGACCCAGGCCCAATAGTAGAAGCTGAAAGAGTTTTACCTCACTTTTGCAGGCAAAGATAGCATGACATTTATATTTTTCACCTGGTAATAAAACCCTTATTACTGCTTTATAAAGAGCATTGAATATTTGCAATGAAATAGCAAAGCTTTTGAAATAGCAAGGCACCAATCCTTCTATTTTGATTGATATTAATAATGGTTGCAGAAGAATACTTGGTACAGATAGTCCTCAGTTAACTTGATGGGGTTTCCATCATAGAGCATTGTGGTTATTAAGTGGGTCACCACATGACCTGACTTGATTTTACGACCACTTTCATGTGGTTGTTTAGCAAAATCCTGGGTCTGAGTCAGAAAACAGAATAACAGTGTTGAATCAAATTGGATGTCTCTGAATAGATTTGATGATCTGAATTATTTTGGTTGGTTGGTTGGTTTTCTCCAAATTGATTTAAAAATGAAATTAAAGCAAAATGTTGAACTGGGTCAATTTAATTTCCCAAAGGGATGGAATCAACTCTCAACAACAATGAAAAGGTTGTGGTTAGAATGACTCAGAATCAAACTGTGCTATTAAATGGAAGGAAATTGCATACTAATACAGGGGGATAAGATCACGCCATTAGGAAAGTGCATGGAGTATTTTCTTAAAACTAGCACCTTAAGAAAGAAAGAGGCACTAATTCAAGGCCCAAACTAGTTTAACAGAAGGACTAGGGGATGACATGATAGCAGTCTTGAACAGCTGTCACAGAGAAAAAGGAGTCAATTTATTCTCCAAAGCTCCTGAGGGAAGAGCAGGAATTATGGAAGCTTGTTAAAGAGAGATCCAACCTAGAATTAAGGAGAGATTTCCTGTCAATGAGAACAATTAATCAGTGGAACGGCTTGCCTCCAAGAAGTTATGGGTGATCCATCACTGGAGGTTTTTAAGAAGGGACTTTGTCTACAATGGTGTCGGATCTCCAGCTTGAGCCCCAAGATGCCTTCCAAATCCCATTGTTCTGTGTTCTGACCATTTCTTTTCCATTCCCCTCACAGACTGTGGGGTATGTGTGGAGGTGACTGTGCCACGTGATCCAGTGATGCAGCAGAAAGGTTCAAATGTGGAAATTCCTTGTCACTATAAAACATCTGTTGGCAAAAACTTTGTTTTGGAATGGAGGTTTGCCGGTGGTTCAACGGCCCCTGATGCTGGAACACAGGTGAAGCGAGAGCAAGGGCCATTTGCTCGGAAAACAGAGGGTGAAGAAAGTATATAGGGAGGGTTAGGAAGAAGAAGGGAAGTAAATCCACAACATTTCACTTGAATTTTGGTTCTAAAATTAGTATTAGCCTAAAACCAACAAGACTCCATGTGGCGTCCAAATAATTGGAGATGGGATAGAGGTGCAAAAGATGCAAAACAGAGAAGGAGAAATAGCAATAGCACTTAGACTTATATACTGCTTCATTATGCTTTACAACCTTCTCCAAGCGGTTTACAGAGTCAGCCTGTTGCCCCCAACAATTTGGGCCCTCAGAAGGATGGAAAACTGAGTCAACCTTTACCTAGTCAAGATTGAACTCCTGGCAGTGGGAAATACTGGAATACTGCATTCTAACCATTGCACCCCCAAATCTTACTCTTCTTGTCTTCACCCAGGGGTGAAATTCAAAATTTTCCTCTACTGGCTCTATAGGCGTGGCTTGGTGGGTGTGGCTTGGCGAGTCTCAATCTCTAAAAGGAAGAAGGTGGGCGGGCATGGGCGGGGCCAACCGATTCAAATTATCCCTGTGAGGTCATTGAATTTCACCCCGCTCCCTCCCAATCAATTGATTGGTTAAAATGTTTTAGATTTCTTGAAGATCGTGAGTTCCTCTCCATAAAAAACCAAGGTGGGAGCATGCTAAAGGAGGGGTGGTGTACGTACCCCATCAGCCACTTCTTCATCAGCTCCATCGCCTTCTTTGCAGCTTTCAAGGCATCTCCAGATTGGGCTGCCAAAATTAGATAGCAAAATAATTAAAATTCAGCAGTGGGACCTGGGAATTTTGAAAAAGGAAGGGATGGGAATGGAAACACTTTTGTTCCCACCCTTAACCCTTCCCCAGACTCCTGGAAAATGGAACAAAATTATGCCATGGAAATTCAAGAGGAAAAAACTGCCGATGGGGGAAGGTGGATCACTCCAAATTTTTATCTTATAGATGCCTCCTGCCAAAAATAAATACATAAATCTAATATTCACCCAGCCCAATCCACCCTGACTCTCAGGGGAATTTTTCAGGTTGGGAAACATGAATAACTAGGATGGCTTTAGAGTGATGGAAAAATATGGAATAAAACAATCGCTTCTCCAGTTCTTCCCAGATCTGCAATTATGGAATCTGTTCTGATACATCATCCATTTAAAAAAAAATACTCAGAACATCTTGCAGATAAGGTACAAATCCTCATTCATCCTCTTCTGCAGTGGAAGAAATTTTATGAAAAGAGAACAATGGATGTTGGCATAGTATAGATAGTTTAAGGAATGCAGAGAGTCTTTCACATTATAGATAGTCCTCAACTTACAGCCACAATTGAGCTCCAAATAAATTTCTGTTAAGTGAGACATTTGTTAAACTGATTTTGCCTCATTTTATGACCTTTTTCGCCACAGTGGTTAAATGAATTTAATAAGTTAGTAACCTGATTGTTAAGTGAATCTGGCTTTCCCGTTGAGTTTTCCTGTCAGAAGGTTGCAAAAGGGGATCATATAACTTTGGGACACAGTGATGGTCATAAATATGAACCAGTTGCTGAATTTTGATCACAGGATCATAGAGATGCTGGAAAGATCAATAACAGTGAAAAAAACAGTCACTTTTTTCCAGTGCTGTTGTAGATTTTGTTGTAGCTGTTGTAGACATCAGGTCACAAAATGAATTGTTGCAGGAAGTGGTGGGATTCTTTTTTTTTTTAAACTGGTTCTGTGGGCGTGGCTTGGTGGGCGTGGCAAAAGAAGGATACTGTAAAATCTCCAGTCAGAGGTGGTATTTGCCGGTTCTCCGAACTATTCAAAATTTCCATTACCAGTTTTCCAGAACTGGTCAGAACCTGCTGAATACCACCTCTGATCCAGATAAAGAAGAATACTGTAAAAAGTATATGTGGAAATGTATACATGTCTTCATGATTGCTTTTGTAAACAATTTGCAAGGATATTTGCAAATTGAGGCAAAAATGAATGAATTTAAGATTGGAAGTCAGAAACTGAATGTGAAATTTGCCTAATTGCTGTCTATGGAGATTCTCAATCATCCAGATCATGATTGTTGTCACACAGGTGCTTTTCCAAAAGGCATCTGTTTGAATTGTGTGAGAAAAGCTTTTTGCAAACATACTTTAAAATGGTAAGATTCAATTTTTTTTACTACCGGTTCTGTGGGCATGGCTTGGTGGGCATGGCAGGGGAAGGATACTGTAAAATCTCCAGTCAGAGGTGGTATTTGCCAGTTCTTTGAACTACTCAAAATTTCCACTATCGGTTCTCCAGAACTGATCAGAACCTGCTGAATACCATGTCTGGTTGTAAATCCAGGACCACCTGTACTGAGTCTTCGTACAGGTAGTCCTGGTACAAAGGTAACCCTCCCATCTCATTACAGATTCTGTATTTTGCAAATAATGTGCTCTACAAACCAAGCAGGCAGGCTGACCGGCTAAGCCTCCTTCATCAACCTCCCACGCTGGGAGATGCTTCCATCCAGTTAAACAACATCCGTGCATCGGATGCTGGCACTTACATCTGCGAAGTGAATAACCCTCCAGATTTCGATGGCACTGGTACTGGGCTTGTGAATCTCGTTGTTTTAAGTAAGTTCCATTTTATTATTTTAAATATTGAGTTGGTTGGCGTACACACAGTTGTAGCTCTTTTATTCATTGCATAAGATGGACCGAGATTAGGGCTCATCGGTTTGAGCTGCAAGCAGGTAAAATTGTCTTGATCATTACCCAAAATGTTTTATCCTGAATCTCATCAATAAAGGCATCTGTCAAAGTTGTTTAACAAATGCATTTAACTGTGGGAGGGAGACACCCTTACCTGCTGGCTGTGAGTGATGCGGATTAGAGTCTATCAGGACTAGAAAGTTCTGGAATAGGCAATTCTCTATGGCTTTGTTAGTTAGGGGCTATATGACTATGGTTTTCCAATAGATGTGGAAGTCCGCTTATTAAGGAATATTGAATAGACATAGCAACTGAGAAGGAGACAGATGTCAGCCATGTCACAGACAAAGCCACCAGGTCCGGCAAGGCTGAAGGAGTCTGCTGATCAAAGGTTGATGGTAGTCAGTAGTCCTATTTTTAAGTAGTTTTTCTTTTTAATGTACAGATTTTACATATGGAATAAGAAATAAATTCAAAGAAAAAAAATAGTAAACATAAAACTAAAAAAGAAAGAAAAAAGGGGGAAAAAGAGACAAAGACAAAAGGAAATCAAAAGGAAAAATAACAGTGTAAGGTCCCAGAAGTTTCCCCGAGCCACGGAGATGTCAAACAGTGAGACTCAAGACGAGGCTTGCAAAAATAGCAGCGTTTTTATTCTTTGGCCAAAGCAAAACATACAGACAAAATGCATGTAAGGAATAGCCACACCCTGCAAGAGTGGCTCAGAGTATTATATACATTTTAAGCTGTCAGACACTAAGTTTATCCAATCAGAGACAAAGTTTTGTGATTAATGTGGGCAATGTCCTGCCCATGCCCTCCCCTTCTTTATCCATGGAGCGTTCTTTGTCCGCGCTCTGTCCATACTTCGTTATTTTACATAGTATCCCTCCTTGTGTATTCGTGCTCCTAGGCAGCCCCCCCTTATCTATGGAGCAGGATGTTCCTGGGAATTGTCTCCACAGATGTGTCTAGCTGTGAAGCAAATTGCAGAGGCGAGAAACCAGATAGAAAAGGATACAATTCTCTTACAGAATGAATTCCTAACAAATGATTCCCATCCTTAGCAAAATAGCACAGGCAACTTCTTTAACTGAAGCAATGAGCGAAGGTTAGATTGATTTCATGTCAATATGTCCTTTCAACAGAAAATAACAGAAGGAATGAAGGCGTGCATAAGCGCACCAACGTGCCTACCGTCCCTGTCCTATTGTTTCTTTTATATTTTATTTTTCTTATATGTATCCATGTATTCATAACTTCGTTTTACTTATACCTATTATCTTGTAAGCAATTGACAAATAAATAAAAATAAATAAATATAATTATATATATATATTTCAAAAACCCCTTTGTCTCTGAGATTGCATCATATTTCTCTTATTTCTATAATCTATTATTTGAAATCATTAAAGCCATAAATCACAAAATTGTTTTCTTTTTAATGTGAAAAGTCCATAAGGAGTTTCTAGTCGTTGATGAATGCCAATAACAACTTTTTTTCTAATTAAAGAAGTCAGTTTGGTCACTTCAGCAAGTTCTGTCAATTTCACCTACCATTCCTCGCTGATGGATAGTGTCCCATCTTTCCATCTTCCTACTTATAATAATCTTGCCACAGCAGTCATATATTGAAATTATCTTCCATGAATCTTTTGCAATTGTGTATCCATCAGTCCTAAAAGGAAATGTTCTGGCTTCAACTGAATAGTAATCTTTAAAATTTTCTCTATCGTGTATGTATTTGTACTGTATTCAAAACATTTAGTGTTTTTACATGTCTACCAAGATAGTAACTAGTTCTAGAGTACAAGTGTCAAATTCAATTTCATTGAGGGCCACATCAGGGTTGTGTTTGACCTTGAGGGGGGGGACGGGGGACAGTGGCCAGGATGGGCATGGCCCGTTTAACATCACTCAAGGGACCGTTTTGAGCTATGATAGCCTCCTGCAACCCTCTACCAGTGAAAACGGAGCCCAGGAGGGTTGTGCACAGCCTCCCTGAGCTCCGTTTTCAGTGGCAGAGGACAGCAGGAGGCGGTTGCGGCCTAAAACAGAGCCCAAGATGGCCGCACATGGCCCTTCTCAGCTCCATGTTCATTGGCAGAGGCACCGTGGGCCGGTCTGTTGCTGTTTCCAGGGTAGGCCTGTGGGCCAGATCTAACCACCCCGTGGGCCGGATCCAGCCGTGGGCCTTGAGTTTGACATTCCTGTGATGTCAAAGAGATGTCTGAGTCAAGCTCCTCAAGCAAAGGAGGCAAAAGGATCTGTACCACCCACATATTTTGACTTCTTTGAGTTTCTGATATTGAATTCATCCTTTCTCATCAGTGCCACCATCCCCACCAGTCTGTAAAGGGTCCACCACTGCACATATTGGATCAGATGTCACCTTCTCCTGCAGTTCCTCTGAAGGTGTGCCTACCCCGATTTATTCTTGGACTCTTCTGGATTCTAAACAGCCACTTCCTACTTCCAACATGGTGCAAAGTAGGTGAAGGGCAGCCTTCCTTGGTAAAGGTCATGCTGAAGCAGAAAGTAGGGTGGGTGGGTGGGTGGATGATTGTAAACCAAGCACACTGGTATAATTGCAGACAGGAGACAGATGGACTATCTTTCAACTTGTTTTGGGTTTAACCAACACTGACCTGCTCTATGAGTATAAATGCTCTTCTGAGTAGATATCAGTTACTATGTAGCTCCAGACCACGTGGTTGAGAAAATGGGTTTGGAGGCTCCATATATTTGATCAAAACAAGTGGAAGATGTGGAGGCAGATGTGTTCAATGATGGGAGAACTTTATGGAATATTGTTCCCCATAACAACTTTATTAACATAGCGATCTTCCCCATACTGTTATTAAGGGGGAAATTATTCCACAAGAGAAAGGTCAATTAAAGAATAATAATTCTTTCAGAATGTTGTAGTCTCCAACATAAGGCTGGGGGAAAGCTGTTCTTCAGGTTGTATTTTCAAATTGGCCTTCTCAAAATATTGAAGGACATTCTCAACAAAGGCTGGATTGGAATAGCAACTTTCCCCCCTTATTTTTATCATGTCTTCTGACTGCAGGTGGATGTTCCTGGATATGCCCTGCTATTCTTTTTGCCCATCTGTCCTACCTAATGTCTGTTACAATCCTTATGCTGTGTTTTTTCTTCTAGGGCTTCTAGGTCTTTTGCAGGGGTGGGATTCAACCAGTGTTGCTACTGGTTTGGTGACTACGTTTTGTTTGTAAACATCTTAAATAAACCAAAAGACCAAGTAGCCCCAATGAAAACTTATAATACTCGTAACACCTGGACAGACTCAACCATAGTTCCAACTTGGAAACCCGGCTTTCCTAAACTAAACCAAATCCAAGAACACTAGGGAATTCCTAGACGCTTGCCACTCCATCCACCCCTGGCAGGGCAAACTATTGAACAGGCAGCAAACTCCACACTCAATAGCACTGATGATGTTGACTTAGTCAGGTAATAAAATGTCTGCAGGCCACCAACCAAGCTCAAGAACACTAAGGTCAAGAACACTAAGAACTCCACAGTTCAACCCTGAGCTATAGTTATTCAACTGGGAGTTACTTTCTTATTCTATTTTGGTTTCCTTTCCCCAGACCAAGAAAAGGGAACTCTTGTATTGACCAACCTCACACTTCAATTGTCTGGTACCTACCGCTGCACTGCCACCAATGAGTTTGGACACCATAGTTGCCAAATCTCCCTCCATGTGACAGGTGAGGACTTGTCAGTACAGCAAGGAACACTTTTTGTTAATCTTTCAGAGGACTTGATAACGGTAAGGATATTTTCATGCAAGACTCTTTAACTGGCTTGTTTAGAAACTGAACAGCAGGTATTTGCATATCTTATTAAGTCAGAATAGTTTTAACCTTGGCTTTGTTTTCGTGGCTTACTAGGTGTGCTTTGTGAATGATTCACTATATATATTATAATTTGGTAACTAGGTTAGGAAAAATGTGTGAATGGAAGTAGCAAGTAAACACCTGACTTCAGCTTCTCATAAAAGATTTGGAATTTTGTTCTAGATTTTGGACAGTAATGCCATTCGGTCTATTAGGTTTATAAGCTAGATCTTAATGCGTTTCACTGGGTCTTGGCCCTGATAGACTGCCCCTTCCCGTTCTTTAAAAGAAGTCCTGGTCCTTTGATCCTATCCATTAAACCTTGAGTTGATTACTCAGTCTGCACAAAGATTCTCATTGTCCCAGCCAAATCTCTATGTGTTTATAGTGCCATCTAGTGACACACTCTTTACATGCATTTTTTGCTCAGACTTTCTGGGCAGACAGGCACGGTGCCAACCACAGGTTGAGACACCATTACTCATTGTTTTGATTTTCTAAGAATCTTCTGGAAACATTTGGGAGGGTCCAGAGGCATTCTTATGAATGCTAAAAACTGGAAATTGGCTTTGCTTCATCCTAAAAAGGTAAAGGTAAAGGTTTCCCTCACACATACGTGTTAGTCGTTTCCGGCTCTAGGGGGCGCTGTTTATCTCTGTTCCAAAGCCAAAGAGCCAGCGCTGTCCAAAGACGTCTCCATGGACATGTGGTCGGCATGACTAACCACCGAAGGCGCACGGAACGCTGTTACCTTCCAACCAAAGTGGACCCTATTTTTCTACTTGCATTTTTTACATGCTTTCAAATTGCTAGGTTGGCAGAAGCTGGGACAAGGAATGGGAGCTCACACTGTTATGCAGCGCTAGGGATTCGAGCTGCTGACCTTTCTGATCCACAAATTCAGCATCTTAGCCACCACATCCCTCTCTTGCTTCATCCTAGGTCCCCGTTATTTTTGTTTTGTTTCAGGGAAAAGAATCTTGAAAACCAAATGAAGTCGGATGGGAAAGGGATCACGGTGGGCTTTTGTGGCAGCCTCCATGGTTTTCGGAGTACTCCAGAGCACCATCTGACCTGCCCTTCTCCCTCCTGCCCCAATTTTTCTTGGCCTCATTTAGACATTCTAGCAAAAGAGATAAGCTGTGAAACTTTTCATGCACTGCAACCCGTGCAGGTTGCCTTGAAAGCTGAAAAAAAGACGGTGACATGTTAAAATATTCCAAGAAGAGAGAATCCAACAAGGCTAAGATTTTACTGATCTTTGCTGTGCTAGCTTTCTATTGGCAAGCTGTCAAAGAGCAGTTTTCCGACCTGTATCTTTCTTCCTTTTCCCCTTCACAGCAAGAAATTTTTTTTTTATCATTGGGTAGCAGAATATCAGACTTGCTCCAGTTAGGTTCCTTAGGAAAGAAAAACCCTCGACTCCATTTCGTTGAAGTGATAGGTTCTTTTACTAAAAGATGCAGGATGCAGCAATCAGGGTAGAACTAAATTTCTCACATGAAACAGGTTACAAGTTTTCTCCTCATCCCAGCCTTCCCTACATAGCCAGTCCATCTTTAGCCAATGAAGATCTGGGTAGGTGTTTTGAGAACGCTGAGATGTTTGAGGTAGTCCACATTCCAATCTCAGGATGGGTGGCCTTGAGAGCTGGCACAAACTGGTTCCGTGCTTCAATCGATATAGTCAGCTGACTCCGTCGCTGGCTATTGGGGGAGAGATCTCATCCCCCACAAAGAGGGCTCGCAATTTGGGCGTCCTGCTGGATGCACGGCTGTCTTTAGAAGACCATATTACGGCCATCTCCAGGGGGGCTTTTTATCAGGTTCGCCTGATTCACCAGTTGCAGCCCTTTCTGGATCAGGATGCTTTATGTACGGTCACTCACGCCCTTGTCACCTCTCGCCTGGACTACTGAAACGCTCTCTACATGGGGCTCCCTGCAGGGAGCACCCGGAGACTCCAACTGGTACAAAATGCGGCCACGCGGGTTGTTATGGGGGCGTCATGAAGCTCCCATGTGACGCCTCTCCTGCGCGAGCTGCATTGGCTGCCGGTGGTTTTCTGGGTTCGCTTTAAGGTTCTGGTTTTGACCTTTAAAGTGATCCATGGCATTGGACCAGGTTATCTGCAGGACTGCCTTCTGCCGGAAATCTCCCACCGACCTGTGCATTCCCACAGGGAGGGCCTTCTTCGGGTGCCGTCAGCTTCCATGTGTCGCCTGGTGGCCCCTTAGGGGTAGGGCCTTCTCTGTGGGGGCCCCCGCCCTCTGGAATGGTCTGCCTCCGGAGATACGCAATAATATGGACCTGAGAGCTTTCAGACGTGCATTAAAAACCTGGCTCTTCGAGCAGGCCGGCCTAGGCTGAAATGAGATTTTTAATTTAGTATTTGCGTTTTAATCGGGATTTTTAAATTTGGGTTTTAATAACTTATTGGGGGAGGGTATAATTTTAGACAGCCTAAAATATTTAATTTATTTTTAACTTTTGTAAATTGTAACAAAGTTTTATGGTTGGCTGTGCACCGCCCTGAGTCCTCCGGGAGAAGGGCGGTATATAAATATAATAAATAAATAAATAAATAAATCAGAATCAATCAGCTGGAAGGAACCTTGGAGGTCTTCTAGTCCAGCCCCCTGCTCAAGCAGGAGAACCTATACCATTTCAGACAAGCGACTGTCCAATCTCTTCTTAAAAACCTCCACTGACGAAATACCCACAACTTTTGAAGGCAACTTCTGTTCCACTGGTTAATTGTTCTCACTGTTAGGAAGTTTCTCCTTAATTCCAGGTTGCTTCTCTTCTTGATTAGTTTCCATCCATTGTTTCTTGTCTTCCCTTCTGGTGCTTTGGAAAATAAATTAACCTCCTCTTCTTTGTGGCAGCTTCTCAAATACTGGAATACTGCTTTCATGTCGTTCCTAATCCTTCTTTTCTGTAGACTGGCCATATCCAAATCCTGCAACTGTTCTTCCCTGTTCTTCCCCTATGTGGTCACCTGACATGGACTACATTTCCCAGGATACCTTAACTACATTTACCATGATGCATTCTCTTAAGGGGACAGTTCCCAATTCCTAACTAACTATAAACTGTCTGGGTAGCATATCCCCCCTCTCCGTTTCCTATATGTTCCCCATATAAGTTTATTGTCCGTTGGTTCCCTCCTCTCCCTTTTGCCCATTTAGGGGGTCAATCTGTTTTCCAAAGCACCTGAAGGCCAGACAAAAGAATAACGGATTGAAACTGATTCAACATGGAAGTAAGGAGAAATGTTCTGACAGTGAGAGCAATCAACCAATGGAACAGAACTTGTGGAAGCTTCATCAGTGGAAGCTTTCAAGAAGAGACTGGACTGCCATCTGTCAGAAATGGCGTAGGGTCTCCTGCTTGGTCAGGACTAGATGACCTACCGGGCCCCTTCCAACTCTGTTGATCTGTTAATATATATCTTTGCCTTTGATGATTTGCAGTTTCCATCACTTTCCCCTTCCAAGATCTTGTATGAAGGAGCTGCTGTGTTCTCAATGGATAGGATACCTCTCTGCTCCATCTCTCTCACTCTTGAGGTTGGGCATCACAGTACAGGTAGCCCTTGACTTACAACAGTTCATTTATTGACCGTTTGAAGTTACAATGGCACTGAAAAAAAATGACATATGACTATTCACACCCACTGCAGCATCCCCATGGTCACGTGACCAATGCTTGGCAACTGACTCATATTTATGATGGTTTGCAGTGTCCCGGGGTCTCATGATCCCCTTTTGTGACCTTCTGGCAAGCAAAGTCAATGGGGAAACCAGGTTCACTTAACAATTATGTTACTGACTTAACAACTGCAGTGATTCGAGGAGGAGGAGGAAGAAGAAGAGGAAGAAGAGGAGGAGGAAGAGGAGTAGGAGGAGGAAGAAGAAGAAGAAAGGAAGAAGAAAGAAGACAAAGAGGAGGAGGAGGAGGAGGGAGGAGAAGAAGCAGAAGAAGAGGAGGAGGAGAAGGAGGAGGAGGAAGAAGAAGAGAAGAAGAGAGGAGAAGAGGATATGAGGAGGAAGAGAAGAAGAAAGGACGAATACGAAAGAAGAAGAGAGAGAGAGGAGAAGGAGGAGGATAGGAGAGGATGAAGAGATAAGGAGAAAGAGGATGAGGAAGAGG